>LR812529.1:18885747-19353380 GCA_903798195.1 Danio kyathit | reverse complement strand
CTGCCTGAAAATTCACATGTTTGATAAGAGTGCTCCCCTGAAGACATCTACATGCCAATATTGAGTCACAGTCATAGCGCCACCTGATGGCGGAAGATATTTTGGCTTATAACTCAACCACACAATGTCCGATCTGCCTGAAACTTCACATGGTTGATAACGTTTCTCTCCTGATGACATCTACATGCCAATGTTGAGTCACAGTCATAGCGCCACCTGCTGACAGGAGGAAATTTGCCATAAATCTGATTTTTCTCAGGTTTTTTTTTATACATCGGCTTAAATTAATATTGTTCGCTGTTCTCTGTCATCCTGAGGCCACCGGGCGGCGGTGAGCCGGGGTGCGAGGTCCCTATCATCGCTGCTTGCAGCTTTAATTATTATTTATTATTATTCCGCCCCTAATCGGGGCACTTTTGAGGGTCTAAACATGCCCGAAAACTCATGAAACTTTGCACACACATCAAAGGCGGTGTAAATGACCGGTTGATATGGGCTTCGGAAGTGGGCGTGGCAAAATGACTCGACAGCGCCACCTATAAACTTGAAACGGACGAGCCCCCGAACTACGAACCACGCACACGCACGAAAATTGGCACACACCTCAAACATGCCAAACCATACAAAAAAGTCTCTTGGAGCAATATCTCAAACCCAACAGGAAGTCGGATATTTTTGACTTCCTGCGGCGAAAAAGTGGCGTTTTTGCCATTTCCAGGCGTTGTATTTGAACGAACTCCTCCTAGGGATTTCATCCGATCAACACCAAAATTGGGTTTTATCATCTAAAGGGCTTGGCGATGTTAAATTGCGAAGCTTTAGAGTTTTCGGCGATGGGCGTGTCCGTGGCGGCCTCGCAAACTTTGACGATTCGCCATGAAACAGGAAGTTGTTATAACTCAGGCATGCATTATCCCATCTGCCTCAAAATTAACACGTATGATAACCGTCCTGACCTGAACACGTTTACATGACAATATCCAGTTACAGTTATAGCGCCACCTGCTGGCAACAGGAAGTGATGTGTTTTACAGCATCACAAACTCCTCGCACAAATTTCATCGTATCAGCACCAAATTTGGGTGGTGTTATCTGAAAGCTCTAGCGATGATATATTGTGAAGATCTAGAGTTTTCACCGATGGGCGTGTCCGTGGCGAACTGACAAACATCAACGCTTCGCCATGGAACAGGAAGTACTTACAACTCATTCACACAATGTCCGATCAGCCCGAAACTTCACATGTTTGATAAAAGTCCTCTCCTAAAGACATCTACATGCCAATATCAAGTTACAGTTATAGCGCCACCTGCTGGCAACAGGAAATCACTTATATCTCAGCCAAACAGTGTCCGATCTGCCTGAAAATTCACATGTTTGATAAGAGTCCTGTCCTGAATACATCTACATGCCAATATTGAGTCACAGTCATAGCGCCACCTGCTGGCTGAAGGTAGTTTGGCTTATAACTCAACCACACAAAGTCCGTTCTGCCTGAAACTTCACATGGTTGATAAAAGTCCTCTCCTGAAGACATCTACATGCCAATATCAAGTTACAATTATAGCGCCACCTGTTGGCAACAGGAAATCACTTATATCTCAGCCAAACAATGTCCGATCTGCCTGAAACTTCACATGGTTGATAAAAGTCCTCTCCTGAAGACATCTACATGCCAATGTTGAGTCACAGTCATAGCGCCACCTGCTGACAGGAGGAAATTTGGCATAAATCTGTGATTTTTCTCAGGTTTTTAAATATCGGCTTAAATTTATATCGTTCGCTGTTCTCTGTCAACCTGAGGCCACCGGGCGGCGGTGAGCCGGGGTGCGAGGTCCCTATCATCGCTGCTTGCAGCTTTAATTATTATTCTTCTTCTTCTTCTTCTTCTTCCGCGGAATGAATCGCAATTTTGAGGGGCTAAACATGCCCGAAAACTCACGAAACTTTGCACACGCCCCAGAAGTGGCGAAAATTTACGTTTATTATAGGTTTCAGAAGTGGGTGTGGCAAAATGACTCGACAGCGCCACCTATGCGCTTGTGACGGACTAGCCCCCGAGATACGAATCATGCACACGCACGAAAATTGGCACACACCTCAAACATGCCAAGACCTACAAAAAAGTCTCTTGGAGCAAAGCCTCAAACCCAACAGGAAGTCGGATATTTTTGACTTCCTGCGGCGAAAAAGTGGCGTTTTTGCCATTTCCAGGCGTTGTATTTGAACGAACTCCTCCTAGGGATTTTATCCGATCAACACCAAAATTGGGGTTTGTCATCTAAAGGCCTTGGCGATGTTAAATTGCGAAGCTTTAGAGTTTTCGGCGATGGGCGTGTCCGTGGCGGCCTCGCAAACTTTGACGATTCGCCATGAAACAGGAAGTTGCTATAACTCAGGCATGCATTATCCGATATGCCTCAAAATTCACACGTATGAAAACCGTCCTGACCTGAACACGTTTACATGCCAATATCCAGTCACAGTTATAGCGCCACCTGGTGGTAACAGGAAGTGATGTGTTTTACAGCATAACAAACTCCTCGCACAAATTTTATCGTATCAGCACCAAATTTGGGTGGTGTTATCTGAAAGCTGTAGCGATGATATATTGTGAAGATCTAGAGTTTTCACCGATGGGCGTGTCCGTGGCATACTGACAAACATCAACGGTTCGCCATGGAACAGGAAGTACTTATAACTCATTCACACATGGTCCGATCAGCCCGAAACTTCACATGGTTGATAAAAGTCCTCTCCTGAAGACATCTATATGCCAATATCCAGTTACAGTTATAGCGCCACCTGCTGGCAACAGGAAATCACTTATAACTCAGCCAAACAATGTCCGATCTGCCTGAAACTTCACATGTTCGATAAGGGTCCTCTCCTGAAGACATCTACATGTCAATATTGAGTAACAGTCATAGCGCCACCTGCTGACAGAAGGTTGTTTGGCTTATAACCCTACCACACAATGCTCAATCTGCCTGAAACTTCACATGGTTGATAAAGTTCCTCTCCTGAAGACATTTACATGCCAATATTGAGTCACAGTCATAGCGCCACCTGCTGGCAGGAGGAAATTTGGCATAAATCTGTGATTTTTCGCAGGTTTTTTTTATATATCGGCTTAAATTAATATTGTTCGCCGTTCTCTGTCACCTTGAGGCCACCGGGCGGCGGTGAGCCGGGGTGCGAGGTCCCTATCATCGCTGCTTGCAGCTTTAATTGATGTTTGAAACCAGTAATGAGCTGCAGGTGCTTCGTCAGTTACAGATTTGAAAGGCGGGAAATAAAGAATGAATTAGAACCATTACTATAATCAAACATTTTTTTGAGTATATGCACATAGATGGATATTTGGATAAAATACAAAAATGTGTTTTCACACATTAAACCAGATTTTGGTAAAAACCCAAGCAATACAAACATAAAAAAAATAAAATAAATAAATAAAAATCTGAAAAATTTATGTGTAATAACAAAGAAATGACACAAGGAGAAAGTAGTGATTGTGTATGCTTTTATGGCTTTTTTCACTGTCAAAAGGTACCAAATAGCGAACCATACCGTACCACTTTTTGGGTACCCTTTCCAAAGCATACCTAGCACAACAAAAGAGTAAGGTGGAGCCAGACACACAGCTGAATGCTATTGGTTTATAGAGATCCGTCACTAGCTCATGCAGAAGCCAGATGAATGAAAACAAAGCAAGCGCCATTTTTAAATACACAGCTGAGAGATTACACTGTAATAATATATACATGTAATAACGATCCATGGTCGACCCGAGCTTAAACAAACCTTGTTGTCGTCTTGATGAACAGCCACAAAGCCAAGAAGAAGAGCAGAATCTACCCTGTGCCCCGTAGTTGTTTACAAGGTCGTCTAAAACGCGAGTGGTTTTATATTTAAAATAACGAACTTCTTAAGTTGATGGTAATAACACGCACGTTATTATTGAAGTGCTTCTGACATCCTTTCAGAAACGGACAAACGCGAGCGTGGACCGCGGAAAAACAAAGGAGAAGCCGGAAAAAACAAATGAGCAAATGATTCTTTTAGCAACCTAAAACATGAACAAACTGCCATGTTTAACTATTATCATCACCTTTTGGACTATTATGAACTCAGAATAACGGAATTACTTTCTAACAAGAGGTTACGTGTGCTGGTGAAGATTAAAGACACAGATGAGAGGTTTGCACTGACTGTGGGCTGTATCACTGATCTGCAGTTATAATCAAATCATGTTCATAGAAAGGTTAGTAATGAACATTTACGCTCAAGTATTTGTGTATAAAGCATCTGTTTTGTGAGAAGTGCTTCTCGTATGATATGTGAACAACCTGTACAGCTTTAAAGGTTATGGCACACTGAACCCGAAATTTTGGTCTGTAATTTTGGCATGTTGAAAAATAAATTCAACCTCACGTTGTGACACTGCCTCAGAAACTTTCGTCTGTCATAAAAAAACTTGAGTCGGGTGAGATTTTTTTCAGCTTTTTCGCATCCTTTGGCTTTGTCCCTTATTCATCAGGGGTTGCCACAGCGGAATAAATTTACTTTATTCAAATCACCTATACCGCATGTCTTTGGACTGTGGGGGAAACCGGAGCACTCGGAGAAAACTCATGCCAACACAAGGAGAACATGCAACCACACACAAAAATGCCAACTGGTCTAGCTGGGAATCGAACCATCAATCTTCTCACTATAAGGTGACAGTGCTAACCACTGAGCCACCGTGCTGCCATACCATTATAACAAAAAAATAAAGTCCAAAGTTTTCAAGTCAAGTCTCTTTGGTTATAAACAGCACCTTTAGAAATATGAGAAAAATGGTGACGCATTTTCCCCAATGTGTTATGTTCAACTACTTTTATTTCAGAGCAAACAAACAAACAAAAAACCTATTACTAATTTATTTTTTAAACAAAAAACAAAAACAATCAAAAGGTTGTCACTAAAATGTCACTGAGTTTAGTTTATTATTTTGAATGACATAAAAAAGTAAGAATGAAGACTACTCTTTCTCTTTCTCTCTCTCTCTCTCTCTCTCTCTCTCTCTCTCTCTCTCTCTCTCTCTCTCTCTCTCTCTCTCAGTGTTGTGTTACAAATATCGATCCCTTGTGTCATTCCAATCAATTTTCTGCTCTCAGTGTTCAGTTAGTTTGAGACTGCACTCACCTCCATGCCAAGGTCACTTCTGAGCAATGATTCAGACACATATGTTTGTACCATTTAAATGTTATGCATAATAGTTTAGAATATATAGTTTATCCTACATATCCTGACACTGCAAAAAAATAAAAATAATAATAATAATAATAATGTTCAGACTTTTATCATATACAACATGTACAAATAATAATAATAATAATATTAATAATAAAACTATTTATTTGTGTAATTGCTTTATATTTAATTCATATGATATGTACAGTTGAAGTCAGAATTATATGCCCCCCTGTATTATTAGCCCCCTTGTTTATTTTTTCCCTAATTTCGGTTTAACGGAGAGAAGAATTTTTCAACACATTTCTAAACATAATAGTTTTAATGACTCATTTCTAATAACTGATTTATTTTATCTTTGCCATGATGACAGTAAATAATATTTGACTAGATATTTTTCAAGACATTTCTATACAGCTTAAATTGACATTTAAAGGCTTAACTAGGTTAATTAAGATTACTAGGCAGGTTAGGGTAATTAGGCAAGTTATTGTATAATGATGGTTTGTTCTGTAGACTATCAGAAAAAAAATATATAGCTTAAAGGGGCTAATAATTTTGTCCTGAAAATGGTGTTTAAAATATTAAAAACTGCTTTTATTCTAGCCGAAATAAAACAAATAAGACTTTCTCCTGAAGAAAAAATATTATCAGACATACTGTGAAAATTTCCTTGTTCTGTTAAACATAAATTAAACATTTAAAAAAGAAAATAAAAATCAAAGGGGGGCTAATAATTCTGACTTCAAATGTTTATTATTAATTATTTGTGTAAATTACTATTTAGTGTACTGTGAATAATAATAATAATAATAATAATAATAATGATAATGATAATAATAATTGTAAAGTGTTTGCAAAAAAATAATAGTAATAATATAATTATTAAAATTATAGTACATTTTATATTTTAAACTAAAGGTATATTCTATTATATTTGTAGTATATTTTCTGAATTAAACACCACTGGTTTTGTTTTATTATTATTTTTTTCCTCCAATACATTTAGCTGATGTTTTCACTAAAGATTTTAGAATATTAGGTTTCTTGTCAGATTGTCAGCTATTGATTTATTGACCCAAAATAAGTGTTTTTATTTTTATTTTAATTTGAGCTTTAAAAAAAAAAAAAAAAAAAACAGAAAGAGGAATCTCAGTTTATCCCAGCCATTTTGAGAGTGAATTAATGAAGGAAGATGTTTGTCAACATGCTCTTTTTTTGTTCAATGACAGGCCATTTTGGCTTCTAAATTGCAGGTCTCCTCCAACAGCTAAATATCAAACCACTTCCACGTCACCGCAAAATGTATGTTCTAGAATATTTTTGGAGTGTGGCCCCAAAGTACAGAGCAAAGCTTTTAGGATAAGACGGTAAATGGGGAAGGTAAAAATAGGTCTGGTAAAGATAAAGCTATTTTGCCTTCAACTGTGTTTTCTACAATATGGAGGTACTTTTAGTTTTTAGTTTTACTTTTAGTTTGTCTGCAAAATGTTACTATTCTTTTCTCCTGTAACTATTCCAAAACAAAATGCATTCCATCTTTCTCATAAGTACAGGTAAATAGAAGTAAATGCTGTTCTTTCATCATTATTTTGCTCACATTATAGCATTTTATTTTCACAAAAGGTACTCTAAATTTTAATAATAATATTGATATACAACCCCAAACCAGAAAAAAAATGGGAAAGTATGGAAAACGCAAATAAAAAAGAAAGTAGTGATTTCTAAATTTACTTTGACTTGTATTTCATGCAGAGAATACAACAAATATTATTTGATGTGTTCCTTGTGATTTTTATTAGAATTCTTTTAATCAAAATAAACATTGCAATTTTGGTTCTTGCAACACATTTAAAAAACGTTGAAACAGTAAAGCATTTACCACTTTATAATATTGCCATTCCTTTTTACAACACTTAAAAGATGTTTAGAGACTAAGTCTTAAAGTGGGCAACAGTACAGGCTTCAAAATGCACCACACATTCTCTTTTGATGGGAGGTCGGGACTGCAGGCAGGCCAGTCAAGTACCCTGTATCCTCTTCCTTCACAGCCAGGACTTTGTAATGTGTGCAGAACGTGGTTACCCTTTGCCAAGTGCACTGACACAACCCCATACCATGACAGAGCCTGAATTTTGGACTTGTTGCTGGAAACAGTCTGGATGATTCTTTTCTTCTTTAGTCTGGAGCACATGCAGTCCATTTCTCCCAAAACACACCTGAAATACTGATTCATCTGACTACAGTACACGTTTCCACTGTGTGATGGTCCATCCCAGATGCCTCCGATCCCGGAGAAGTTGACGGAGCTTCTGGACACTGTTAACATAGGGTTTCCTTTTTGCACAGTACAGTTTTCACTGGCATTTGTGGATGTACCTACATATTGTGGTACTTGACAAAGGTTTGCAAAAGTACTTCTGAGCACATGTGGTGATATGGCTTATAGATGAATGATGATACTTGATGCAGTGCCGCCTGAGGGAGAGATCACGGATGTTCAGCTTAGGCTTGCGCCCTTGTCCTTTACGGGCTAAATTACAAATCAAGATTCCTTAATGTTTCTTAATTATGGTATGCACAGTTGAAGATGAAATATCCAAATGTCTACGTAATTTCAATAATTGTCTCAACTATTTGTTGGCAAACAGGTGATCCTTGGCCCATCATTGCTCCTAAAGGACTAGACATTTCTTGCATGCTGCTTTTGTACCAAATCATAATCACAAATTTCAAATCACATCATTAAATAACCAATTTACCAGTTTACTAGCCCTAAACTGCTTCTGTCCCTAATTTTTTTGGAATTGGAATTTTGTTGCAGGTTTGAATGACAAGAAAGGATGTATATTTACAAATGAACTAAAGTTGACCAGAAAAAACATGAAATATTTTGAGTTCATATTGTTCATATTGTCTGCGATGAAATAAAAGTCAAAGTAAATTTGGAAATCACTACTTCCTTTTTTATTCGCATTTTCCATACTGTCCCAACTTTTTCTGATGTGGGGTTGTATTATACTGTATGTATTTAAAATCTTTTTTGTCATTTAAATTTGATAAATTATTCATTTAATTTGGGTTTCAGTATTTCAAATATAACTGTACGTACCAATTCCAAGACCAATTATGTTTATTAGACAATATTTGGACACAGGAAACTTTCAAGAGTTTCACACTTAGCTGATGAGTGATAATAAAGTGTGTTTGGCATCCTGTCCTGGGAGAGAGCCCTGAGTTCAGAATATCCTCAAGGCCGGGCCCCCCGTTTGAAGGGCGAGAGGGGAGTTTGAGCTAAGGTAGCTCTTGAGAACTGCCCTGCTTGTGAACGTGTTAGGAATAACTGAGAAATAGATGGCTAAGAGTTTGTCTTAAGATGCTACTTTGGAGTAGTCAATTTACTTATGATGTATGTCTTTGGACAGTGGGAGGAAACTGGGGAACCCGGGAAAAAACCCACGCGAGCAAGGGGAGAACATGCAAACTCCGCACAGAAACACAGACTGGCCAGGTGAGGGGTTGAATCAGTGGCGTTCTTGCTGTGAGGCAACAGTGCTAACCACTGGGCTGCCATGCCGGCCTATCAGGAGAAGGGGAGGAGAAGGGGTGGAAGGGGGGATTCTTCAAGACGAAGATGACTGAAGTGGAAAACTCAGGTTATTTATAGTGAGTCAGTATTCATCTGATTTGTGCAATATACGGAGCTGATGAGGGACCAGTCGCGCTCAATTATAAGCACGTGATCCTCTCGAAATTAGTTTATAAATAAACCGCACTTTTTGAATTGTGTCAATGATACATTCTAAACCTTTCTAAAAGTAAGTACAATTGAAATTGCAGTAAATAGTATTTAAAGATATAGTTCAACCACAACTGAAAATTCGATCACTCTTCACTTGTCACAAGCCTGTTTGAGCTTTTGAACACAACATAAATATTTTGAACATATATTTTGAATATACAGTATAAATAAACCAGTGTTGATTGACTTTCATGGTATGTATTTCTCGTACTATGGAAGGCAATGATTACCAGTGTACAGCTTTCTTCAAATTATCTTCATTTGTGTTCTAAATAAAGAAACTCAAAGATTTGCAACCACTTGAGGCTGAGTAAATGGTAAGTTTTCATTTTAGGGTGAACTGTCCTTTTAGGAATAGTTTGCCTCACATCATTCAAGACAAAGACAAAAATCGAACTTAAAGGGCACCTAGGTTACCACTTTTTCCAGATTTAATACAAGTCTTTTGTGTCTCCAGAATGTATCTGTAAAGTTTCATCTCAAAACCCCCATCAGATTTTTTATTATACCTTTTATAAGTTTCTGTTTTGAAGCATTTTGCATCAACTAGCGGTTTTTGTGTACTGCGCCTTTAAGGCTAGTCCTTCACGCCCACCGTTTCCACGTGCTTGGCAGCAGCTACCTCGGCTGCGTCAGACAACAGACAAACAAGAAGGAATAAGATCTCACGTAACATTTGTGAGAAAAACTACAGTAAGAATCTTACCAATAAGTATTTGATGCATGTTGTGGAGATGCAAGGATGAGTCACACACAATGTCGTTACAAAGTTCACGCACCCACACAAATACACACGCACACACATAGTGCGGACACACGCATACACACAGCGCGCGTTTAGCTTTGCACTGTTTTTGCATGCAAATGTGACAGGATACACATTAATATCCACTGCTGTATGGATATCTGTTACGTTAATGTACAAAATAAACCTGATTTAACGTCCACATACCAGAATTGAAGCGTCTTTTATAATTGTTCTGACAAGCGGCTGTGGTGATGAAGTAAAGCTGAAGTAAATTGCTGTAATTCATTACACACATGCACTGTTTTAAAACATTTTAAACTTGTAAAACTCACGCTTGATCACATTTGATGATGATCCTAGCTAAGAACAGACTTTTATTTACGGTTGCTTAGTTTGCGCACGTCCTGTGGTTGGTATGATTATACACGTTACTACGGAGACATGTTAATACGCAGCTGTCAATCATTTCGGTGGTCGGGGGGGACCGCACTCCTACGTCAAGTTGCGGTCGGTCTCAAAACTGCTCCAATTGGTCCACCGTTTTTATGTTGTTAAATTGAAAAAAAAAACAACTAGGTGTGTTTATATCACCCCAATATGACAGTATATACACTATACCTACACATATGCCTGTCCAAACAGCATGAAAAGTAGATTTTTCACCATAGGTGCTCTTTAAAGTCTTTCTTTTATGACTTTGAAGATTTTTTTTTTTCTAACTATGAAAGCACTGCCCTCTGCTTCACTCATGACAACCCAAACGCAAGCAAACTTCTTTAAAACGTGATGCAATTTATTTAAAGTCACACCTAACACATTTTCTTAGCTTTTTAGTGCACAAGGACATCAGTTTCCATTCAGAGCTGCTCAGATTTCTTCTGCGCTTTCAACACTCATCTACTCTCAAACATTAGCTAGTTTATTTACACCATGAACAAATCCCTGAAAAGTATCTTTAAATGAGGTTGTTTGTTTTATTTTAGTGGTGCGTGAAACCCAGGTGGTTTAAACATTAAGGATACTGTAATCAAAGCAGCTGTTTCGAATTTAACCCCCTGTCCCCTGAATGTAAGAAAGGACAGATTTATATACGTCTTTTCAAAGGTTAATCATCTCATCTCTATTGCTCATCCACCACATAATCAAACTTATAGCACTTTACTCTTCTGCGTAAGCCAATTATCTGCTCACAGGTAATATGATCAACCTTTGCTCTGCTAAAAGTGTGTGTGAGTAATGTTTCATTTGTGTGCGTGTGTGTGTTCTCGTAGTTATCAGTATGACTATACCTGTCATTTTTTACCTTTTGGGAAAGTTTCTAGATTTCTTGAGAATGATTTGTTTACCCAAAGATGAAAAATAATTATAACTTACTCACCTTCATGTCATTCCAATCCCCTGGTGCCTTTGTTCATCTTCGGAACACATATGAAGATATTTTAGATGAAATCCAGGAGCTCTCTTAACCTTCATTGTCAGCAATGGTCCAGAGACATTCAAAGTCCTGAAAAGGAACCAAAAACATTGTCAAAACATCCCATGTGACTTCAGTGGTATAACTGTAATCATACAAAGCTCCAAGAACACTTTTGTACAAAAAACAAAAAAACAAATAAAAGATTTTAAATTTGACTTTGTTTCACTATATTTACTCTCCTGCTTCAGGTCAGTGTGTGTGTTTGCTACGGGCAATACGATGTGTTGCCATTACAATATGTTGGCATTAATATTTGACGGAGGGCATGTCTAAAGCTTCATATTGCAGACTCCCTAGTTTTTCACGATTTATTTTGTGTGATTTTTTGCGCTAAAAATTACAAATTTTGTGGTGGTAATTCCTAGAAATTATGCAATTAAAAAAAGATATATATAAATATGAAAAAAAAATAATAATTATATATACACACACATATATATATATAATATATATATATATATGCAGTATATATATTTATATATATAAATGCAGTATATATATATATATATATATATATACACAGTATATATATATATATATATATATATATATATATATATATATATATATATATATATATACAGTATATATATATATATATATATATATATATATATATATATATATATATATATATATATATATTTTTTTTTTTTTTTTTATATATATAAATGCAGTATATATATATATATATATACAGTATATATATATATATATATATATATATATATATATATATATATATATATATATATATATATATATATATATATATATATATATATACAGTATATATATAAAGTATATATATATATATATATATATATATATATATATATATATATATATATATATATATATATATATATATATATATGAGCAATTCCAGCGTTATGGATGTGACGTTTGCAGTAAAAAACTCAAATATAAATTCACATCGAAAGTATATGTTAACATGATATTGAAGCCAACTGTTTATATTTTCCAAAACAACTGACCACAGAGTTATAGGATCAAAAAATATCACTCTGTAAACATTTTTTATATTTTAAATGTGGAAAATAAACGTGCGTTATGGATGTGACAAAAAAAAGTCTGCGAGTTTGCAGTATACAACATAATTTGTGGAAATTCTGTGAATTAAACTGCACAAACGAAAATAAATAATGCTAATCAAAAGGATAAGAGTTGGCTCTCTATAGAACAAACATTGTTGATTTTATTTTGTTTGACATTTTTGCATTTATGAGGAAAAAGCTTCGTTATGGATGTAACATCTCACCGTTATGGATGTGACAGATGTGAAATTGCCACTTGTGTGTCTTTGGTAAATCAAATTTAATAGTTTGAAAACATTGACAGATACATTTTTGAATATTTCTAAAGTACTGTAAAATACTTCCTTACACAAAAAGTGTAGAAACGGTTTCGCTATTTTGGTGAAAATTTTATTTTTTTCATGGCAAGGTTGACATTTGCATGGAATTGCTCATATATATATACTTGATTTAGATTTTGTGTTATGTCCACATGCCTCCTTTTAAATGTGTCAAAACAAGCAAAATATAGCTGTATATATGCACTTTTTAATTGAACAAAACTTTTCTTAAAAAACAATTGACATTTAAAAAAAAAAAAAAAAATCTATTAAAATAATCTAATAATCTGTCCTGGCTAAAGGTCCCAGATCACCAGCATAAATAGGGAGTTAATCTCATATTAAAGCAATATTATTGTAAAAAAAATGATAATTGAACTGTATTAACAAAAATAACTGTAAGCAAAAGAAAGCAGGTAAAAAACATACCGTGAGTGATAATGAAAGGATGATTCCAGCGTTCGCACGTCCAGAACCGATCGCACTACTTGCGTTTCCTCTAGGCACGGGTGCTTCACAAGCTTTTTAACAGTCGTGTGCATTACCCGTGCATGCGGGTGTTTACCCTCTCATTCGGTATTCACCTGCTTTCTTTTGCTTGCGCGAACACAGTTATTTTTGTCAGTCATGCTGCTTCTCGATTCGAAGATCACATTTGCACGAATATTGGGCCATCTTTATTGTCGAACCCTGCTTTTAAGAAAACTACAATTTAAAAATTATTGAGAATTATTGTTAATAAACCAGCCAAAGTGGCTAGTAGAAGTGTCTGTCTAACTCGCAACAGCTGAAATCTACCCGCATTTGGCGAGTTGGTGGGTGTTAATGTCAAGCCCTGTACAGTACATATATACAGTTGAAGTCAGAATTATTTGCCCCCCTGAATTATTCGCCCCCCTGTTTATTTTTGTCCCCAATTTCTGTTTAACGGAAAGAAGAATTTTTCAACACATTTCTAAACATAATAGTTTTAATAACTCATTTCTAATAACTGATTTATTTTATCATTGCCATGATGACAATAAATAATATTTGACTAGATATTTTTCAAGACACTTCTATACAGCTTAAAGTGACATTTAAAGGCTTAACTAGGTTAATTAGGTTAACTAGGCAGGTTAGGGTAATTAGGCAAGTTATTGTATAATGATGGTTTGTTCTGTAGACTATCGGAAAAAAATAGCTTAAAGGGGCTAATAATTTTGTCCTTAAAATGTTTTTTTAAAATATTAAAAACTGCTTTTATTCTAACCGAAATAAAACAAATAAGACTTTCTCCAGAAGCAAAAATATTATCAGACATACTGTGAAAATTTCCTTGCTCTCTTAAACATCCTTTGTGAAATATTTATAAAGGAAAACAAAATCAAAATGGGGCTAATAATTCACTGACTACTTCAACTGTGTGTGTATAATATATATATATATATATATATATATATATATATATATATATATATATATATATATATATATATTGGCCATATTAGGTAGCCTACTATGTTAAGTGTCCAATGACACAAATCATAAAAATAAAGCATCTTTATTTTGGTCTCTTGTCAAGACAAGATCTAAAACAGATCTGAAAAGGTAGGGATTAAGCCAAAGGAAGGTTGTAGAACTCTTATTTTTATCCACAATCCTATTTGAATTTCTCAGATTTCACTCTTGGAGCATCTGACATGTACTGTACCTCACTCAGGACATGCGTTAGGTCTTACTCTAGCGTATAACACCTAAAACACAGATTGCCGTAAAACTCATCAATAGCAGGGAAGCGTTTGCTCTCCTTAATGGCAGGAAAAGAGTTAAACGAAAACATTTATCGATTTTACGCAGATCATAATATCAGCCATACATGTAAAGCACAAATAATGTCCTTCAATTCGGTCCAGCAGCCATCATCCTTAAACCATCCTGTGATAGATGTTTGCTCACACTTTGTTTTGCAGTCTGACGGTGTCAAACGAACGAAATGCCCAATTCGCGCCACAGGATGCCTAATCCAATCTTCGCATTGACTTTACATGTAAATCTCTCTCATTTCACCTGCGTCTGCTTACTGCACAGGCTGAAAAACATTCTCCCCCACTCTCATGTAATGTAATGATTGTGAGGGCGCAGGTGAGACGTCATTTTTCGAGAGACACTCAAATACATCACGAGCACTGCATATGCAACATCTATAAGTCATTTAAAACAATTAACTGCAAACTGAAATCAATATATTTTGATTATATGGTTTGGAATTTGATGTTTTATGAGATTATTTACATTTTTTGCAATTATTAGCGCTTAAATTAAGAATTTTGCAGAATCAACAAAAAAAAATTTGTTGATTTTTCATTGGATTCAGCGATCGCGGAATCGCAAAAAGACTAGGGGGTCTGATATTGACACAATCAACATATTGATGACAGCTAATCAGGTCCAGCTTGGAACGCAACACAAAAAAGGCATAGAAGTAGGACTAGTAGTAGCTTCATAGAGAGCAACGATCTGCAGACATTCAAAGTTAAGATAACAAACCTAAGATATTGTCAAAACATCCCATGTGACTTCAATGATTGAATTATAATCATACAAAGCTTCAAAACACTTTTGCGGAAAACACCTATGTTTCATAGGAAAAGACCTATGTTTTTCATATAAGATTAGGGTGTGTGTTTACTTCTCATTTACTTTCAATAGAGTCAACTATTGTCGAACTGAATTATCTTGCACCAGGGTAAACATCAGCCAATCAGTTTGCTTTATGCAAATGCTAATTCAGAAGCTAACCAATCATGTTTGTGCAACACTCCAATATTGAAATGGAGGAAAAGCTTATTATTATGGTTGGTAATCAACCAGTTCTCAGTGATCAATCTTTATATGCACTACTAGTACTTCAGTGTTTTTTTGTGTGTTTAAGTCCAAGCTGGATGTGATTGGCTGTCATCGCCATGATATGTGTCAATGTGAGGTTTCAGACAAGCCCACCATCAAGCATTACAGTAATGCCGACATATTGCAATGGCAATACATTTTACTACCTGTAAACACACATCCTGAGCTGAAGCAGGAGAAAAGATGGGCGAGCAAAGTCATATTAATAGGCATTTTTATCAACACAGGCTCATTCTGAAAACGTAGTCCCGTGGACTTTTCTGGAGACCGTGAATTATGTAGCAGGAGGTACGTATGGCTGCATTTCATTTTTTAAGCGAACGCTACGGGGCGGTATGACGCCGTTCCTTTTGGCGCTTACCGGCTGATTGCTTACCTCCGTGTGGAGGCCTTTCCCACCGCAACCAGTTTGTCCCGTTAGCTTGTCGTGTACGTCGGCAGACTTGAGACGCAGACAGGAGTTGACCACGACGACGATGACCGGGTTCGAGTCCGGGGAAGAGTGGTTCCAGAAATCAGGTAAGACAAAAACAGAATCCAAAAAAAACAAAATGAACAAGTGAATAACAGGGTGAGAATGTGGTAAAGTCCGAAAACGTGGTAAAAATCAGACGAGGGCTTTTCTTTTTCTGGACGGCTTTTGTAAACAGTTGGTTGGGTTTAGGGAAGTGTGTGGGTGGGTGGGTCAATCGGTAAAATTGGTTGGGTTTAGGGAAGGAGGAGGGTGGGTCAGTCGATTGGCCGGTCGCCCAGTCAATCACATTCAGTCAGACAGACGGTAGGTCGACAGCGACCTCTGGTGGGTTTACGCGAGAACATCGCGGGCGCGAACGGCACTCGCAAGAGACGTTTGATATAGGAAAAAAGCGCACACAGCGGATTCTCGAAAACAAAAACTGCAAAAATACATACCTCCCAGGACGTATGTCGCGGTCTCCAGAAACGACCACGGGACTACGTTTTCAGAATGAGCCTGGGTTGATTTTTATTCTGCACAAAAATGTTCTTGGAGCTTTTAATGATTACAATTTAACCACTGAAGCCACATAAGATGTTTTGAAAGTTTTCGTTTTTTCTGGACTTTGAATGTCTCCGGACTTGCTGACTATGCAGGGTCAGAGAGCTCTTGGATTTCATCTAAAATATCTTAATTTGTTTTCTGAAGATGAGCGAAGGTCTGGATTTAAATGACATGACAGTGAGTAATAAATAACTGATAATTTTATTAATTTTTGGATGAACTAATCCTTTAACTCAATTGGAAGTGCCTAAAACATGAAAACACAGCATGTGCTAGTCTGTGTGTGTGTGTGTGTGTGTGTGTGTGCGTGTGTGTGTGTGTGTGTGTGTGTGTGTGTGTGTGTGTGTGTGTGTGTGTGCGTGTGTGTGTGTCTACTTCTCCAAACCTTTGTTCTCTTTTCTGTGTGATGAGCTCATGAAGTATTAATGTTAGGCACTGTTCTATTTTAGTTCCCGTTGGCTCCTGCGGTGGACAGTGGACAGTTCAATATCTCCTCTCATTCATCTCTGTGTCATATGTCTGAATCGCTCTTATATCCTACTGACTCTTATGGGTACAAATGCATCTCTAAATTTCACACATTTTTTTTCAGAGTGGAGAAAGTAATTTTTTCACATATTTACATGAATTTTGATGTAAAATATGTTGATGTATATTACTATTTATTAGCATAATTAACACTAATCATATAGTGTAAAGCCACATCATTATTCTATTTATACTATGGTTACCTAAAAACACTGTTCAGACATTGTATTTTAAGACATTTGTTGTAAGACACTTCTTTGTAAGACTTGCACATTCATTCAAATCCTTTTGTTTTGATTGGATTTTTAGGCTGTGAAATGATTGAAGTAGCCTATCTTAGTAATGTGGGATTGGGATTTTACAGCCTTTTAAAGTAAAGGACTTGAAAAAAAAGAACAAAGCATAGAAACATAATGTGTCACTGTAAACCTGTCAATAATGTAACCTTACAAAGTGCCTTAGGCAAAACATACAGTAATGTAAAAAAGATAAGCACACCCTATTGAATTTCATGGTTTTCCATGTGAGGACATACAAAAAAAAAAAAAAAGATCCTTCCCAGCAGGCACAGGACATCAACATGACGTCAGATTGATGATGTATCCCAACGTCGTGGAACATTGCATTATATTTGGAAATGAAAATCAGATTGACGTCAAAACCCAACAACAGGCCGATGTCCAATGTCGGATAGACGTTGCATTTTGGTTACTTTCCAATGCAACCTAAAAATAAACAACCAAATATCAAAGTGTAATGATGTACAGCTTGATGTTTATTGTCTATTAGACGTTGGATTTTGGTTCCCATACCTGTAGAATGTATGTCAATATTTGCATCAATTTGACTTTGATTTAAGATGTTGGCTCGACGTTGGTTTTTATTCACTTTCCAACACAACCTAAAATCAACCAAATATCAACGTCATTTCACGTCATTACTGGACATCAAAATAAAACTGTCCTTAGATGTTAGCGACCTAAATCTAACCTAATATTAACGTCTTATGACGTTGTGTGTCTGCTGGGTTGGTAGGTCTTAAAATTTGCATCCCACACCCCAAGTCATTATTTATTTAACAAAAATATAGGATTTTAGAATTTTTATGTCTAAATTATTTGTATTTCTTTTTAAAGCCAGGGGTGTCATACTTATGGCACTATAATTCAGATGCATGTTAGCAGGAAGTACTTTATTAAATGAAAAGCTATTTAGATGTTGAATCTGTATGCTAGTTGTAAGGATATCTATTATCTATTAGTGTGCTCCAAAAAATAAACACCTAAAGCTTGCAGTTTGTCACTTCCTCCTAAATGGACTAGAGCAATTCCAGCGTTATAAATGTGACATTTGCAGTAAAAACTCAAAACATAAATTTACATAGAAAGTATATGTTAACATTAAATAGAAACAACTGTTTATATATTCTAAAACTACTAACCACATAGTTATAAGATCAGAAAAATATCTTAAGTACAAAGGTTGAATGACGTTACATTGCTTCTACATGCCAACTAATTCTCTTTAGATTATAAGTAGACTGTTAGGTTAGGGTTAGTGTAAGTTGACATGTACTTGCAAAGTTTCTTATAGTCAGTGAAATGTCTGTTGAAGGAGCAGTATCAACAGATATTAAGCAGACAGTCTACTAATACTGAAATGGACCATCAAAATAAAGTGTTACCAAAAATAAAGCTAATCAAAAGAATAAGAGTTGGCTCTCTGTAGAACAAACATGATTGATTTTATTTTATATGAGATTTTTGCATTTATGAGGGAAAAGCTTTGTTATGAATGTAACACTTTTCTGTTATGGATGTCTCAGATCTGAAATTGCCACTTGTGGGACTTTGGTAAATCAAATATAATAGTTTGAAAACCCTGACAGAGACATTTATGATTATTTTTAAAGTATTGTAAATTACTTGCTTACACAGACAAAAAATGTAGAAACGGTTCTTCTATTTTGGTGAAAACTTTTATGGCAAGGTTGACATTTGCATGGAATTGCTCTTTAACAGTCTCTAACTGAATTGCTCTCTTCAGTTTTTCATCAATTCTTGACCAAACAAAAACCCACTATATTGCTTTTCATATGATGTGCTTAATCTCAACCACTCTCACTGGCTGTTTGCTGTTTTTTTTTTTATAAAGGGAAGGGACTACAGACTTATCAGTCTTTAAAGATCATTCCGCAGGAGTTTTGGAGCTTTTTGCACAGCTCTGGAGTTTGACTTGAATATTGCAACTTCTTGATTTCTTATTTTATTTTTTACTATTCTGATGTTCTGCTGTAGATTTACTGGTGTGATTGGGATCATTGTCTTGTTTTGCATGACCTAAATTTGGCTAAGCTGTAGCTGTCGAATGGACATTGTGTTAAGACACACCTGGAAGCTCCAGACTGACAGACTGCTAAAACTTCCGCTGATGATTATGGAGCCATATTTGTGGGTGGATAGGGTAATATCATTGGGGGCCCAAAAAGTGCTTCCCCTATGCTTAGTGTACGCATACATACGCATACACTGGTTTCTCATTGATACAACCATAAATTAATATCTTCGACAAGTCTCATTGCAATGATGGAATGACACTAGAGCTGTCAATGCTTTCAGTAATTGAATTTCAGTGATTTATGACTATCTCATAACTTCAGTTATTGCTAATTGAGGGGAGAAATACAATGTTGAATGAGATGCATAGTAGAATATAAGTACTTGAAGACAATAGATAATTACAGTACATGTGCAACATGTTTTGTCACTGTTTTGACAATTTAACTGTTCTCATTAATATTTGTACAAACAGTGTTTCATAGCTTCAGTGTTAATTAAATTTAATTTAATAACCACAATTTGGATTTGTAGATAATGCTACAGAAAATACCTTATAGAGAAGTTACAAAATGAAGTCCTTATAACATTAAATTCACTACTAAGCGTAACAAATGTAATGCATTTTCTCAGGTGGTAAATAAAACATTGCTGAAATGGCTTTTCCAAAAAAAGAAATTTAAATTCAATGTATTGCCACTTCTGTATGAATAATAGTGAATTTTACTAGTAGAATTTGCACAACTCAAAAGCATTTTAGATTATTTAATGCCTAATTTTAGAAAAGACTACTGGGCAAACAATTAATGTAAATGAGAAACACTGGTTTTGTATTATGTTTTTTATCCCCTAAAATGCTACATAAAGTGTAAGGAATATTACCAAATTAAGTCATTTTAACTGCTCCGCTGATGAGTAAAAAACTAATCCCTATTAATCTATCAGACTCCTCTGGATGATCATTAAGGGTCCCCCGTGTCCCGGTATATCAAAAGAGGTCAAGTAAACTGAAAGAATTGTAAGTTTTAGCCTGTCCTCTCGCACGGCTGAGCTGAAGGGCAAACTCTCTGGCAACTTGGTGTTTGCTGCAGTATTCATTTAAACAAGTGCTTGGAGGAAATCCCAATCTAATCTACTCTTAAATAGAGTCACGTTTCCCTGGTATTCACCATGGTGCACTTTTAAAACTTTGTTTGATTTGAGTTTGCAAATACAGGCAGATTTTGCTACATACTCAAGAGTTCACAGAAACATTGAGATTAACACATTCATCTAATTTAAGGGGTTGGTTTACTTTCCCTCGAGGCATCCTACTGTAGGTGAATGGGATGTTCTTCTTCCAGTCAAAAATGGAAGAGTTATTTAAAACATTATTTTAGGCTTTTCCATCTTTTATTTTAATGGCAATGTTCAGCTGATTTCTATTAGCAGTTACAAAAGAAGTTCAAACAAGTGCATCTATCCATGATAAAAGGTGCCTCACTCGGCTCTTGAATGGGGTGCTCCTGTACAGCTGATGGCGCTAATGCACTAACACAACGCACTTAAATAGAAGTAGAAGAAGATGACAAAGGGTGCTCACCAGAAGTTACACAAAATTGTTTATAAAGTCAAAAAATTTAAAAAATTGCATGATTTCTCTAAAGAAGACCTTTATTCACCCCCAGGGTAACATGAGGGATATATAGACCAAGGGTGAGTAAATCATGGGATACTTTTAAGTTTTGAGTGAACTAACTTAACACAATTAACAAACTTTAGCTGGTTCAAAATGCAGCTGCTAGAGTGCTTAACAAAGAAATATGATCATAAATCTCCAGTTCTTTCATCATTGCATTGGCTCCCTATTAAATATTGTATACATTTTATTGTTTTAAAATTTTATTGACTACCTACAAAGCCCTGAATGGCTTAGCTCCCCAGTATTTGAGGGAGCTCCTGGTATATTACAGCCCCTCTCGTCTACTCCGCTCAGTTAATTCTGAACAATTGATTATTCCAAGAATATCAAAATCAACTGTAGGCAGTAGATATTTCTCAAATCTGGCACTTAAACTCTGGAACAGCCTTCCTAGCACAGTTTAGGAGGCAGACACACTCTGTCAATTTAAAACGAGTAAAGACACATCTCTTTGCATTAGCATACACATAAAACACAAATGATTTTAAAACCCAAATCCTCTAAAGGATTGTTAGTCTGCATTAATTAGGGCAACCGGAGCCGGGAACATTTCTCAAAAAACATAATTTGAACGGCATCTACGCTTATGTTAGTCTGTTTTTTCTTATCTCGTGCTCTCTGTAATCCTGGACCAGGCCGTATCCAGAGCAAAGGCTGTGGTGGACATGGAGGGCTGAAGAGCATGAGACTGATTCCTGAAAGACCACAGTGACAGACAAGTCTCAGCACTGATGCCGTGGGCCAGCCTGAACACCTGCCGGTGACCTACTCACACCTGCAGCTTCTCCACGATATATATACATATATATATATACACATACATACATACATACACACACACACACACACACACACGCCACAGACCTCCTTTCTTTTATATGCAGCCAAAACAAATAAGCTTTTTTCTCTCTCTCCCTGAATCCGCCTCTCACTTTAATGGCTTATAGAAGATTCTTGTATAAAAAGCACACGTCTCACAGTGACCTGAATTACAAGCGATTCACACTGAGTCATTGCCTGTGCCATTTCACACACACACAAAAGCCTATCAGCAGCACTCAAAAAGGAAGAGGGGACTTACAGAACTATCTTACTTATTTATGTAAGCAACCAATGGCTGGCAATGCTGCATGCACAATACTGGCAATCCAAGGTCTCTGCCTATAGAGACTGAATGCCCTCAGATAACCTCCATATAGTCACAATTCATTATTCACCCTGGCTGAGCACAAAGAGCCCATTCTTCCTCCCCTCCCTTCACTCTCACACTGTTGTGCTCCTTCTCTTCCTTTACTCTCTGTCTTGCTCTGTTGTTTGCTGTTTATTCCTCCTCTCCCCTTAGTAACAGTTGCTACCTTGTGTATCTGTGTGCTCTGTCTCTTCCTGCTGTGTTGAGCATAATCATTCTAAGTGGTCTTTCTTCTGCCAAGTAATATCCATCGCCAGGGGCTTAAACTTTAGCGTTGCGTAAAATACAGGAATCAAGCCAAAATGTCAACCGTAAGTTGTTTTACTGTAAATCTCCGTACAGCAGTGCGGAAATTCAGACTGTAGGAACTGGCTGCCTTCAGTTCATAAGTTGGAAACGGAATTGAGTTGAATTCACATCCCGGAGGAAGTTAAATCTGAATGACAGGAAGAGGAATGTACTGCACTGCAATTCAGGGAAATTTAAGGAAGTCACTCTATGGGGGGATTTTATTTATCACATTTTATTCATCACATTAAACATTCTCACTAATTTACTTTCCTTCAGCTTATTCCCTGCTTTACCAGGGGTTGCCACAGAGGAATGAACCACCTATTACTCTGGAATATGTATTGCACAGTGGATACCTGACTTAAAACAGTAAGATACATTTTGAATAACCTAAACATGATTCAGTAATATAAAACAGATTGTCGTGATTTATCGATGTACACTGTAAACAAATATGCGTCAATTAGCAGTTTTCCATATTTTGTGATTCATGTTTTTATTTGCATTTAGGCCACCTTGGTCCTAACCTTGAAAAGTTAGAAAGGTGACTTTTATTAACATTTTTATTAGTTTAATTTGATATATTATCTAGTTGGTCTTGTATATTATGGTACAAAAACAGAGCCAAAACATTTTCTGTTATTGTACAAACATATTTCTCTTTATATTATGTTATTACAAACTATTAAAATGTCAATAAAAGTCACTTTGTTAAAGTTGAATTTGAGTTGAATCTACAGAGCAGAGATCAACATCCCATGATGCAATTCACAACCATAAATAAATGGAAAACACTTATAAATCAAAATATTATGGAAACTGTTAATTAACAGATAATTTAGTGTACACTCTCAGAAATAAAGGTACAAAATCTGTCCCTGGGGCGGTACCTTTTCAAAAGGTACATTTTTGTTCCTAAAAGGATACATTTTAATTGCCCAAAAATACAAATATGTACCTCATAATAACTTAAAGATACAAAAGTGTACCCTAAAGCAGTGGTTCCCAACCTTTTTTTGTCTGAGACCCCCTTTTCCCCTGGAAAATATATTATCGCTCGTATAAGTTTGCAGTAATGATAACAAAAAAATGTTGCTTTCAAACAAACGGTATGTTTATTACTATATCTAGATATGCACAAATAATAGCCTAATGTAAAATAAAAAAGCAAAACATCAGTAGGCCATTTGTAACTGAAAAAACGTAAGCCTTTGGCCTTTAAATTGGCCCTATTTGAAATTCAATAACAAAAATATCAGTATTCACACTGGTGTATAAGGGAAAAAAATAATATAGGTATTACAATTTAATAGAGAGAGGGGAGTGTGTTTTTCGGTGTTTTGTAGGTTGTGGGGTGCTAGGCGACCATCAACCTTTTTCTCAAAGGGTGAGAAGCAGACAAAACATTGCTGTCACTCTGATACAAGTTTTATTTATGGACAAAATTACAAAGAACTGCATTGTTTGTGTTTTGTGTTTGTCTGTAGAAAATTAGTCTTACCGAAATGTGAATATTCCATACAAGCTGAAGCTGATCGGTCAATTCTTGTCACATGACTCGCGGTGCGCTGGCGGGATTCATTCATTGGCACGAGCGCGTCATGCCACTTGTGCGCGCAAGCCGAGCGCCTCAATTGGAAACAACAAACATGTGCAAACTCTAGAAATACGCGATATGCGAACGGCCCCTAAAAGGCCGCCATCATTTGCGATCTCTATCAGTTGATCTTCTTGCACAGACATGGTGCATTCACCTGATATTTTGACAAATGTGTTGCGAATCCATTCCTTGGCACTTCGTGGGTCGTTCACTGGGCCCCTTTAGCAAAGAAACTTTCCAAAGGCGTCTGTTTCTTACTTATTTTGCTGCTAGTGGGTTAAATTTGGGTGCTCAAATGACCAAGATGTAAGCGAGAGAATACGGTCATTTTTCAAAATAAAAGACTTTTCAAAATAAAAGATCGTTCAGACTCGCATAATAAACAAAACGGAAATACTCATTATTCATGTTTTCCTTTCCTTTCAGGAAACAAATAATGGAAAACACACCGTGTATCATTCGATCAATAATTTTTTCAAATTCAAACCAAAAATTAAAAAGCAAAAAAACAACTCGTTTTTTCCATTATTTGTTGATCAGAAAATCGGATAAAGACTCATTATTCATGTTTTCCTTTCCTTTCAGGAAACAAATAATGGAAAAACGTTTTTTTGCTTTTTAATTTTTGGTTTGAATTTGAAAAAACGATTGAACGAATGATACTCGGATTCTTGTGCAGTTTGGTACCAATCGATCCAAGGACAGATACTGGTCCGCGGCCCGGTGGTTGAGGACCACTGAGCTAGGGGATAAAATGAACTAAGGCAACATGATCATTCTCCTAATTCTCCACTGCTAAGAATTTTTTTAAATATGACGTATATTATGACGATAATATGAATTATCTTACCTCATACCTAACTGTTAAAAAGCATCAATTTAAAAGTTAAGGCAAACGTTGTTGTAAATAAGTGAGAATTGGTGAGTTTTCTTTTATAAAATGACCAAATTGGAGGAAACAGTTTGTGCAAACTGCATATGACTTCCCAGCAGGCACAGGACGTCAACATGACGTCAGATCGATGTTGTACCCCAACAGCATGGCATTGTTGCATTTTGTTTGGAAATGAAAATCGTGTTGATGTCAGAATTTAGCATCAGGCCAACATCAATGTCCAACGTCCAACCTAAAATCAACAAAAATTCAACATCTGATAGACATCATATAGTGGTAACGTCCACACAACCTCAAGTTGTAACAATTAGAATGATGTTACAGCTTGATGTTGTGTTGACTTAAACACTTTGACATCTATCAGATGTTGGATTTTGGTTGCCGTACCCCAGGGGTGCTCAATCCTGTTCCTGGAGATCTACCTTCCTGCATAGTTCAGCTCCAACCCTGATCAAACGCACCTGAACCAATTAATTAGGACCTGAACAGCACTTGATAATTACAGGCAGGTGTGTTTGATATGGGTTGCAACAGAAATCTGCAGGAAGGTAGATCTCCAGGAACTGGAGCACCCCTGCCGTACCTGAAATATAAGTTTTTGACGTCAATATGACATTGGTATAAGATGTTGACTCGAAGTTAGATTTTGGTCACTTTCCAACACAACCTAAAATCAACTTCATTTGACGTTATTATTGGACATCACGATAACTTTGTCCTTAGACCAGGGGTGGGCAAACTTGATGCTGGAAGGCCAGTGTCCCGCATAGTTGAGCTCCAACACTAATCAAAAACACCTGAACATGTTAATCAGTGTAAAGAACAAAGACATGGCATCTCATTTCCATATCAACCAATGCAATAAGCGCAGAACAAATTAGCTTAGTAGCACATAAGAAAAGAACCAATGCTCATATGTTGCATGTGATCTACTACGACTTGGCACAATATATACAGTTGAAGTCAGAATTATTAGCCCCCCTAAATTATTAGCTCCTCTGTTTAATTTTTCCCCAATTTCTGTTTAATGGAGAGAAGATTTTTTCAACACATTTCAAAACATAATAGTTTTAATAAATTATTTCTAATAACTGATTTATTTTATCTTTGCTATGATGACAGTAAATAATATTTTACTAGATATTTTTCAAGACACTTCTATACAGCTTAAAGTGACATTTAAAGGCTTAAATCGGTTAATTAAGTTAACTAGGCAGGTTTGGGTAATTAGGCAAGTTATTGTATAATGATGGTTTGTTCTGTAGACTATCGAAAATAAATATAGCTTAAAGAGGCTAATAATTTTGTCCTTTAAATGTCTTTTTAAAAATTCAAAACTGCTTTTATTCTAGCCAAAATAAACCAAATAAGACTTTCTCCAGAAGAAAAAATATTATCAGACATACTGTGAAAATTTCCTTGCCCTGTTAAACATAATTTGGGAAATATTTAAAAAAAGAAAAAAAAAGAAAAAATTCAAAGGGGGGGGGCTAATAATTCTGACTTCAACTGTATATATTGGACTGTGGGGCAAACCAGAGCACCCAGAGGAAAACCACACAAACATGAACACAGGACTCGAACCAGGCACCTTCTTGCTGTGAGGTAACAGTGCAAACCACTGAGCCACCGGGACAACCCTTGCCTACTTTATCAGAACTATAATAAAAATAAATAAATAAAAAATAGTTACACATATTGAACAAAAGTATAGTTGTCTATTATTTAGGCATATTTATTTATTAGTTCTCTATTTAACAACCTGAGCAGTGGAATATGACATTGATCACATCTTATGTAGATTTTACATTTTGTTTTGTTTTTTGCGTTTGCCAAAACTGATTTGCTGAAATTAAAAACATGAAGCCAGAGCAACAGACAGCAGAGGATTCCTTTTGGTCATAAAGCCTTTATCAAGTAGCTATTTTGACTATTTGTGATGGCAGAGCAGTCAGAAAATTAAACAAGGGAGATCATGTATGCAAACCTGTCAACCCTTCCATTTTTCTCGTGATTCTCCCGTCTTTTACAGTTCTATCCCGCTATCATCCTGTAAAGGTATTTTCCTGTATTTCTCCCATATTTTAAATCTTTCTATAAAGGGTGGCAATTAACTTTAAAGAGCTGATGCTCCCTATGCAACCCATACCACCGAACCACCAGGGGATGGTGCAGAGGGGTGGGCGTTGGATATCTCTTATCTTCACATCCCAATGTTGACAGGCATGTGTATGAGACAAGTAAATTAACAAATTCTGGATCTTTTCCATTTAAGGGTGGGTCGTTTGAACCATCAGAGGGTTCCCTGGCTATGGGCCTGTGGGTAGTGGTTTATCTTTTTTTTTTTTTTTTTACAAATGCAAGCACCACTTACCACATGTTTATTTTCCATAGGGCTACAATATGTACCATTTGACGACTGCACATCCATGATACAACAATACAGTTTTAAATTCTGTAGGTCACAGCTGTGATGAAGCGATGGTTGTTTCTAACGTTCTGATTGGTCAGTTCAAACGTCTCAAGTTTTGCTGAGTCACATACTTCAGTGAAAGGATAAAAAAAGCTTGAAATTTATGCTTATCTCACTTGGTACTGCTATTCATCTTGTTCATCTGAGTTGAACTGTATCCCTCTTTCAGCTTTCTGGCTTTTAACTAGCAGCTTTTTCTACCTTGATCTATTTTTAGTTCTCTCTCAAGAAGTATATGGTTTCACAAATGATTCATAAGTCTAATTTGCAACTTAGTGGTTTGATTTGCAACTATTTCATATATGTGACCATTTAATATAGTCCTGTTAATAAAACACGGGTGCAGTAGTGGTCTGAGAATCATGTTGTGAAAATGTAATTTTACATAATATATATATATATATATATATATATATATATATATATATATATATATATATATATATATATATATATATATATATATATATTTTCATTTTTTTTTTTCCATTTTTTAAAAAGTTGAAATAGTTAGAAATGGATTTTCAAAAGGGCTCATGAACTGAGAAATTACAAAATTATAATGGCCTTGATCTTTAGACATAAAACTTCTAGTAGTACTTTCAGAGTTCAAACTTGTTGTGGAAACTTATGTACTGGCCCGTTTCCACTGAGTGGTACACTATGGTTCGGTACGCTTTTATGGCCGTTTCTACTGTCAAAAGGTACCTAAAAGCAAACCGTACCGTACCACCTTTTGTGTATACTTCGCAAAGGGGAGCAAACGGGTTGCAAAAGGCGGAGCGAGATGCGCATCTGATGCTATTGGTTTACAGAGAAACATCGCTAGCGCACAAGCAGAGAATGAAAACAAAGAAACCGCCATTTTTAAATACACAGCCGAGACATTACATTGTAATACTATATGCATATAATAACGAGCCATGTTTTACGAGGCAGTCTAAAAGTGCGCTCGGTTTCACTTTCTCCAGGAAGCTCGCGATCGCTCGTCTGAATGTCTATATTTGAAATAACGAACTTCTTGAGCTGATGATAATAACGTGCGCTTGAAGTTCTTCTGCCACTCTATCCTTTCAGA
The DNA here is from genome assembly GCA_903798195.1 of Danio kyathit. Classification (NCBI taxonomy): domain Eukaryota; kingdom Metazoa; phylum Chordata; class Actinopteri; order Cypriniformes; family Danionidae; genus Danio; species Danio kyathit. Next base: position 19,324,753 of record LR812529.1, on the reverse strand, counting down.
AACAGACAAACACGAGACTGAAGCGCGAAAAAACAAAGGAGAAGCCGGAAAAAACAAAGGAGCAAATAATTTTTTCACCAACCTAAACCATGAACAAACTGCCATATTTATCATCGCCTTTTGGAATGATATGAACTCGGAATGATGAATTACTCTCTAACAGAGGTTATATGTGCTGCTGAAGATTAAAGACACTGATGAGAGGTTTGCACTGACTGTGGGCTATGTTGCATGTTGTTTTTTAAACCCAAATAAGGACTAAATGTATGCTGTGTGTAGTTTATCTGTAAATGGTAACATATCGGAGACTGTAAGGGTCTGTATGTGTTCATATATGTTGCATTTATTATTTATTTCATATAATTACAGACGTTACAGTAGGCTATTGATCTGCAGTTATAATCAAATCCGTAACCCTTGGTACCCTTTAGGCAGTGGAAACGCAAGCCTGATAAAGGTGACCCGTACCGACCCATACTGTACCAGTCAGTGGAAACGACCATAATACTGTGGCTAGACCCCACCTCAAGATCAGTGCCTGCTTCTACATCACTGCCTGTTAAGCTGATTCTCACTGTGGTTGGAAAATATCAATGTGACATATGCAGAATTAAAACAATAATGACAGTTATGCATACAACAATAGTCTGTGTAGGGCCAAAGTTGTGGAAAGCATTCTTTGCACTGCTTTCCTTCTGATCCCAACTATAGGAGAGAGTGTAGAGTGTACATCTATGAAGGATAAAGACTGTTTTTAAAATGTAAAATTAGCGTACACAGTAGTGTTACACCAGAAGACTTGGTCTTTAGTGACAAAATGTATCAAGTTCCCATGTTTTTAGAAAATAAGTATGAAAAAAAATGATTGCCATTTACTAAAACAGCCACTTGTAAAATTAGGCCTGAGGTAATTATTAATGATTTTTAAGATTTGCAGTTTAATTATGAAGAGCTGTAATTTATTGAACTATGCACACCACAGGATGGTTTTGAAATTTGGCTCAAAAATTATTTTAAAGAATATAACAGCAGTTTTTTTTATAGCAAGAGGTCCATGGAAGGGTGGCATGGTGGCTCAGTGGTTAGCACTGTTCCCTCACAGCAAGAAGGCCGCTAGTTTGAGACCCACTAAACCAGTTGTCATTTCTGTGCAGAGTTTACATGTTCTCCCCGTGTTGGTGTGGGTTTCCACCGGGTGCTCCGGTTTTCCCCACAGTCCAAAGACATGCGGTACAGGTGAATTGGATGAACTAAATTGTCCATAGTGTATGAGTGTGTGTCTGTGAATGCATGTGTATGGGTGTTTTCAATACTGGGTTGTGGCTGGAAAGGCATCCGCTGCATAAAACATATGCTGAAATTGTTGGCGGTTCATTCCGCTGTGGCAACCTCTTAAATAGAGACTAAGCTGAAGGAAAATGAATGAATGAAGGTCCATGGAAAACAAATAATTTAACCATTTACTGTCTTTTAAATGATGACAGTACTAATGTCATGTCAACAACTTATAGGGCTCTATTTTAACAATCTAGGCACAAAGTCTAAAGCGCTATTTTAGGGATGGAAAAATGTGCATTGCATCCTCGCGCATGGTCTAACAGGGTTGTTCTTATTCTCTTAGTGAGTTATGGGTGTGTTTTGAGCATAACGTGCATTAAACCAATCAGAGTCTCATCCCACATTCCCTTTAAGAGTCTGTTGCATCACGCCATGGCGCATTTGCTATTTACATGACAGACTTTGTAAGTAGAAAACCGAATGCTTCACTAGTGAGAAAAGAGTTTAACAGACCATCTACAGCGCGAGGATAAAGAACGAGCCTCCTCCATTCAGCCTCTTTACTTTCTCTTTGTTTTACTTTTACTCTTAACTACTTTACTTTCGTGGATAAGGAAACGGTTGTACACTCTCCACTGAAGACATCCATTAGCCTACATATCTAATTTTGTTTGTTAAGGGCAAAGATTTGTTTCAAAACTATTTCTAAATTCAGTTCTAATTTCCAGCAAATGAATAAATGAGCAATAATAACAAAATGTAGTCAAAAAACTGAGTTATATCCAGTGCTTAATTTGTGAATTGTGAGGTCATGGAACAGATCGGGGTAACGGATCTGGCATGTTACCCGAGGATGGAGAGGCATCGCCTGGGAGGAGTGATGTCGCGGATGAAAGTGAGCGGGGCGGGGGTGTTGTGGACGAAAGTGAAGAGGGTTGGGGAGTCGCGGAAGAAAGTGAAAGTGAACATTGGATGGGGGAGGAGGGCGGTTAAGGAGGGGGATCAGTAAAATGAGGTGCTGGATCAGATTTCAGAGGTACCGGATCCGGATCCGGTGTGTTCCGGCACAAATGAAGCCCTGGTTATATCAAAACACGCGTCCTATTCTTATGCCCCATATGGTGATGCATACGTCTCCAAAACCTGACAGGTCGACAAATCTGAACTTATTTTTATTAAAACAAATATGAATATGCATATAATAAATATTACTGCTAATAATAATAACATTATACAAATGCAAATTGTCATGAATAAACTGAAAAAAACGACATGATGGAGGTAGTGGTTTTCATTTAATTAATTACTCTTGAAATATTGCAATTTATTCCTTGAAATAATTCAGCAAGTACATGTGCAAACCAATTAAAAATCTATATTTAGTTTAAAAACACTTTTCATATATATATATATATATATATATATATATATATATATATATATATATATATATATATATATATATATATATATATATATATATATATATAACTTTTCAGTTATTTTTCCACATACTTTTATTGTACAGCATATTAAAATTAATGAAGATTAATGAGTTAATTAATAAAACAAACAAATGAACAAACTGAACAAAAGGCATTACTATATACACACAGGCTGCGTCAGAAACCGCATACTTCCATACTATACAGTACGCTAAAATCAGTATGGGAGCCGAGTAGTATGTCCGAATTCATAAAACTCGAAAATCAGTATGTGAGAAGTACCCGGATGACTTACTACTTCCGGCGGGATTCTGAAGTGCACATCCCATGCACGCTGTGCTATCCCATGATGCCCCGCGAGAGAATTCATGAATGGAAGTGAAGCGACGCAACTGACGCAGGTAGGTCACGTGACCATGACAAAATGGCGGATGTAGTACGTCCGAATTCCATTCATACTTCTTACATTCATACTGTATAGAACGTACTTTTCTAACGGCCGAGTAGTACGTTTAAATTCAAATGCAGTACCTACTGAGTAGTAGGCGGTTTCGGACGCAGCCACACACTCACTATACAGACCCTAATAATATCCTTTATCCATATTCCTTTTTGAGCCACAATTTTATTATTGCAGCTTTTTCTATTGATGTACCTTAAGGTAAATATTAAATTACCATTGCTGTCTATTGAAGGTCTGTGTGTGCTGTCAACGACAATCGGGGAGGGCAGTGGTGGTTCTAGTTTAAATGACACCCTAGGCGAACCACCCCATACACTCCTCCACCTCCCCTGAAATTGTTAGATTTACTTTTCAATTAATATAACAATTTATTTATATTTACTCTAAATAAATACAATTATTATTATTATTATACAATTATTATTCTACACAAAATAACACAAATCCATCCTAAATGTTACTGGAAAACAATGTAACAACTGGAGTGATATGCTAAGATCACTTAAGAAATCTTTTACAAGATTATTAGTTATGACAATTCTAAAGAATACAAAAAATAAATATGTTTTATAGAATTATCTGTGGTCTTAGACCCGATTCATGGCCGAGAATTAATGTTATGAAGTCTTACCTCTCTGACTCTTTATCCCTTCTTTCTACTTTATAGCCATGCTTAGTAAAAGTAACATCATCATCATATTGTGCAGAGGCCGACACCTTGCATAAAGTAAATCGTATCCCAATGCTTTTACAAGGAGATTTTTTTTTTGCACCGTATCCGCGTGCCGCCCCCAGCAAGATGCCGCCCTGGCATTAGGCATATTGCCCATGCCTAAATCCGCCACTGGGGGAGGGAGAGGAGCAGTGAATCAGCTATGTCAGTGGAACCAACAATAATTTAATAGCTGCATTTTATTTATTTATAGAAACATTGGGAATTTACAAAAGTACATTTAAATTAATAATATCAACAGCAAAATCATATTGGGGTGGCCACAGAGGTGGCCAGAGTTTACCCAGGGGTGGCCGTGGCCTTTAGGACTTTAGACCAGGTTTTAGTTAGTCAATGGCGCAGTCCATTTCAGTTCTTCAAATTAGCAACGTGCCAACAATGTGCTTTAACACACCTATTTAGACCGGAACACCTATGAGTCCACAAAGTGGCACAAATGGATTTGCCATTTAAACAACGTGGTGCAAAACGTGAAAATTACAGTTGCGCTGGTCTAAAAAAAGCAACAAATCGTGGCATTCACACCTTGCACCTTTTGTGCCGGGTGTATGATAGGGCCCGAAATCTTAATAACATTATAAATGGACTCCAGAGAACAGTACATAAATAAATAAAAAGGCAGCACATCACCCCTTAAAAAACAAACAAACAAACAAACAAACAAGTTTTGTACCAACATCAGCAATACGAAATGAAGAATCTGATCTAACTTTGAGATATGGAGCCCAACAGAAGTAGAGAGAGATTCTGCAGGTGTACGGAAAAAAAATGTCTGCCAGGAAAAAGCGAAGTGTGGTTTGGACACATGCCGCAACTTTGTCACTGCAGCTGTTCTAGCTCAACAGAGGAGTAAAATCCTTCTTAAAGGTGCAGTCTGCGTGTTCTCATGTTTTCATTCACACCAGATGTTTTTGGTTTGCAAGATGATACCTTTAGACAAGCCGTAGCCTTTCTCCAGCCATGACAACAAACAATAAACGTACAAACAAACCATTTATAGTTTCTGGTATATGGTTTATGGTTTCGTGTGCCACTGACTATTAATTAGTGTCTACGAGTATAAATTCGAGAGAGGTGAGATTTCGCCAACGCCTTCCAAAGAAAACAAATCAACCGTCTGTATGGTTTGAAAATCACAGTATGCCTCATTACAGAATATAAGTCGTTTAATGACCTAATATTGATGCGGCTCAGGAAATTGCAGAAGTGAGAGTCTCCGGTGTGTTTCGGTTGGAAATGACTTTGAATCACAGACACAACAGCAGAGCCATTGTGACATGTGCGTTGGTCTCGGCGGACACGACTAGCTGCCGGTTGTTTTGCGGCTATTTGGGTCTAGACAATGGAATGGGCCCCCGAGGGGAAATAAATGCTGACTCACACCATCCTTGTTAGCTTGTAGGGACACAGGCAGTGCCCTAATCTCTCCATCCATCACCCGCTCTGTGATTCCATAATGACCTGCTTTACCGCCTCGGTCTCCATGCCAGTTCCTCCACACAGATGGCCAGAAATAACATACTTTGCCGCGATCATTCATGGAGTCCATTTTTCACAGGTTATTATGGCACTTGTGGACCTTCTCAAGGCTGGTGATGAAATCTGCAGTCACTGGTTGCCTGATGTTTGCAGGATTTAAATCACATTAACTGGGGAAGCCCCTCATATAATACTGGCGGTGTGTTTATAAACTTGGTTATAATGCTATTACATGTCAAAGCGTGTTATGTAATGCAGAAGTGAAGTGAATTATTTCTACTGTTTTTAATCAATGAGATAAGCGCTGTCATGATGTTGTGTAATGCAGGATGACCAATCAGAAGCTTTTATGCTTATGCGGAACAGATATTTGGACCAATGTGATTTAATGGTGCGTGGGGCTATCCTGAATGGCAACAAAAAAATTAACACCAAGCAATCAAACAAAATGTGGTGTATTATAGTATATAATATAGTATATGTTTGGCAGACATTGTGATCCAAAGCGAATTACAAAGGAGGACATTAGATAAGTAATCAATGCCACAAAAGAACAATTTGTAAATAGCATGCCATGTAAGCTATTGAGATATTTCTCAAGACTTTTAATTTGTAGTTATGTCTTTGAGTAAAATGTTTTGTTTTGCAAATTACTGATTACATTTCTGGTGGCAAAAAACAGGTTGTCATTTAGAGCATTGCCCTGGTCACCACTGTTGTATCTGCTGGTGATTTGTTGCTTTGTGGCCCTGCAGTTGCTTAATAATACTCAACACAACATTTGTTGTTTGGTCATCTATGCACCACTATTACAGAAATACTAACTAAATAAAGAACTCGCTACGTTCACACTGCGAGACATAGTGCTCAAATCAGATTTTTTCTCAGATCTGATGTTTTTGCATAGCTGTTCACACTGCTGTTATAAATGTGGCCAATATCAGATTTGCAGTGTGAACAGATCATGGTCCTAAACTGACCCGCATGTGCAAAAGTACAACTACGCACAGCACAAAAAATCTAATTATGCACACAGAATGTGTATACTGTATGAAGTAAGCACGTTGTCAGATTATGCTTAATATGATTATTGCCCTTTTCACAGACAACTGTGGTGTATTTCATGAACTATAAAGGGTTGTTCTGCTACTACTAATGTGTATTTGAAACCTAAAATAAGTCCCTTGTGATAAAAACAATGATAATTTATGATTTATAGTAAGTATATTACAGTCAATAACTTCTTCCACTTTACGTTGGATGCATAGCTTCAGATGCATTTGCTTCAGAAGCTTAAAACTTCATGTACTGTATAGACTATCCTGTCTCTTTGAATTTGAAATAATAATTTCAATAACACTGAATCAAGCATTATAAACAGCCCCATCATATATATATATATATATATATATATATATATATATATATATATATATATATATATATATATATATATATATATACACACACACACACACACACACACACACACACACTTGAAACCAGAAGTTTACATACACTGCATAAAAATGCACATAACCATTTTAAAAAAGTCAGATGTTAATCTAACTAACCTTTTTCTCTTTTAGGTAAGTTAGGATTATCAAATGTGTTTCTGTTATGCTTAATAGCACAATAATCAGAGAGATTTTTTTTGAGAAATTGTTATAACATTTATTGAAAGTCAAGTTTACATACAATAAGATTATTATACCTCTGAAAAAGCTCAGATGATGGTGTCAAGGTTTTGGAAGTTTCTGATTGGCTAATTGACAACATTTGAGTTACATGGAGGCACAACTGTAGAATAGTATTTAAGGAAAACCTCAAACACGTTGCTTCCTTGTGTGACAACATGGGAAATCAAGAAGCCAGAATCAACAAAAAAGCCAGATTACAATTTGATAAATTACACTGGGAAAAATAATAATATTTGGAGACATGTCCTGTGGTCTGATGGAACTAAGATTGAACTGTTTGGCCATAATGACCAGTGTTACATTTGGAGGACAAAGGGGAAAGCTTACAAGCCTAGGAACACCATCCCAACTTTGAAGTATGGGGGGGGGGGGGCAGCATCATGTTGTGGTTTGCTGCAGGAGGGACTGGTCCACTTCACAGCATAGATGGCATCATGAAGAAAGAACATTATGTAGAAATACTGAAGCAACATCTCAAGACATCAGCCAGGAAATTAAAAGTTGGCAACAAATGGGTCTTCCAAACAGACCATGACCCTAAGCGTACTGCCAAATTAGTTCAAATGTGCTTTAAGGACAACAGAGTAAATGTTTTGGAGTGGTCATCACAAAGCCCTGAAGTAAATCCTATAGAAAATTTGTGGGCAGAGTTGAAAAAGCTTGTGCAAGCAAGACAGCCTAAAAATCTGATTCAGTTACACCAATTCTGTCAGGAGGAATGGGCCAAAATTCCTGCAAACTATTGTGAGAAGCTTGTGGAAGGATACCCAAAACATTTGACCAAAGTTATACAGTTTAAAAGCAAAACTAAAAAAATAGCAAGGAAATGTATGTAAACTTTTGACTGTCTAGAAATTAATAAAAAATTCTCTCATTATTCTGGCATTTAGCAAATGTAAATGATTTAGGTAATCCTAATGGACCTAACATAGTAAATGATTAGTATGATTTACCATCAGACATTTTTTTTTTAAATGGTTATGTTCCTTTTTTTAGAGTGTATGTAAACTTCTGGTTTCAACTGTATATCTATATCTATATCTCTATATAAAAGAAATGAAGCAGTTACACTTTGACCTACAGTAAAGATTGCTTTCTGTTCTAGAATCTTTTAAACGTGTGATATTTTATACCTACCCACAAAATTTCTTATAAATAGGCCAAATCATACATCTCCAGTACCCAGTCCTTTATACCAATAAGGCACACAAACAAAACAGGGCATTTCGCAATGTTGTTTTGTCTTGCTGCCATCCTATTAGCGGCTCTATCGTGATCCGTGACACATGTATATAAAAGGAACAGGCTGCTGCTTCGACTCATCTCTCATGTAACAATAAATGCTAATGGTTTCCATGGCAACCGTTTATTTTGCTCCATAAACAAAGTCTTTGAAGACTAGCTAATGCATAACATTTGGACGATTGCTACTACGCTATAAAAACACGAAATACTTCTGAATCCACCATCAGCATACAAATGTTGATCCCAGGGTTAGCACATAAGATGGCTATAAACAGGGAAATGACAATTACAGTGTTTCAAAGCGTTTCAGTCATTTTGAAGGAAATCTCGACTGAACCAGCAGCTGTCTGTGCGTGTTTGGAATAAACGGCCCGCACAGATGGACGAGCTCTATGCATTTTAGGAAGCACTCAAACATCACAGCGATCACAGCCTTCGCCGCCCCACTCTGCACAGCCACATTAAGCAGGCTTAGCTGAATGTAGGTGAAAGGGCTTTCTCTCTCCAAGCGGCTCCCGCAGAGGAAGGAAAGAGAGGGGGAAGGGAACTTGTGGCGTACTGAGGAAAAGCGGGAAGGAAAGATCATGGCCATTTTAGTTCTGACTGAAGGCAGCTTGACAGGTTTGTCTGCACAAGAAGAGTCACAGCACATGTGCTCCTAATAAAGTCAGGCATCCCCATACAAAAAAAGAAAAATGTCACAATGATAACGTTTAATATGACGAACAAGCCCTGACAGATCAAGGAAGAAGGTTTTTTTGCGTCATCCGAGCACTTGCCGATTAAAATACACCCTTGGCTTGCACAAACAGAATGAATCCTGTATTGCCTGTGGCATCAAAAGCAATGTAATCGATCAAAGGTATGTGTTGCCTGTAACTGACTGTGACACCACAATCAAGGGTGTTTATCTATGTTCATCATAATGCAAACATTCCTCATGATTAATGACTGTCTACTGTGTCTTGAAGCACAGCACTTTCTTTTTTTTCCTATGAAGGATGAGTGTGATTATCAAGCAGAATCTACTCTTTGTCATCTGAATTACATGTTTCGTAAGTTGTTGACGTCATAACGTGATTATCATGAATGAGGGATTTTTTTTCCTGAAGCCTAAATCAGTGCCCGACACAGCAGATGTGTGTGGTTCGTTTTATTTTCAGAAATACCTTGTACTGGATGACCAGAGGTATCCCTTGTTTTTATGTCAGCTCTAAAGCTGAACATTTTAGAAATTCAAAGTATGCTTTAACCGAATTAAATCAGTTGATGCGTTGTGATGCTACATGCATCCTATAGTGGTCAGAAGTGAGTCACTACTCTGTTGTGTCATGTTTACAGTAAATTATACTTTATAGAAATAGAGGAGATGAAAAAAGAACAACATCAAAGAACAAAAATTAACAGCTGAGTTGACAAGCGTTTGTTGGAGGGTCTTAAAAGATACGCAATTATTTTAAATAAGTTTAAAGACATTTTATTGCTAATAATTTTGATGTAAAAGTTTTTTTAGAATGCGCAATTAAATTCATTTAGTACTTTCTCAGGACAGTCCCATATTTTACAGTTTACATATTTTTAGTGTCGTAACTTATTAGATGCATCCCATATTGCATACTTATGCACTATATATATATATATATATATATATATATATATATATATATATATATATATATATATATATATATATATATATATATATATATATATATATATATATACACATATATACACACACACACAAACACACACACACAACACCCACAGTCTAAACTAAATTGGCCGTAGTGTATGTGAATGTGTGCAAGAGTGTACGGGTGTTTCCCAGTGTTGGGTTGCGGCTGGAAGGGCGTCTGCTGCGTAAAACATGTACTGGATAAGTTGACGGTTCATTCTGCTGGGGCAACCCCTGATTAATAAAGAGACTAAGCCGAAAAGAAAATGAATGAATGATTTATACAACAGTTCTGTCTGGTTCTAGAATCTGATTGGCTGATAGCCGTGTGATATTCTGCAATAACAGCACTCGTACAACCTCCTCACCCTTCTGTATTATTCCATCCACATAGAATGACAGCAGATTAATAAACTAACTACAGTTTGACAAATATTGCAGCTGTTGGACAACATAATGTACTTTTTAGGCTTATTAGGTAAAAATGTAGTTGTTTAGATTGCATCTATGCAGTTTATTTATGAGGATAGTGTTTTTTTTTTATATTTATAATTTCGGAGATACAACGCATTAGCATCCATCAGCCTGTCATACTGAGCAGAGCAAAGACGCTTGATGCTCCACCACAAGATGGCGACAGAGACTCCATAGTATGCCCATAGAGGAGAAAAACTCAGTGTAATTTTAAACTACAGCTGATCAAATCATTATAAAACAAGTGACATTCTAAGTCGATCTCTCTCTTTTGTATGTTGTAGTGCTGTATTTATACCATAGTCTGGTAGTGTTTCTGGTTTGGTTGTTCTGATTTTCTTTGACTTTTTCAGGGTTAATATCCCATGATATCCCGATTGCAACAGATAAATACTGGGGCATCTCTGTAGACCAGGGGTGTCCAAACTCGGTCCTGGAGGGCCGGTTTCCTGAATATTTTAGTTCCAATCCCAATTAAACACACCTGAACCAGCTAATTAAGCTCTTTTTAGGTATACTAGAAACCACCAGGGAGGTGTGTTGAAGGAAGTTGAAACTAAACTATGCAGGACACCGGCCCTCCAGGACTGAGTTTGGACACCAAAGCTGTAGACTGATGGCATTTCATGCTGTTCAGCCTTGTAATCTTAAAATATGAGCAAAATCACCCGTTTTGCCATCACTTTAGAGCTAGTATTTGAATGATTCTCTAGCATAATGTCCAAAGTGACATTTGTGAAGTAGCAACGGTTTGTTATTTGTACTGCTACTCGTGTGATATTGCTCATATATTTCTAAAAAGAATAAGTGCACTTTAAATACCCTGACGATGCACTTATTTAACCGTTCAAAATAAGTGTGGAATGCTTTGTTCATGTGGCGAAAGGGGTGGAGCTATCAAGCACTGACGTTGGATTATTTATTTTGGGTTGTAAAAGCAAGATTATTCCTAGTCATTTCTCCCATAGGCAACTGAATCGGAAGTTCTAAAACAATCGCAAAACACAAGCTCACTTCCGCATTGAACAATAAGGTCAATAAGGAGGGTCAGAGAGCTCTCGGATTTTATCCAAAATATCTTCATTTGTTTTCCGAAGATGAACGAAGGTCTCAGGGGCTTGGAAGTGCATTAATTACAGAATTAAAATTTTTGGCTGCACTATGCTTTAAAGTCATTGACTCAATTGTTAATGGCACCACCCAGAGGACCATTAGTATCGTCTAATCCTCATGTGTATGGTAAAAAAGCAGTCCTTGTAGTCCCTGTTGATCATAACCTTTATATAGCCGGCCATAATTCTCTATTAGGCTTTTGCTCTTTCATCTTTATTTAACTTCTTTAGAGCTGTAGACATGAGTACCTTTCACTCAGTGGAGCTAAAATCAGTTTGGCTCCATCTTTCACTTCAGTCATTTATTATTGCCTTTCACGGACAGCATATTTCAACAGGAACTAGTTTGAGAAAGCGAACCATACCTGGCTTGTTATTTCCTTCAATACACCAGGCCAGTTCACGGCTTTTAATTTAATGCTCTAGTCTTGTCCACACAACCAGATTTGAGGTAAGAAATGTCTTTGTTCAGTTGTGCGGCCACTTTGATTGTTATTGTTGGATGCTAGGACATAATGAGCATGTTTGGTTTTAGTTTTCCAGATTTGACTGGCATTTGGAAATGAACATTGAATGGTTTCTCTTTTGGCAGAACTTTCTCCTGATTTTCATGAGAATGACTCATTTCATTTAGAGTGAGCTCTGACATTGTTGCTAAGGAAACCATGGCTCTGCTTTTGATTGGCTGAGCTGTATCTAGGCAGTGAGACAGTTCGCATCATTGCTGTTTCTGGCATCACGCAATGAGAGGAGGGCAGCACAGAGAGAGAGAGAGCAGCTCCTTTGATGTTTTGTTAAAATGTTTTGATGCTGCTGCTAAGTTTATATCATATATGATGGTACAGTTATGTAAGAGTGGAGTATGTCAGAATGATTTAATACCATGCTTTCAACTGGTCTTACTTTAAGGTCTAGATTTGACATTCGATTTCACTTCGCTATAATAAGCTTGCATAATGCCAGTCTCTGGCCTTCATCCACTAGCTGAGTTCTTTAAATACTTTAGTTGGTTTGTGTTGTCGACATCAAGTTGAAAAGATTACAAGATAAAACAGTTATTCTAATATGACTGTTGCTCAAAAAAGCCCTGTTATAATCACATGAACATGAAAAAATGTTCATTTAAAGGGCAGCTATGGTGAAAATCATCTTTTGGAAGCTATTTGGAGAAATTGTGCAGGTATAGTGTGTTCATATTGGGGTGATATAAAGACAATCATTTTTTTTTATTTCCTGACGTTAAAATAGGATCCAAATCCTTCCCATTTTGAGGCCCACCGCAACGTGACATAGGAGTACAGTTTTTTCCTGCCCACTGAATTGATTGACAGTCACGTATTAACATGTCTCTGTATTAACGAGTATTATCATATTAACAAGACAGGACGTGCACAAAGCAACTGGGATTAAAAGATCTGTTCAGGGCTCTGTGATCATCAATCATCAAATGGGATCAAGAATGAGTTTTACAAGTTTAAAATGTTTTTAAAACAGTGCATGTTTGCAATAAATTACAGCGATTTTAACGTCTTTATCACCACAGCCACATGTCAGTACAATTATAAAAGAAGACGCTTCAATCCCGGTTCATGGACGTTAAATCAGGTTTATTTTGTACATTAACATAACGGATATCCATACAGCAGTGGATATTAACGTGTATCCTGCCACATTTGCCGTGCAAAAACAGTGCAAAGTTAAATGTGCGGGCTGTGTGTGTAAACATTGTAATGACATTATGTGTGACTCATCGTTGCAGAAAGGCTTGTATCAACTCCACAACAAAGACATCCAATACAGAAAGTTCTTACTGTAGTATTTCTCACAAACGTTATATGAGATCTGATTCCTTCATGTCTGTCACTGTGCTGTTTATCTGACGCAGCCGAGGCAGAGATTGAGGCACACTCTGACAAGCATGTGGGAATGGTAGACGGGGGGAACTAGCATTAAGGGCACAGGCAACAAAAACAGCTACATTCTGTTCAGAGCGGAAAATTCCAATTTTCTTAAAGGTATAATAAGTAATCTGATGGGTATTTTGAGCTGAATCTTTACAGACACATCCTGGAGACACAAAAGACTAATCTTAAATCTTTAAAAAGGGGGTAAAAATGTTGCCCTATAATAATAACTTTTTTTTATAGAATTACTTACTATACACATTATTCACTCAACAAAAGTCCAGTTTAAGTGTTGACCCAACACAGCTTACCACTGAAATGTCCTTTTCAATTCATGCTTGTAATGGAAGTCTGGGTTAATCAATTAGTTCTTCGAATGCTTTATCATCAGACTTTGGCTTGAACTAAAATGATAAAATTGACCCTATCATTACTGATTCACAATGTTTACAATTAATTTGGATTGAGGAAGGGCGTTAACCTCTTAGCCAGCGTCAGGTAGTGGACGCACTGGGGTGCTGTTTTTGCACATGTCAGTGTTTACAACTAGATTACATCAAAAAGAACACGAATAATCTTGACAAATTATACATGTCTAAAGCTACAACCCTCAAGCAGCCATTGTAAATAGTTGTTGTTCAATGGGAAGCTTATAAAGAATGTATTTGCTAAATTTGTGTAAGTTGTACAGAAAATGCTTATTAGATATAGAGTAAATATCATCATAATAACAAGACACACACGCATTCCTTGCTGGTCAAGGTTTCCGCTACATTCATTTATCCGTGGCGGGCCGCCACACCAAAATTCATCCCGCCACGGCTACATTACAACTTCTCATTTAAAACATTTAGTCGTGTTTTTTTATAGCGGATTATAATCGCACCAAAACATATTAGAGGTAAACAGCGCAAACATTTCTGTAACCGTAGTAGTGCTGTGCGCTATTTGTTCAACCCTTTAAGGTGACATGCTGAATGACTCTCTGACAGACTGACTGACAGGTGCGTGAGTCCAGCAAACACGGCGTAGCTTTCAGTTAAGATGAACACAGTTTCCATAAGTATACTTTATTAATAAAGGTCAATGGCTCTGCATACAATTACTTTATCTTGCTAGAGTTTATAGCCGTTTCACTTTACTTCAGAACGCGTTAATGTCGGAAAACGACTGCCTGCCGCCACAGCTGGAAAAAATCCTAGAGGAAACACTGATGGTTTATTTTGAAAAGTAACAGAAGTCCACAGAACAACATCCCATCGAGCGCATTTAGTCCACTGACACAATAGTGTTGAATTATGGATGGTTATTTGTTTGTTTGTAACCGCTTCTGCTGGAGACTTGTTGTTTACATTGTTTACTATGTTACTTGCACGCGAAAACGGCATCTTTGTAGTAAAAAGCAGGTCGATGTCATAGCCTACAGTGTTTCAAATAAAATGAGACCTTGAATAAAAAGTCAAAGTTGTAGTTGTTAAAATCTAAACAAAGCAGTCTCGTGTTTCGACGTTCTGGCGATCTGTGAGCCACTTTTAGCCAGTAGTTACTTCCTAGTTTGACTGATGGAGAATTTAGCCAATGGCTGCATGATTCTTTCGACATATGGTGACGTTTTTTCATCTATTGGACACGTTGTTGTTTTCCAACATAGGCTCATTCTGAAAACGTCGCCCTAATGTATATATACACATTTCTGGAGATCGCAAATTATGTAGCCAGAAGTACATATGGCTGCATTTCATCTTTAAAAACAATGCTATTGTATGACGCTGTTCCTTTTTGCGCTTTCCAGCTGACTGCTTACCTCCGTATGGACGGCTTTTCTGCTGTTACCAGTTTGTCCAGTGGCTCGCCACATATGTCGGTGGACTTGAGATGCAGAGAGGAGTTGACAGTGACAACTGGGTTCGAGTCTATAAATAAACATGTAAATAACGGTGATAATTTGGTAAAATCTGAAAACGTGGTGAAAACCAGGCTGCTATGAGGGCTTTTCTTTTTCTGGACTGCTTTTGAAAACACTGTGGTTGTGTTTAGGGAAGTGGCTATGTGCTGGTCAATGTGTGCTTTTTAAAACACTATCGATTGGGTTTAGGGAAGGAGGGTGGGCCAGTTGATCGGTCAGTCAGTCAGTCGACAGCGGCCTCTGGTGGAATTATGCAAAAAGAACAGACGCGAATGGCACTCACGAGAGAAATTTGAGATCTCAAAAACCGTACACAGCGGCCTCTGGTGGATTTACAAGAGAAGAGCAGACGCGAACGACACTCACAAGAGAAAGTTGAGATCTCAAAATGCATACACAGCAGCCTCGAGTAAACAAAAACTGCTTCCTGGGATACCTCCTGGGATAGATTTTGCTCTCTTCAGAAATGTATATAGTGGTGCGTAATCAGATTGAGCCTGGGTTGTAAAATTCAGATACAGTAAAGGGTGTTTGAATTCCCGCATTCACTGTAGTGATCGACAAATCATGACAACCATTTGACTAACCAGGCTCTCTGAAAGGTGGATTTAGAAAGACCAAATCTTTGAATTTAAAGTTTACATGTATATTATGAGAACAAAAAAAGTCTTTTAACATTGTTTGAATGTACACTTATTGTAGAAGACCTCCAAAACATGATTACAAGCCTTGAAAATAGCATAATGGGTACCTTAATGTACACTTGAAGAGTTCAAATGCAAAAACCTCTAAATGCCATCAAAAAATTTCTTTTTAAATGAAAAATTATTGTGTACGTTCAGTAATTTCACTTATTTGGTGATGAATGGGTTCTTTTCATTGTGTTAAAAGTGAAATAACTGAACAGACTCAGGAGATTGAGAATAATGCTCATTTTAAAAGAATTTCAGATGGCATTTAGAGGCTTTTGGATTTGAACTCTTCACTTGTAACATGTACCGTGTACTATGCGTTGTATTACATTGCCATTAAATTATAAACTAGTTAATGTTGCTGTGTGAATGTTTCTGATACAAACTAACAATGGAGTGGTGACAAGCTTAACATATTTATCTCTTCTTACAAAAATAATTGCAGTAATCTGTCTCTATTATATATATTTTTCCTCTTTTGCAAAGGCAAAGAAGTATTTTTATAGATTTTAATTTTTTATTTTTTGCTATTAGAGCAAATGGGAATACAGCTATAAATGTGTTGTAGTTTTTGCTAGAATGTACCTAACTATGACAATATCTGCTTCTGAGAACACCAGAGAGTGTCTTGGTTTGGATATAGAAGAAAAGAGTTCTGTCCTACTTTTTTTAAATTGGAAAACCTTTTTTGTTTCTTAATATTTAATTAATAAAGTACATTTTCTGTATACATGCATCTAAAGCAGTTCCTTTGGGGTCAGTGAGAACCACTGACACATATATACAGCCTTTATAGTAACCTCCTGATAGAAAATGAATCCTTTTCTAAATTTACAGCTCAGTCAAAAACAGAAAACATAGATTTTTATGGATTCAACTGAGATTTTTCAAGGGTTTTTTCAGGACAGCCTTCCACCTCCAGGCTTTCATATCTCTGTCCAAACAGAGCATCCAAGCTGACATATTATTTTTTCTCTGTAGAAAGATCTCAATTCCTCGCTCAAGGTGTTGTGATTCATAGGCATAAGATCTAAGAGGAACTGTGCATGTCAACGTATGCTTATGGACAGCACTTGACATGGCCGGTACATGACAAAATACAAGCTTAAATATGTAAGTTCTGTTATTATTTACTCACCCTAATGTCATCCAACACCAACATTACTTCTGTAAAATAAAATAACATACTTTGTCCATTGACATTCATTATATGGACTTTTTTTTGCGTTTTCACAGATAAGAGATACGTAGAAAATCATACAGGTGTTAACATGAGGTGAGCAAATAATGACATAATTTTCATTTTTGGGTGAGATATCACTTTTAATTACACCCAAATGAGGAGAACGGTTTCGTCTAGCTGCATCTCAATGAATAAGAGTTAGTGAGTAAAGTTGTAGAGGAAACAGAACTCCCACACTTAGCTGCCTCATGAGTCTCACCTCAGATTCAGGCAATTTTTTTTTTTAAATGTTCTAACCCGTCCTCCGTCCAGGTCTGGCAGTACACCCACGCTTTCTGTGGGCTGTCTGTGTGCATATTTATGTTCCAGCACTGCCTGAAAAGAAACATGAGTCACCAGAGGGGGAGAAAGAATACAAATGTGGCACAGTAGCCCACACGTCTTATGAAAAAGAATACAGTACTTTGTATTATTTGGATATCTGTGTACAATCTGTTGGCTTGAAGGCATAATATGGGATTTATCATTTCCTCGCCTTTATTCTAAGGCTGTATAACTTTTTCTTCTATGGAGTAGAAGATGTTTTGAAAAATTTTGCGGACACCTAACATGAGAGTGATTCAAATATGACTGAATTCAAATCCGTTGAAGTTCTTATAAACAGTTCTATAATAAATAATGATCTACTGTAATAGTTTTGTCACTAAAATACTTGAGGGATAATCAATGATTTGTCTGTGTTAAACTATTTTAAATATATGACATGGTGGTAAAGAACTGCCCAATGCAAACAAATTTCCGACAAAGTTTCAACAAGTTAAAACTAGTTTTGCTCCACGTCATGATAGATATCCTGCGTAAATGACATGGGCATATCTAATAACTCATAGTAACATGTATTAGCTACCTCTCTGCAACTATTTTTGAGCATATTTTTTGAGTTGGTTGATCTCCATCGGCTTCTGGTGAAGTGCACATCAGTGTCCTCGAGATTACAGAGATGAATTAAGGCTCTGAGTTACTATGGTTACTACCAGGGCTTAATTTGTGCCGAACACGTCGGATCCATATCCGGAACCTCTGAAATCTGATTTTACCGATCCCCCTCCTCAACCGCCCTCCTCCCCGTCCGCTGTTCACTTTCACTTTCTTACGTGACCCCCCGCACCAATCCCACAACCCCCTTGCAAATTAAGCACTGGTTACAACTAATGTTTGGGGAAGCACATTTGTTTTGAACTGTGATCAAAACGGACTGGAACAACTTGTGAATAAAAATATGCACACGTTTCAGCCAATCAGAATCAAGAATTTCAACAGACCATGGGATAAGTTTAAATAACAGTCAAATAGAAACTAAGGCCCAATCCCAATTCTACCCATCAAGCCGCCTTTCCACTGCACACGACAGTTGGACATGACTGTCGGAATACGCCCCCTTGTGGGTGTCGCACATAATTTTGAGTTTTCTCGTGCACCATGGGAGAGAAGCTTTTCTCGCAGTGTCCGAAATAAAGGAGTGAAAAAGCAAGAGCCTTTACTCTCCATGCGTTCACCATGGTTGAATGAATGCAATACTAGAAACTCAGACCGCTAAAAATTTTGAAGGGAATGTGGAGAAAACATAAAAAAAATATTTTTTATAACTCTTTTATGAATAGAAATGTTTTTTAATATAGACTTTTTTCTGATTCAAACAATAAACTAGTATTTGTCATCTCACGCACACGGACTTGCTTGGACAACACTGGAATACATCACATCCGGTCGGCCGGTCGCATACGGTCTAGTCGCAGGAGTTCAAATATTTTAACGTATTCGCAGCTCAAATCGAATCCAAATTTTCCACATATGGAGATGATCAGAACAGATGACTTCTGGTCTGTCGCTTGTCATGTGCAGTGGAAAGGAAGCTTTAGCCCTTCCCCTTACCCCTACCCCTCCTTTTGCACATTCACATGAAGGGGTAGGGGTGTCTCTTTAACTTGCAGGTGTAGGGCTAAGGGGAAGGGCTAGATAGCTCTTGAAACAGAGATTTTTCAGGACCACACTTGAAACCAAGGGGTATGAAAATTTCCCAGAATACACCATCTACAACGGCAGCAGGCTGTGCGCGGAAGTCAGAAGATGCACAAATTTGTATTTTTTTGTCATTATTGCAAATTTTTACAGCAAACAAGCACATGTTTTAATACATTCATAACCGCGTTCGTGTTTTACTATCATGCTTTTAAAGAAATAAAAACTATAAAACCGATAAAGTTCACCATCTATAATCCATAATAATAACTCCTGTATAGCAGTCCCACAACATACTTTCACATCTGTCACTCGATGACACTCGAATCCCCTGTCAGAAAAGTCATTGCTGGGAATTACCTTTTTACAGTGTCTGCTATAATGTTAATGTTGTTTTCGTGTGTTTACTTATATGGCCACAGTGTAAACACACAGTACAGTTATGAGCTTATTGCCACATTATATTGTTATGATAGCATGATATTGTTGCGGTCTGTGATTTCCTGAAGATAAATACTAAAAAATAACAACTGGAATAACTACAACAATCACAATCTCACATTAAGTAAGAGATCGCAATGACATATGATAACGTGTGCAGGTGTTGTAGTGCTCTCCTATTTCTTAGGGGTAAATTTTGAAGGATAGGGGTACAAAAATAGAATTGGGATTGGGCCTATAGCTTAATAATGTTCCAATAATGAGAAAAAAGAAATGAGCTTCATTTTTGATTTGTGCTTTTACTTGTTTTACTTCCTCCACACAAGTGCAAAAAATGCAGTGAAATATTTCTGTCTTGACTTTCTGTCTTAATTCTTGACTTTCAATCAATCACATCAACAAAATTTTTCATTAAAAAAGTATTTTAACCATAGGTCTTGTTTGTGTTTTTGCGCATGCTAGAAAATCATACTAAATAATGGAAATTAATATCATATCTGACAACATATCTGTATGTGATGTGTAGTGAACCAAATTTTGCCAAGTTACGTACCAATTTTCACATTGTCAGATTAACGGAGCTTTCATTAACCGAAGGCCACCGATGGGGAATGCAATGCACACAAAGTCTATGCATAAACCAATGAAACATTCATTCAAGAATGCAATCTCAGTCATCAAGAGTCTATATGCTGTGAACTTCACACTAAGCCACATCTACAGTTGTAAATAACAACAGCTTTCTTATTCCATTTGGTGACATTTTTAGTTTCTATCCAGACCTTTAAAGAACGTCTCACACACACACATACACATGTCCTTGAAATCGTATATAATTAAACCAGCAAAATGTTGACTTTGAAGCTCTAAAAGTGTTTATTCAAAGATCTGTTTACCAATTTACCATTGATTCACATGTCAGGATCACAGTATTTCTTGAATCAGGTGCTAATACAATGCAGACAGCAAATAAACAAGATCTATATGCTAAAAAATGTTCCATGTCAAGTCAGCCAGTCATTGTAAATTAAACCCCTTTGTTGTGGAACAAGGACTTGGAATTAGGATCATGAAAATGTATTTTGCATTAATGACTAAATGAACAACGCTTTAATCTCCTATGCATAGCGTCTACTTATCACATAATTAATATTCATAAGTGAAGCTAATAAATTTATATAATATATACTCAACCCCCAAGATTACTGCTGAATCAAAACTATAAGCATTAAGCAAAGTATTTAATTGGGGAACATGGCTGTTGCGGTTTGCAGTGATTTAAATTGTTATTTTAAATCATAGGAATGATACATTAATTATGTATTTTATTCTAAATATTTTTTTATATCTTAAAGTGGCAAAAGTTGGGTAAAAATGCCACCAAAAAATGCAAGAAAATAGTTAAAAAAATATCTGCGCATATTATTACGGCAGTTGCGATTGTCAAATAAATACTAAAAAAAAAACAATCCAATCTAAGCTCATTAAGATTACTTACCGCTATATACATTTCTGGAGAGAGCAAAATACATCCCAGGAGCTACGTTTTTTTGCAGCTTTGTTTGCGTAAATACACCAGAGGCCGCTGTGTACGTTTTTTCAGATCTCAAATTTCTCTCGTGGGTGCCTTTTGCATCTGCTGTTCTCACATAAATCCACCAGAGGTTGCTGTCGACTGACTGACTGACTGACCAACCGACCGATCCCACACCCCCAACCACAGTGTTTTTAAAAGCAATTTAGAAAAAGAAAAGCCCCCTGATTTTTACCACATTCTCACCCTGTTATGTACTTGTTTATTTGATTTTTTAGCTTTTGTTTTTGTCTTACCCGCCTTCTGGAACCGTTTTTCTTCGGATTTGAACTGCATTGTCACAGTCAACTCCACTCTGTGTCTCAAGTCCGCCGATGCATATGGCGAGCTACTGGACAAACTGGTAACAGCGGGAAAGCCGTCCAAGGTAATCGGTCAGCTGGTAAAGACGAAAAGGAACAGCCTCATACCGCCCTGTAGTGTTTGTTTTAAAGATGAAATGCAGCTATACATAGCTCTGGCTACACAATTTGCAATCTCCAGAAATGTATATAGGGCTACGTTTTCAGAATGAGCTTATGTCGAAGTGTTCCAGGCATTACCTTTAATGAACCATGTGTACAGAAAGTGTTTTTCAGCCACCGATAAGTGTCCCCTGAAAGGCTAATGAGTCTACTCTCAATTGAATTCTTTTTACACCATCTATAATGTAATTTAATTAAAAAAATTAGTTAAATAAACTTAAGCATTAAGCATATTACGCATATAATTACACATGACAAAAGGGGCAGACAGAGATGTTTTTAGAGTTGTTTTTTGTGGATTTAACATATGAAAACACAGACAGAAATTAATATTAACTTTTGCATAAATAGATAATTTGGAAGTCTGCTAGCATCTTCTCACTTGAAAAATTATTACAGTAAAAGCTGAGTGATATGACACATTGCATAAATTTGCATTAAACACTTACATTAAACATATGCAGCACTTATATACATATGTTTATTACCTCGTTACAAATATACTCAACAAATTTCACATATAGACATTAAACTAACATAATATACATTTAAACAGACCCTATGCCTCTTCATTCTTGTTAAAATATTAGTGTCTGTGATGCAGCAAGTCCAGAGACTGTTGTGTACACCATGATTGCATATAAAATTCACTTTAATGTGTGATATCACAAAAAAAAGTGGTCATAAATGAATATTTTCTTAATTCAAGTTAGTAGCGGCTTAGACCCGGAAACAGTATTCCATAGGTCACGACTTAACAAGCGGATCCCTTAAAGCATCTCTCATTTTCAAAATAAGAGTTAGTAATTATAATAAAAGTTTAACTTAAAAATAAGGTAACATTATAATTGTTGTAATCTCACTAGGAAACATTTTGGCCAATTAAAAGCAGCCTGGGGCATTATTGATTCCATGTGGATCATTGTTTTGATTGGCCTGATTTTCGCCAGGATTTTGAGAGGGGGCTGGATGCAGACCTGATGCAGTGCATAATGCTTTTTAATGGGCACATGTAACCCTACCTCTCACAGTGATGTCACTAGCCCCATTGAGTGCATTGTGTCTGACATTGCACCTCTGAGAGATGCAATCTCAGCTTGCATCATAAAGGCTACATCCAGATCCTATTGGGGATTTCAGACTTGGGATTTACATGAGAATGAGGGAACGACGGTTTGAGGCTCAAGGTATGCCATTTTCATGTACCAAATTCTTATTCACTGAATTCGTATTAATTTTTTATAACATGACATTATAACATATATTTTGAATAACAGCATACGATATAATATTCTGATTGACTGATTGATTGATTGATTGATTGATTGATTGATTGGATATATTTAAATATTCAAAATAATAGAGAGCATAGAAGAAGGAAAAAGGAAAATAAGGTAATTGTAAAATTGCCTTATGAATGTTTATTAATGGAAAAGTTAAAAGAAGCAAAAAATAGTCTGAAAAAAGGTAAACAACGAAAGGGGAAATACAGAGAATGGTGCACCTATTGATTCTTTAATCTCCAAATCTAATTCAACAATAGTGATACGACCCATCAGGAATCAATTCCTCACACTGGGCCCTCAGACGGAGGCTGTCAGCGGGCCGTCCATCAACCCTTAGTAGGAAGTAAAAGAAGGTGACGTCCCTATGGATATCTGCTGCCTTTACAAGTGTGTGTGTGTTTCAGACTAGTTCACAGTCTCAAGGTCAAGGATGAAAGGCGTGTGTTTCCTCCCCCCACTGGTGAGTCAGCCTCCATTATATATATATACACACACACACACACACACACACACACTTTCAGCAGGGTGACAGCGGCATGTCGCTTTGCCAGAGCACTTAGTGTGATGAGCCTGGCCAAACAGTTGTGTCTAAGTACACCAAATACACAGGAAAATATTCACAATTCTGCCCGTCTCAGAATAGCACCTCAAATTTTGTTTTCTCACCAATTTAACATTTCTCTTTGCTTTGAATCTCATTTGCACTTTCCCTGTCACTTCACACCTAGAAATTTTGTCTTCTTTGTCCACAAGACGCCTTATCGTGAGACAAAAAATAAGCATTGATCACCGAACGACATTCAATTTCACCCTAAAATATTTGATTCAGAGCGCCTGCACTCATCTGATTAGCCAGTATTCTTTGTTCCCACCTTCCAGTGGTCCGGAAAGACATCACACACTTGTTTTTCTAGCGGTAACACTGGGAAATGGGCTGCTGTTACTGTCCAACTTGATAGATGTTGTGCTCTGTTGCAGGAAAATGTGCTAAGTCTGTTTTTTGGGGATTTTTTTTACCCCTTCAAGACAATACTCCCATTGAAGCCTGCCAATGAAGATCCATATCGTACATGGTTACTCAGAAAACAGAGTGTAATATTGCTGAAGGAAGTGGCTGGGGAAGAGGTGGAGGTGGTTGGTGCACTCAGCGTAAAAACATTAGGGAGCACAAAAACCTGTCTTCGCAAACCACCCGTAATCCAAGCAGTGTATGTTTTATATCGATCATGGTAGCTATAATTCATCAAACGATGATGAAATCATGTGGAGAAGCATCATAGCTGGCCATCTATCATATGTAGTGAGGCAGATTTTAACAGGTTAGGTGTTGATTTGGAGTCAGCTCAAGTCTGGATCGCAGTAGTTGTTTTGTGAATCAGGTGCTAAAACAAAGCAGACAGCAAATAAACAAATATATGAGCGTGCTAACAACATTAATGAACACAGATGGTCGTAAAAGCATGGCTTTTTATTTTATTAGCACCCCTACATTTAAAAAAATAATAATAATAAAATAAAAATAAAAGAGTAATTAGTGTGCTTATAATTGCACTCTTTTGATATTTTTTGGAAATAAATTAATTTCATGTATCAGTGTAAAAATAGAATTGTTTTTATTTAAAAGGTGAATAATACATGACAATTAGTTTTATGTTTTTATTCTGAATTGCAAATTATTGCCCATTATGTATTGCTCATTATTACTTTGATTTATACTGCAAGTATTGTAGATTTCCACATCAAGTTCACTTAAAGGGGTGGTCCACAGTGTATTTTTAAGGCTTGGTTGTGTTTATAAGATACAAAGCAATGCGTGTTCATGCTTCATATGTAGAAAATCATGTTTTTTTTTATATACATCTTACTCTAATTATATACAGCTACTCAGCTAACATGAAAATGACTGTCATATTTCTTAGTTCATCTGAAAGGCCCGCCCTCAAGAGGCTCTGATTGGTCAGCTAACTGTGATTCGCGGATTGGCTCCACGTCACTCACCTAAAGGGCGTGCTTTAGCGCTGTGTAAACAGTAACTGAATTAAACAGAACATGAACCTCATGCCTACTCTCTGAAATAAAATCTAACAAGTGTCTTTCACATATGTTCGGAATAAGCATGTGTAAGACACTGCAGCGCTGGTGAAGATTGTGGGTTTTTACAGCAGTTTGACTGATAAACATGTACATGAATTTGTAGCTAAATTGTTAGCAGTGCTAAACAGCATTTCTCGTTGTTTACATCCTCGCTACAACATTTCTTTAACGCTAGAAACTATGCATGTAGTTGATCAATTTTAACAAATAAAAACACTTACAGGTTGTGGCTCACAATCCACAGCTTTGTCAATTGGAAGAGTTTTTAGCCAAATCCAGCACTGAACTGAGAGAGATTCTGGAAGCTGTCCTTTGTCAAATGCTAGCTATATATTTTTTATAATTCTCTGGAACATAATTAACATTAAACTGTAATCACTTCTCTCTTTGTGTCATGTCCTTTGGAAGCCCAAATACAGCAACAGAACAAGCTCTGTGGAAATAGCAGTGTTTGGACGGCATTTTAGCTTGCTCTGCTATAACATTTCATCGCCTCTGGCCACATCCCTTCGCTGCATGGGGTGAATGTGCATAGTGAATGCACGTAACCTGAAGCATTTTTGATCTTACTAGCCCGGACGTATTTTTTTTTTGTACCCCCCAAATTCGTTTACTGTAGGCTTTGCTAAGCTAACTCTATAAAAGCCAATGTCTCCCTTTTCATTGAACTTTGAGCGTATTACATTCAGAGATGTTGTTTATGTTCACACAGCTACATTACCCATCAGCCAAAGTTTAAAATATGATATCTTAGTGGACCACCTCTTTAAACAACAGTAATTTTCAAATTATTCTGCATTTTAAATATCATGAATTCAGGGTTTTCTTCAGTATAAAACAACAAAAAAACAAAGATTATGTATAAGTATTAGCCGAACTTTTCTATATGTTTGCCATTATAAGCCAAATGTGCTCAAGTATACATTTAACTACATCTTTAAATATCAAATGTTGACTTATTGTATACTCTCTTATGTTTAGTTTCAATGAATAATGTAGGGTGTTGCTGATTCTTTATTTCTTATTCATTATCCTTATTTCATTCATTCATTTAAATGTATTACATAAAAGCCAAAAGTTTGTCTTTTGTGGAATCTTAATTGGGTTCTATTGAGAAACACCGTTTTGTTTGCATTTCCAGCACAAAGGACTTCACTAAGTACCATTTCCAGTAAGTGTTTGCTAACTCCAAGCTTCGGCGCTAATAGATTAAATTGCCTCATCCTAGCTATCAGTCACTCACACTGATTTATTTCCAGGATGAATCCTGATCTCTGTGTAGAGATGGATGGGGCTTAAACCCGCCAGGCAGGCTAACATAAACGCCAACATATCAAAAACCAGTGTTTTACCAGTGGGTTCATAGCAGACGGGCGGTTTCATCTTCCCGCTTTTTCAGCTTTTGGGAACTATGAGAGGAATTTGGGTCAGCGAGAAGCTTGCTGTACCTTAAGATGGAGGTTCCCCCGCCTTTTTTCCACCGGCAGCTTTAAAATATAGATGATGTATTACCGCTGTGAGCTCCCAGAGGCTGCCAAGACTAGCGTTAGCATGGGGGAAGGGAGACTTTGAAGCTTAGCTCTGTGTATTCACTGATCAGCTCAGTAATATACGACTAAATGAGACGCTACAAAAACGATAACTGAATGGAGTCGAGCCCTTGGAGTCTTTGAAATGGATGTTGTGTGAATCGCTTGCGTTATTGGCGCAAAAACATCAGGGGGGATTGCAATCCGGCTAAGGTTTTCACTTGCTTATTATACTGAATTTCCTCAGCCTGCCGATCAGATACAGCTTTGGACTGTAAAATCGTGATTAGATGACAGATATCCTCATCTTGCTATTCTTATGTGGTTTGCTAGGATGGAGTTTTAGCATACAGTGCAATAAAAAAATGTGTAATGGAGTTAATGTGTAATTTTATTTTGCCACTAATATAAACCAAGTGAAAAGGCAATGATAATGACTGTTTTCATGCTTGTTTTCACAGAAGATTGGTTCTAACATGAACATTAATGTGAGCTTTCCCTTTGCTAAAGCTAGGAACACATCAGCAGTGATCGGTAGTAACTGCTGTTACATGTCATTGGGATTACATAATGTGATTCCAGAAAATTAAGTACTTGTAATTAGAGTATATTGCATCTTAAAACACTTAGAATCAGATTACGGTTACCTTTTCATAAATTACATGATTGCATATAATCATATAATGGGAGTAAATGATTCACAATTTATTAACTCCTATATTTTTTTCCTTCTTTAGAATTTATTTTTATATAAATAATGCTGCTGTGTCATATTGCTTAGATTTACATATACATATACAATATAGAAAGGTCATGCAAATGCATTAAGTAAATTTGTGATCAATGCTTCAGAATTTTTTGAAAACTATTCAATTTAAAAATAAAAATAAAAATAAAAAGCACATCAAGCAATTTGTAATAATGTAAATCAGGAATTGTTAAGGAACTGTTCAGGTATAGATGTTGTAATCATATCCAGTGACCTTCAGTAACTGATTTGGGTAGTATGGACAGAAATATTTTAAACCAAGACTTTTGGCATGTGAAGTCACTGCTGATTGCATGTTTATTAATGCATATTCACCATCCAGGAATACAAAATTGTTCCATAACAATCCCAAATGTCAAAGTTAAATTGTTATTATTGTTTTTAATTATCAACAAATTCAGATTTATTCCTTTTGGACATCATTCATTTATTAATTAATTTTCTTTCGGCTTAGTCATTCATCCGGGGTCGCCACAGCGGAATGAACCACCAACCCAATACTGGGAAACACCCATACACACTCATTCACACACATACACTACGGCCAATTTAGTTTATTCAATTTACCTATAGCGCATGTCTTTGGACTGTGGGGGAAACCGGAGGAATCCCACGGCAACACGGGAAGATACAAACTCCACACAGAAATGCCAACTGATCCAGCCGGGACTCGAACTAGCAATCTTCTTGCTGTGAGGTGACAGTGCTAACCACTGAGTCACAGTATCCACAGCCCTTTTGGAAATCATAAAACATCTTGCATACGTGTAAAAACATTACATAAAAACAGTCGGTAAAGACTTTTGGAAAAGATGACAATCCAATAAATGTTATAATGATTTTTTTTTATCATTGATTATAATAAGTATCAGATTAGCATATTAGAATCCTTTCTAGACTGGAGTAAAGGCTGCTGAAAATCTTTCCTGTAGCTCATGCGTGATTTATGGGTATTTTTAACACATTCCAATTGCATCATGGGACTGACATTTTATGTCAGTTTGACAAATTGATCTCTGGCCTGACAACTTTCGATGATGGAAATTTAACTGTACAGTATATTCATTCATAACAAGTCTGTAAAATAACAGAAAAGATAATCCCAACTCATTATGTGGGTTTTCATACTGCAATTTACCAAAATAACTAAGACCTTCAATTACAGTGCAGCAAAACTGACTACAGCCCCTTTCGATTCATTTTTCAGTAAATAAAGGAAACATATTTTGGTGCATTTAAACAAAACAAGTTTAATAAACAGATATATTTATTAAAATAATATTTTAGTCACCAAACATATTTAGAAATTGAAAGATAATACAATTAAATTCAAGCAAAATATTGCAAACTAAACAAAATTTCAACTAAATTATTCAATTTTTTATTTTATTTTTTTTATTTTGTAAAGTTTTAAAATTTGTATTTAATATTTTTCTATAACATATCAAATTGGGTGTACTAGTTTTTGGACCGTTATCGTAAGTTATTTTGTTAGATAAGCTCTAGATTTGGCTTCAGTACTGATTAAGTCTATTGTATTTGCACAAATATAATATTGTATAACTTCCTATTAAAAATATGAATTTAAAAGATTTGTGAGGAGTGTACTTATATATGCTGAGCACTGCATTTCAAACTACTAAAAATTACAATAAAACTCACTTTTTTTACTTTATTTATTTATAATCAAATGTTGTCAGAGCATAAATGAATAGAAAATAGCCATATGTACAGTATAGCCATATATCATATTTATATCCATGTATCACTAAATACAGGAAACTGACTTTTACAGTTTAATAGTTAATTGCGGAAGTGCTGATATACAGCCAAATCACAGTGCAACTTTTATATTGCTTTTATACAACAGTTTGACATCATAAGTGTGGAAATAAAAATATATAATCAACCACACTGTCAGTTATTTCAAGAACCATTTTGTGTGAGGAACTGTAATTTGCCTTAACTAACTTTATCAATGCTGTATAAATACTATAATAAATGTATTGTTCACTGTTAGTATATGCATAAATACATTACATATTGTGAAGTGATAACGACACTGATAGTATCTACACAATGAATCTGCTAGTGTGTGCGGTTAAATGCTTGAATGGAAATACTTTCATATTGTTAAATGCCATTGCTGTCTCTGAGTTTTAGTTTTAGGAAACAACCCATCCATTCTTATACAGGCTCTTCAGGGAGGTCATTCAGAAAGCGTTGCCAGATTATGACGGGAAATTTCCACCGTGAATGGAAATAGAACCTTCTAGTTGACTTCGCTGCATGCTCCTACAAATAGAGCAAGACATAAATTACACAAAACTTATAGCCGGTTTCCTTTTCTGATGAGTATGTATTAACGTCTTCACATCAGAACACAATACTGGATTTGCTTTTTCAAGTCAGTGGTCAAGAATGCTCTTCACGGCTCATTAGATGATGTCCTTAATTGGTAAAAGAGAAAGAGTAAGCCTTTTTATGTTCTAAGTGTACTAGGAATCACTATAAAAGGCCTGCCGGTGAGAGATGATTACGGTGTCAGAGATTGAGTGCTCGGTGTGTGGTGTAAACTGCAGAAATTATATGAAGCCTTGACAAACTGCCTTCTGCTGAACTAATATAGTGAGATATTAAGATACAAAGACAAATACAGTTGAAATCAGAATTATTAAACTCCCCTTGAATTTTTTTTCTTTTTTTTAATGTTTCCGAAATGATGTTTAACAGAGCAAAAACATTTTCACAGTGTGTCTGATAATATTTTTTTCTTATGAAGAAAATTTTATTTGTTTTATTTCGGTTAAAATAAAAGCACTTTTTTTTTAAAAATCATTTCAAGGTCAAAATTATTAGACCCTTTAAGCTATATATTTTTTCAATAGTCTACAGAACAAATCATCATTATACACTAACTTGCCAAATTACCCTAACCTGCCTAGTTAACCTAATTAACCTAGTTAAGCCTTTAAATGTCACTTTAAGCTGTATAGAAGTGTCTTGAAAAATATCTAGTCAAATATTATTTACTGTCATCATGGCAAAGATAAAATAAATCAGTTATTAGAAATTAGTTAGTAAAACTATTGTGTTTAGAAATGTGTTGAAAAAAATCTTCTCTCCATTAAACAGAAATTGGGGACAAAAATAAACAGGGGGCTAATAATTCTGACTTCAACTGTATATATATTTTCCAGCCTGACCTCACGAGAAAACTTATTTCACGTATTGTCAGTTTAGTGACTAATTCGTACGAAGTCGTACGAGTTCAGTCGTACGAAGTTGTACGATTTTAAAAAGGAGGCATGGCACCCAACCCCACCCCTAAACCCAACCGTCATTGGGGGATGAGCAAATCGTACTAAATTGTACGAATTACATTGTACGAATTCATACGAATTAGACACTAAATCAAAAAGCTATGAATTGCCATGAGATTGCGTTGATATTTTCATGTCTGAGAGCATATAGTGTTTCAGTCTCTCTTAACTGTTTTTTTTTTATAATAAATACATTTTTTTAAACTGCATGATGTCTTTTTAAACTGATGTTTGGTGTTAATGAATTGAATATTCATATTTTATGCTGTTGATATTTTATTTTAAATACATCATGACTCTATTTTACAAACATAATAGTACATTTATTTTGAACATTGTTCATCTATAGCCATATCACCCTGCAGCCCAAGACCGGTTACTCACTGAAGCTAAGCAGGGCTGAGCCTGGTCAGTACCTGGATGGAAGACTACATGGGAAAACTAGGTTGCTGTTGGAGGTGGTGTTAGTGATGCCAAAAGGAGGCGCTCAACCTGCGGTCTATGTGGGTCCTAATGCCCCAGTAAAGTGAAGAGGACACTATACTATTCAGTAGGCGCAGTCTTTCGGATAAGACGTTAAAGCGAGGTCCTGACTCTCTGTGGTCATTAAAAAAATCCCATGGCACTTCTCGTAAAAAAGCAGGGGTGTAACCCTGGTGTCCTGGTCAAATTCCCTCCATTGGCCCTTACCCATTATGACCTCCCAATCATCCCCATCCATCGAATTGGCTCTATCACTAAGAATTCATCTAAGAATTATGAAACCATTAAATGTTTCCGTTACTGATTATAATAGGGATTATTATAAAGTATAATACCATTATTAGTAATACCAACAATACTACTAATACTTATCATTCTATAGCAGGGGTGCTCAAAGTTTTTCGTATGAAGGGCCAAAAACCAAATACCATTGAGAGCCGTGGGCCGAAGGAAAACATACCAAACTATACATTAAAGTTGCCATGGGTAATTTCCTAATTTATTTTCTAATATAGGAAAAGAAATAGTAAACATTACTTTAAATCGTGATGACTAATTCAGTACAACTTAACTTATTGCAAAAAAAAAACACAATCACATTTATAACACAGTGGAGTTCAATGCTGAATACACTAGCCAAGCAGAATCTGCTTTTGACTTGATTTGCTCACCAGTCGCGTGACAGTATGTACTGTACATTTAAACAAAATCTGATTCATTTACACCATCTAATTAAAACATTTAATTTCAGTTAGCTTTTAACAATAAAACAAACAAAGGTTTACATTCAATTTGAATTGACAATCTCCAAACCCTACCTATCATCCTTTCTCTTCTCAGATGGAATTGTGGGCCAAATCAAAAATTAACATGGGCCAACTTTGGTCCATGGGTCCTAGTTTGGACATCTCTGTTGGGCATCTTCTATTGTAATTCATAATGTCATCATTTGTTTTATATTTATCATATCTGAATGATTTCAGAAGGGTCATGTGACGGTCACAAATCTAGGTTTGAATCACAAAAATATTTTAAAACACTTTCTATTCACATAAATAATATGTTAAGTTTAACTAATATTTCACAACACTGCTGATTTTTAGATCTTATACTATGCATAAAATATTGATTTATATACCAAAGTCTTTTTAATTTATTTGCCCCACTGATGTCTGTCACACCATGGAGAGTCAGTTGGAATGTTCATTATCTCTTCTCTGTCATTGTAGTAGTTTATGTATTTATGTAATTTTGATGTTAATTTATGATGGTAAATTCATGGTTTTCAGTATGGGTGATTAGTTCATTTGTGGGTGGTGAAGAGCTTTGAGCCGTTTCTGTGTGTTATTTGACTGAATGAGTAATCTATGCCGTATCTTGCGTGTACTGTGTGCGTGGGTAGTTTAGAGAGCTTATTTTGTGTGTGTGTGTGTGTGTGTGTGTGTGTGTGTGTGTGTGTGTGTCACACTGCAGTATTTTTTTTCCTGTCTTCATTTGGACTTTCTTTCCTTGTCTCTGAGGGCATCAACACATGACTGCACTGCTAAAACTCCATCTTAAGTGACATTTCCTCTCCTCGCAAGTTTTAAAAATAAATGAGCCACAGTGTGCGAGGAAGTTGACAGAGATAAAAACAAACAAGCTGTGAACTCCAGCCTTTTTCTTATCATGAGGCGGAATCGGTAATATCAATTCTATATTTACCAGCCGATACCGTGAGTCTATTTACACAGCTTTTCGCTTCTGTGTGCAAGCGCGAGTGTGTGTGTGTGTGTGTGTGTGTGTGTGTGTGTGTGTGTGTGTGTGTGTGTGTGTGTGTGTCTCCACCAACCCATGAACTTGGCATATGGTAGTAAAGGGTTGATGCCAAGTATCTCACTGAGAGAAACGTGCCTGCACAGGCAGACTGAACACCAGGCCTTGTGTTTCCACACACACACACATTTTCAGGAGCTTGGCTTCAACACGCCATAATCATGATCATATTATAACAAGCAACACAGCTGAAACAATCAAACACACACACAAACAGTCATTTCACTAAACAGTTGCACTACTTTCACACACTGTTATATTCACTAAACACCCACAATCCAGTGAAACCAGGCAGTGAATAACCCTACATTTGACATAAGTGTTATACACAAAACTCATTGCTGTTTGCCTAGTTTAAATAGAACTGTACATGGTCAAAAGTACTAAACTGTCTTTGCATACTACATATTTGCATTTAAAACGTGATATATAATTAATCTTTTGTGTATTTAACGGTCAGTCTTTGGACTTTTTAACCTATTATTTGTTCTCAGGTGTATTTTTTTGGCAGATCGCAGAGATTCATTCATTTTCTTTTCGGCTTAGTCCCTTTATTAATCCGGGGTCGCCACAGCGGAATGAACCGCCAACTTATCCAGCACACGTTTTATGCAGCAGATGCCCTTCCAGCTGCAACCCATCTCTAGGAAACATCCACACACACTCATTCACACACAGACACTACGGACAATTTAGCGTACCCAATTCACCTGTACCGCATGTCTTTGGACTGTGGGGGAAACCGGAGCACCTGTAGGAAACCCACGCGAACGCAGGGAGAACATGCAAACTCCACACAGAAACGCCAACTGACCCAGCCGAGGCTCGAACCAGCGACCTTCTTGCTGTGAGGCGACAGCACTACCTACTGCGCCACTGTGTCACCAGATTGCAGAGATAAGTGTTTGGCTGATTGCTTTTGTTTTAAAGAAGATAAAGCAGAATGTTCTCCTACCTGTCCCGATATGTTTTTTTTTCTTTTGCTCCTACATATTTTACAGCAAATATTTCTGAAATGGGCTTAGGCTGCTTTCTCTTTAATGCATCTTATGTGGCCTTGACCTGGCGTTTCATTAGATACAGCTTTGTGAATGTTTTATTTCATGTGTATAGACTTGTATAGATGAATTTGTTTTAATAATCGTAACATTCTACTTAAAGCAGTGATCGCGGTCTTTTTGTTAGATCAATTCCATGAGATCAGTTTGCCTAGCCTAATACTTTGATTCGAAAGAGGCATAATAACACAATTTATTTACTTTAGATGTTCAAAAATATTTGTTAAAGGTATTTTTATAGAAAACAGCATGCTAAAACTAAAGTGTGAAGGCTTAAAGTTGATAGGAAATAAATTATCTTTAATGTCATTAGCCAATGCGTAACATATTCCTAAAGCATATTTAATTGATATGGTACTTTAATAAGATTTGTATGTTGATTATGAAAAGTAAATCGCGAAAATTCTACTATAGGTAGCCCAGCTTTCACAGTATTAAAGGTAATGTTAAGGGAAAGCCAATATACATACAGATCCTCCCTTATCTGAGAACTGGTAGAAAGTAGACAATAGAAACGTGTGACTGGAAACACACTCCAGGTGTGACTGGGAATGTCTTATTTGTCCACCTGTGATTGTCCAACAGCAGTAATATTTGTCAAAATGTAGACCGTCCCCTGCTTGTTGCTGACTGTATGTGGGCAGAGTAATACACAAAGGTGAAGGGTGAAGAGGCCTTTGTGTGCTGTTACTGGCAAAATATTGCACGGCTATCAGCCAATCAGATTCAAGAACCAGACAGAACACTTCTGTCTGGTTTTCGCATCTGATTGGTTGATACTCGTACAGCCTCCTCACCCTTCTGTATTGCTCCGCCCACATAGTGACAGCAAATCAATAAACTCAGTACAGTTTGACAAATATTACTGCTGTTGGACTACATAATGTAATTGAGGCTTTTTTAAAGCAAGAATGTATAATTGTTTAGATTGCAAGTATGCAGTTAATTTATTAGGATATTTATAATTTAGGAGATACAGCATGTCTGCATCCATTAGCCTGTCATACTGAGCAGAGCAAAGATGCTTGATGCTCTATCACAAGATGGCGACAGAGACCACATAATAGAAAAACTCAGCGTGATTTTAATTAACAGCTGATCAAATCCTTATAAAACAGGTAAGTGACATTCTAAGTCGATCTCTCTCTTGTGTATGTTGTAGTGCTGAATTTATACTATAGTAATCTGGTAGTGTTTGCTTCGCTTTGGCTTTTTCTGAGTTAACTATTGTGATATCCCAGGCTAGAGATCAAACATGTCATTTGGTCAATATTGTGCTGCAAAAAGCAAAGCTAGTTTTAACTTGGCTATAACCTAACCCCGGAATAAGCATAATGTAAATGGCTTGATGTGTGTTGAAAGATTTTTTTTTTACCTCTGCGTGTTGGTGTAAAATCTTTTAATGCACATCAATCCATTGACTATCCTATATCCTATATATAGTTGAACTCAGAATTATTAGCCCCCTTTTGAATTTCTTTTTTTATATATTTCTCAAATGATGTTTAACAGACCAAGGAAATTTTCACAGTATGTCTGATAATGTTTTTTCTTCTGAAGAAAGTCTCATTTGTTTTATTTCGGCTAGAATAAAAGCAGTTTTTAATTTTTTAAAAAACCATTTTAAGGACAAAATTATTAGCTCCTTAAGCTATTTTTTTCTCGATAGTCTACAGAACAAACCATCGTTATACAATAACGCCTAATTACCCTAACCTGCCTAGTTAACCTAATTAACCTAGTTAAGCCTTTAAATGTCACTTTAAGCTGTATAGAAGTGTCTTAAAAATATCTAGTAAAATATTATTTACTGTCATCATGACAAAGATAAAATAAATCAGTTATTAGAGATGAGTTATTAAAACTATTATGTTTAGAAATGTGTTGAGAAAATCTTCTCTCTGTTAAACAGAAATTGGGGAAAAAACACATGATCACCAGAAGAACTAAAAGTGGTTTCGCGTTTATTTCTTATAAGCTGTCTTCTTTCACCTTGACAGCTTTCAGCCTTACTCTGCTACAACAATAATAGTAATCCATGTAAAATTATTTCTGCAGGAGTCCCATAGAATGTAATAAAGATGACAACTCCCATGATTCAACAGTCATTGCATTGTTAACTATGACGTTGTTTGTTGTGAATATGCACCCTCTAGTGGTGAAAATTACATTATGTGCCTTTAAGTTTGTCAAAAACTGTGTAACTGGATGTAAATTTGATATGAAATACAAATCCGTGTTAAATTTAAATGATCTATTTATTTAAATCATAAGTCTAAAAAGTGCTACAGTAAAACAATCCAGCTTGTGTTAATCTGCATCTTCCACATCCTCCAAACACATTTTATGAACCTGGTGCTTCATACTTGATTCACAACAAATACATGTGCATGCAAGTACATGGAAATTGTATTGAATTCCCCGCTCATTGAAGTAATTTGCCTTCTATCATAAAAAGGTGTTCAGGATTTCAGCCAGTGAACCAAGGCTTGTCAAGGCAGCACAAACATCACACACTTATAGCTTTTGATGATTTAAAAAAGCTTTGCTGGAATTCAGACAGCCATGTGAAACATGATACACCCCCATCACTAGCAAATACACATCAAAGAGTATCAAATTTTATTTATGAATATCATTTAATGCAATATAATAGTATGCATGCATCATATATAATACTTATATACTCATATGACTGTCTAAAAAGTTTATAATATATAATATGTATGGATAACATATAACAATATTTGTACCAAACAAACTAGTGTTATATATGATTTAATTTTAACGAATCAATATCAGTTCTTAAATCACAACACACAGATCCTTAGTTCACTGGAGAAATTAATTAATATTGCAATTATACACCATCAGAAACAAAAGTACACATGCTTTCACTGGGGTTGTATGTTTTCAAAAGGTACATGCTTGTCAATATTGGTGCTGTAAAGATTTAGTTCACCCAAATATGAAAATTATGTAATTATTTACTCCTATGTCGTTCTAATTTCCTGAGACCTTCACTCATAATCAGAACACAAATGAAGATATTTTAGATGCAAGAGCTCTCTTATCTACTGTATCATGGACAGCAACAGTTAAGTGCACCATTTTTTGTGTGTGTGTGTCCACCTATGTCTTCCACATCAGATCAAGGTGAGCTTTTACTTTGGACAATGTGATGCTTTATGTTGCTCCACTGACTGTTTGTTTGTTTGTTTGTTTTTGTCACACAAAATTGTTCTTGAAGTTTTGTTTGATTACAGTAGAAACACTGAAGTCACATGGAAAGGTTTGACAATGTTTTGTTTTCGGTTCCTTTTCATGAACTTTGAACGTCTTGTGACATTTAAATCAGGGGCAGAGAGCTCACAGATATCATATCAAATATCTTAATTTCTGTTTTAGAGAAGAAATAAATAATTTGAAATAACATGAGGATGAGTAATTACTAACATAATTTTAATTTTTGCATGAACAAACTCGTTAATGGCATATATGTTCTAAATCAGGGGTGTCAACTCAGTTCCTGGATGGCCGCTGCCCTGCAGAGTTTAGATCCAACCCTGCTTTAACACACTTAAGCTGCGATCACACTGCACTTTTATCCCCATAGACTTCCATTCAGGGGCGTTGCTAGAAATAAAGCTCTACTGGGGCACAGCTCCCCCTCAAAAAAAATAAAATAAATAATAATGATGATGATATATATATATAATTATAAATAAATAACAGTGTTGTTATTATGCAATTATTATTCTAAATAAATAACAGAAATTAATCATAAATGTAACTGGAAAACAATTTAAAGACAACTGGAGAGATACTAAGATAATTTAAGAAATCTTTTGCATAATTATTAATTTCATTAGAATGAAATTCTATAGGCAACTCTATAGAATACAAAAAAAAATGTTTTATAGAATTATCAGTTGTGTGTTGTCTTAGACCCGACTCGTGGCCGAGATTTAGGTTTATTGAGTCTTACCTCCCTGACTCATCATCCCTTTTTTTCTTCATACAAAAAAATCTATCAGGAACCATGCGTGCTTAGTATAAATAAGATTGTATAACCACCATATTATTTAAACTTTGATTTGTCGACCTGCAAAACTCACTGCGGACCCGTTTGACAACGCATGAGTGACGCGTGAGCAGTGTGGCTTTTTTTTTGGCGTGCATGTTCACAACCGGGACACCGGTAGCAAAGAAGCACGTAAGCGTCAAGCAGGAGCGGTGCGTGAGGCCTTTTTTATGGGATTACCACTCTTAATAAATACACTTGCATATAAAGTAAATCGTATCTCAAAGCATTGGGGCACTGCCGATTTTTACTGGGGCGACGCCCCTGCTTCCATTCATATGTATGCGAATGCGTCAGACCGGAAACGCAGGCTTGTGCGCCAACAAAGATAAAAACATGACCTCTCTGAACAAAAATTTAAAACATGGACCAATTGCTCGCTTTTTTAATGTCTAATCATCTTGTTTAATCCCGCCTCTTTTTGCAGAGCAGTACGACAGGATTTTGCATTCACAAACACTAGTGTGACCGCAGCATTACCTGTAGGTTTCAAACAAACCTGAAGGACTCAATTAGTCTGATGACAATTAGTCTGATCAATTGTCTTTAATTAGGCTTGGAACTAAACTGTGCAGAGCTGCGGCCCTCCACACGTGCTGCTGATGATGTGACAATAAAAAGTGATTTCCAGGAACTGAGTTTGCCACCTGTGATTTAAATGGTTTCTTGGATGTAGTCTGCTTAATAGTGTCCAATATGAACATGTTTATTTTCCCCATAGGTCTTTGTTTGCGGTTTCTAGAAAATTGCATTTGAATATGGACCTACTATAGTTGCCGGTGGGAAAAATATGTTGTATGCACACTTCAATGATAAATTTAAAACGGAGTAGAACCTCTGGCATTCTATCTCAAGACAACTTTCAACATAATGGACCCCAGAGGCGGCTGGTCAATAGAGGGCGCTGGGGCGCCGCCCCCTTCAAGTTAGACCCCTTTAATATGTTAATATTTATTATCACAAATATTAACAAAATAAATTGATTTAATTATAACATTCTAACATTTGTTGTAGTCATACTAACATTTATTGAAAAAAAATGTATGAACAATACTTTTTCATATGTGTGCGGGGCGCCGGACTAATGGGTGTCTATGTAGGTACACAAAATGGCCTTATGTGAATGGACCATTCTCACTTAGACAGTTCAGCAGCAGCTCGTCTGTGCCGACCTTTAATCATAGTGAATGCAAGTGCAATTTCTCGAGATGAAGGAAAATTCCGTTGTATCTTTGCAAAAATATCCGTTCACAAGGCGTTTGGATGAAGAAAAAATTCAGCAGTAGTCAAGTGATCGCGAGCGCGCATTCACTCGAGGCTTTCAGCACTTGTTATGACAAATGGAGTTGGCTGACAGGTTGTGATGTAAGTCATGCCTTTACTGTTTTCCTTGTTTGCTGTTTCAAACAGCATGACGCAAGAGAGGCTGAATGCATTGGCCATGCTGTCAATAGAAAAGAGACTGGTGACTGAGATGACTGACTTTAACCAAAAGGTCATTGAGAAATTTGCAAGCCAGAAAGAAAGGAGAGCAAAATTAATTTTTAAGTAGTGCTACTGGCCAGTGATTAGGCAACATTTGGGTGTGTGTGTGTGTGCGCGTGTTTACTGAGTATCTTGATTACTTCATTACTGATAACCCAAATTGAACTAAAATGAACTGATTTGTGATGCATTTATTGTATGCTTTAGTCATATTTTAGTTTTTTGATACATCACCTGAAAAATGGCTTTTACACTCTTACTTTACCAAGTTAGATTTTTTTCTGGTCCCCCTGGTGTTTTAATAAAAACTAGTTTAGATTTGTCCACCTGTCGGGTTTTGGAGACGTATGGGGCATAAGAATAGGATGTGTGTTTAGACATTTGACTACACTTTATTATTACTGTTAATTTATCCATTTGCTGCAAAATTAGAACTGTTTTAAAACAAATCTTTGCGCTTAACAAACAAAATTAAATATGTAGGCTAATGGATGTCTTCAGTGGAGTGAGTTTCCACGGTTTCCTTACTCCACGAAAATACAGTACAGTAAAGAGTAAAAGTAAAGAGATAGTAAAGAAGCCGAATGGAGGAGGCTCATGTTTTTATCTTCACACTGATGGTCTTAACTGTTTTCTCGCTACTGAAGCATTCAGTTTTTCCACAAAGTCCGCCATGTAAATAACAAATGTGCCATGGCGTGATGCAGCTGACACTTAAAGAGAATGGGAGATGAGACTCTGATTGGTTTAATGCACGTTATGCTCAAAACACACCCATAACTCATTAAGAGAATAAGCACAACCCTGTTAGACCAAGCGCCACGACGAAGAGCATATTTTTCCATCCTTAAAATAGCAAAATTGGATTTGGACATGCCCTTAATGCTTTTGCGCCCTGCGCTTTAGACTTTGCGCTTAGATTGTTAAAACAGAGCCCATTAATTCTTATTCATAAACAAATTCATTATGTTTAACAGTAGAGGACCATTCAATATGAACCCCCAAAATCTAGCCAATTATCTCACAAAAATAAAAACAAATTACTAATCTATTTGTCTTAAAGTGATAACAAACATTGGTTGCCCCAAGAAGCCACTGTGAATCAAAAAGGTAAATATAAAAAGTTCATTTAAAAGTGATAGTTTACCAAAAAAATTAAAATGTACTCATTTACTCACCCTTAAGTGGTTCCATACCTTATTTCTACTGTTGAAAACAAAAGAAGATATTTTGAGGAAAGCTGAAAACCTGTGGCCATTGACTTTCATATAGGAAAAACAAATATTAAGCCAATGGTTACAGGGTTCCAGCTTTCTTATAATTATCTTCAGTGTTCAACAGAAGAAAGTCAATCAGGTTTGAAACAAGTAAAGGGTAAGTAAAATAGTGACACAAAGAAACAGTTCAGCCAAAAACTGAATATTAAGTCCTTTCCCCGAAATCCTCATGCAACAACAGTTTCGTGTGGCGTACAAATGCTCAAGTTGAAAAGATCACCTTCATGCTTTTCATGCG
The DNA here is from genome assembly GCA_903798195.1 of Danio kyathit. Classification (NCBI taxonomy): domain Eukaryota; kingdom Metazoa; phylum Chordata; class Actinopteri; order Cypriniformes; family Danionidae; genus Danio; species Danio kyathit. Next base: position 19,283,502 of record LR812529.1, on the reverse strand, counting down.
TCTGTACACAACATCTAAAAGTTTCAGCCGATCTCCGCAGCGCCTCCAGAAGACCTGCAGAGGAGCCGTCGTGCAGTCAAAATGGCGAGTCAAATGGATTTGTTGATTAGGCATTTGAAAGTGGCACAGATGAGGGCGGCGATAATTGCAAGGGAAGATCAAAGCGAGCGTGGTGAGCTCAGAGACGTTAAGCCTCATGCTGGATTTATCTTTCAGATGCCAGAGCAGAACAGCCCTCTCTAAAGCCCGGGCATATTTTTAGTAAGAAAGCACTTCCTCTGAACCGCTGCTGACTGTTAGGGCTCAAAGACATCTTCCCGAGTCTTCTGATGCGAAGATAATGCTGAAATTATCAGTGGCTTTGTTCTATCATGCAGGCAAAAGACACACAATGTTTATTCTTAAATATGCGTATGGTTTACAAAAAGGTCAGTTTAGATTTAGCGCATTAGCTTACATGAACTTAATGTTTGTGACAGTATTTCTTTTATTACAATGCTGATCATTTTTAGCTTGTTAGCTAAGGTCTGTTAAAATATATGAACAGATTTTAAGCCTCATAATACATTCAGTTGTGTTTGACATGGAAATAATGCGTGCAAATTGCTTAAAAGAAAGTGCTTGAACTTTGAAAGATATATATATATATATGTATATATATATATATATATATATATATATATATATATATATATATATATATATATATATATATATATATATATATATATATATATTAAGGGTGTAACGATATGCGTATTCGTATTGAACTGTTCGGTACGAGACTTTCGGTTCGGTACGCATTACAAACCGAACGATTCAGACAAATTTTTAAAAAGATAAGAGAATAAGTGTACAGAATATAATGTTTTCAGTGCAACAACGCTCAACAAGGCAGCCCAAATGACGTGACCCTGGACGTGACAGGCAACATTGCTGCCTTCCCCACCCACCTCCAAACACTACTCCAGTCAGGCACACGCTGCACTAGCTCGCAAAATGGCTAACATTAATGTAATCCTCTTAGGCTAACCAACAGCGGGTCTGGCGTTTGGAAGCACTTTGGTTTCCCTGTAAGTTATGAGGGTGATAGCAAGAGAGAGGAGGATTAAAAAAACACTATGTTGATGGATTATTGCATAAAAGACGCGCAAATAAAGCTGTGTTTCCATCCAACGAGTCAAAGCGAACAAAACTGTCACTTCCTGATTAACTGGCGCCAAATATCAACAGTAAAAACTGAATTTGCTGCAGTAGGAGAAACTGCGTCAATCTTTTCTTCATCTAATAAATGACTTGCGCCTCAGAAGACAATCCTGACACGCAGTGAACGCGCAGTGGCGTTTGAAGGTGTCAGACGTGGAGCACAGATGCTCTTGATTCTGGATGTCAATAATATAACACTAATACTTAAATGGTAAGGCTTTTTAAAATGACAAAAACAACATTTCAGATGGTTTATAATGTGCAGCTTGCTGGTTTGTCCATTTACACACATTTTTATCATCACATGATCTCTTATAACAAAATCACATGACCTTTTTTTAATGCGCACACTGGAATTTGTGCGGTAAAAGTGTTTCCATCATAGTTTATGCACATATTTTCTTATCGAATAAAAAGTTTATCCTACTCAGTTATGTGCATATGTTTTTATGTGCATTTTCAAAATGTATGCGCATCATGGCGTTTCCATCAACCGTTTCTTTTATGCGCATCTCCTTAATCAGTAGTGGAAATTTCGGGTTTTAAGAAAATGTTAAATGTAATAGAGCCCCGTTACATTATTCCTTCATAAGCCCATTTCAGTCAGATAATAATTCCTGCTTTCAGATCCACTGAAATGGCAGGTGACAGTCAAATCAAGCAGATCTGTGCTGTCTGAAGAACAGGTGGACACTTTCTGAAAAAACAAAATTACTTAAAAATTGATTGAAACTGAGTTCCATATAAAAACTAAATTGTTCTTTTCTTTTTATTTGTTTGTTTAACTACTAAAATATTACATTTATTTTATAAGCAGCTTTTTGGTTTTGAGTATAAAGAAGCAGAAACAACAGAAGTATAGCTTTATATTACTGTTCAAAGTAAAAAAGAAAATAAAAAAAAGAAGAGATCATGCTTTTATGATGTTAGTTTTAATACATTAAAAAGATTTCAATCAAAGGAATCCTCTGGCTTTTTTGTTTTTTTGCTGTATCGAAAACGTACCGAACTGTGACACCACTGTGTCGTATCGAGCCGACCCTGATTTTTGTGAACCGTTACACCCCTAATATATATATATATATATATATATATATATATATATATATATATATATATATATATATATATATATATATATATATATATATATATACATATACATATACATATATATATATATACATATATATACACAGTTGAAGTCAGAATTATTAGCCGGCTGTTTATTTTTTTACCCAATTTCTGTTTAACGGAGAGAAGATTTTTTTCAGCAAATTTCTAATCATATTAGTTTTAATAACTCATTTCTAATAACTGATTTATTTTATCTTTGCCACGATGAAAGTAAATAATATTTTACTAGATATTTTTCAAGACACTTCTATACAGCTTAAAGTTACATTTAAAGGCAACAAAACAACATAACAAATAGATAATATGCATTCATTCATTATCCTTCGGCTTAGTCTCTATTTCAGAGGTCGCCACAGCAGAATGAACCGCCAACTGTTCTGGCATATGTTTTACACAGTGGATGCTTTTCCAGCTGCAACTCAGAACTGGGAAACACCCATACACTCTCATTCACATTCATACACTATGGCCAATTTAATTCATTCACTTATCAGACCCCCTAGTTTTTCACGATTTTGCGCTCGCTGAATTCAACGCAAAATCAAAAAGTCGCACATTTTTTTAGATCCTGCAAAATTCTAAATTTAAACGCAAAATAATTGCAAAAAAAATTTACGTAAACTTATAAAACTTCCAATTCCAAAATCATATAATCAAATTAGATTAATTTCAGTTTGCCATTATTTGTTTTACATGACTTAGACGTTGCATATGCAGTGCACGTGATGTTCTTGAGTATCTCTCCTGTGCCCTCACAATCATTACATGACATGGAAGGGGAGGGGAGAGTCATTTCGCAGCCTGTGCATTAAATAGACATGGATGAAGCGCAAGTGATTTACATGTCAATGCTAAGATGCAATTATCTTGTGGCGCGAATTGGCCGTTTTGTGCGTTTGATGCATTTCAGACTGCAAAAGAAAGTGGGAGCAAACATCTAACAAAAGCAAGCAGCTCACAATGATGGAGATTGCGGGTTCAAGGGTGACGGCCAATGGACGTGACCGAATTGAAGGACATTATGGCTGATATTATGGTGTACGTAAAATCGATAAATGATTTCGTTTAACTCTTTACCTGCAGTTAACAAGAGAAAACGCTTCCCTGCCATTGATGAGTTTTATGACAATCTGTGTTCTAGGTGTATTATGGTAGGGAAAGCCCTAATGCATGTCCTACTGTATGTGTGAGGTACATGTCAGATGCTCCGGGAAGTGAAATAGAGAAAGTAAGATTGGGGATAAAGATAGGAGTTATATAACTTTCCTTTGGCTAAATTCCTTCTGGTCTTGACAATAGACCAAAATAAACTTTTTTTTTTATGATTTGTGACATTGTCATTGTGTCAGATTGCACACTTAAGATACCTAATATAGTAGGTTACCTAATATGGTAAATAAGATGCGTGTGTGTATATATATATATATTCATTTTTTTGTTTTTGTTTTTTTAATCGCAAAATTGTCCGCAAACTTCTGGGAATTACCAATAAAATCAATAATTTTTAAAATCGCAAAAAAAAAAAAAAAAAAAAATCACATTTTTCTTTTTAAAACTAGGAGGTCTGACTTATAGGTCATGTCTTTGAACTGTGGGGGAAACCGGTGCCCCTGGAGGAAACCCATGGACTGCTAACCACTGAGCCACCATACCCACCTTATATATTTATTTTTTTATTTTTACTTTTTAAAGATATTTTGGATAAGGTTATTTGGAAGATATTTAAATGTCAAAAATATTTTTTTATTTTTTATTTTTAAAATTGTGTCAAAAAAGTGAAGAGAAAGAGAAAAGAAGGTGATTAACCATTACAACATACAAAATATCAAAACAACATAAAGACATAACAAAAATAACAAATAATAAAAAAAAGAAGTTTATTGTAAAAAAATGAAATGGTTCATCAATTCTAATTATGCCAATGGTATAATATAAATGTTTAGGTTTCAAAATTATTTTTTTACACAGTTGTTATAATAAGTTTAAAAGAATTTAAATGCCATCCATTTTATTTATTTCAATTCTTTGGCGCAATTCATATGTGATTTTAAATATGCTTTTAAAGTATGTTAACACAGCTTTTTCAAAATGTTCTTTAAAATTAAATTATAAATTAAATATTTGGACAAAATCCATGTTTTTAATATTATTACTATTATTATTATTTCTTATTTTTTATTGCCAACACATGCTTCTTGTGAAAACGTAGTCCTATATACATTTCTGGAGATTGTGAATTATGTAGCCAGAAGTACGTATGGCTGCATTTTATCTTTAAAATGAATGCTGCGGTGCAGTTTGACGTCAGTCCTTTTAGCGCTAGTGGCTGACTGCTTACCTCCATATTGACAGCTTTCCCACTGTTACCAGTTTGCCTAGTGGCTCACAGTGTATGTCGGCAGATTTGTGACCTGGAGCAGGGTTGACCGTGACAACAAGATTTGAGTCTTGCAAAGAACGGTTCCAGAAAGGTAAGACAAAAAAAAAGGCAAAAAATAAAATAAACAAGTAAATAACCAGGTGAGAATGTGGTAAAATGTGGTAAAAATCAGGTTGTTACGAGGACTTTTCTTTTTTTGGATTGCTGTTAAAAACACTGTCGGTTGGGTTTAAAAACACTGGCGCTCTCCAGAAATGTACAGTATATAGGGCTATGTTTTCAGAATGAGCATGGGTTGTTTATTGCAGATTGATAAGATTTTAGGCTATTTTAAAACATGACATATTAAGATCAAAAGGTCTTTTTCAAGTCATGTTCTGTTGATATATATTTTGATATATTTTAAGAGTTTAAATGCAAAAAGTGCCGTCTGAAATTTTCATCTAAACTGAGCATTTTTATCAGGCTGTTGTGTGTAGCTTCAGTAATAATTACTCTAAATGCACAGAATATGTATTTTCTTTGCCTTTAAAATGGAAATATCTAAACAAACATGATTTTTGCATCCGAACTCTTCATTTGAAATCAGATATTTGATTTGAGATCATTTTATGTCCTTTACATGTTTGTAAAGATCATTTTAAAAGTCATTTACTAAATGGGAGGTATACTTTATAGGCAACATTACACACAGCCAAAAAATAAATCAGATGTAAACTCAATGATAAGTTTTTCTTTTTTGAAAAGCACCAGCCGTTCCTGCTAAAAGATGCACAGAGGTAAATCAGCTTGTGTTATGGCAATATGGATAAATGTTTAGATAGAGCTGAGCCTTTAATTGCAGCGCTGAAATAAGTGATGTAGGATTTAGTCACTTTGTAAATACTTATGCGTGATTGCGGAATATTGAAAGCTCTCCAGATAAATCAACAGATGAATGCAAATGATACAGATTTTCACTCTCTTTCTCTCTCTCTGGATCTTTATCTTCTTCTTTTCGCCATCTTTCCTTTTGGTCTTCCTAAATATAAACAGAAAAGTCACAATGTTGGGATTTAAAGCCAGGCCATTTTTAACTAAAACGAGAGCTTTATTTACATTTTGAAACCAGAGAGTAAATACATTCTAATTGCAGTGCCGATGTTCATATGTGTCTCTGTATTGTGAATATTCATCATAATCAGTGATCAGGCTCTTTTAAAACTACACAGGGGGCACAACCTGCACAAAGTATCTCTTGTAATTACATTGTGGTTTAATGAATGATGTTATGGAAACAAATGTATAATTAATGGGTTATCACATGGTTAAACTCTCACCTTGTGATTAATATATAATTACAAAGAAGTCGGCACACTGTGATTTGGTCTCAGGAAGCAGAGAATAGCTGATTCAGTGCTCTTGTTTTCCTGTTGAACTCAGGGGACGGAAGCGCATTAAGGAGTCTGACCAAAATATTGCATTTTCTTCTAGAATCCTCTAAAGTAAAGAGAAAGGCTCATTACCTGTATAAAGATTGGATTAAAATACTTCTTTGTAAAATTTACCAGCTAATTTACATTTAAATGGTGGTTCATGTTCACGTTTCATTTCCAGAACAAAAAAAAATGCTTTAGTAAATCAATGACATTACAAAACCTTATTAGAGTCATTCCTAATTCAAAATGTTAAAATTAAGAGATGAAATGTCTTTATTATGATGAATAGTAAACATTATTACATACCAAGGCTATGTTTAAACGACAATGATACACTAAAAACAGATGATTTTGAAAAAAAAACAACTAAAAATGTTGTATTCTGCATTCCAGACCAGTAGGTGGCGATGTCACTTTAAAGCAGCAAAGATACGGTTTTGTTTTGGCTGTCACATTCTCGCTCATGCATGCTGACTACACCCGTAGTGCACATGAATGATGTCACGGTTCAAGAAAATCCCACTTTCATAGTTGCACAGAGACAAAAACAGTATACACTGTTAAAAACGAATCTGTAAAATGTACAAGAGAAAAAAAAACAGCAGCTGTGGATACCAGTATTTATACAGTTAAATATATAGTACAAACCATAAAATAATTGTTTTTATTGTAAACTACTCTATTTTATAAATTTATGGTGTTAATAAATCTACTAACAAGTACTAACATCTACACATCATATCCTTTGTTATACAGACAAAAACATGACCATAAGCATATGGTGATAAAAAGGTCATATAATCAACCAATGCTCAAGATCTATTTTAATGATCTAAGCACCAAGTCTAAAGTGCATGGCGCAGAACCACTAAAGCTGTGTCCTTATCAGTGGCGGCTGGTGTTAAAAAATGTGTGTGTGTGTGTGGGGGGGGGGGGGGGGGGGGGGGGGGGGGGTGGGGGGGGGGGGCAAACACCAGAAAAAAATCTAACTGTTGGTAAAGTAAGAGTGTAAAAGCCATTTTTCAGTGATGTATCAAAAAACTTAAATATGACTAAAGCATACAATAAATGCATCACAAATCAGTTCATTTTAGTTCAATTTGGGTATATTATCAGTAATGAAGTAATCAAGATAATCAGTAAACACACACACGCACACACACATAAATATGTTGCCTAATCACTGGCCAGTAGCACTACTTAAAAATTATTTTGCTCTCCTTTCTTTCTGGCTTGCAAATTTCTCAGTAACCTTTTGGTTAAAGTCAATCATCTCAGTCACCAGTCTCTTCTCTATTGACAGCATGGCCAATGCATTCAGCCTCTCTTGCGTCACGCTGTTTGAAACAGCAAACACGGAAAACAGTAAAGGCATGACTTACATCACAACCTGCCAGCCAACTCCGTTTGTCATAACAAGTGCTGGAAAAGCCCAGAGTGTACGCGCGCTCGCGGTCACTTGACTGCTGGTGAATTTGCAAGGAAGGTCGATCTGGTCCAAGCTCCTTGATTATTTTTTTTTCTTCATCCAAACGCCTTGTGAACGGATATGTTTGCAAAAACACAACAGAATTTTCCTTCATCTCGAGAAATTGGACTTGCTTTGATGCTTTCACTATGATTAAAGGTCCGCACAGACGAGCTGCTGCTGAACGGTCTAAGTGAGAATGGTCCAATCACATAAGACCAATCATATAAAAACAAATATGATTCGTTCTAACAACAAAAATGGGAGGGTTAGGGACGCAGAGCGCTGCGCCCCAAGGACAATTTAAAACCGGCCAATTAGAGCTTATTGTCATATCACGCGCATTGCAAAAGTTTGTGTACCTACATAGACACCCATTAGTCCGGCGCCCCGCACACATATGAAAAAATATTGTTCATACATTTTTTTTTCAATAAATGTTAGTATGACTACAATAAATGTTAGAATGTTATAATTAAATCAATTTATTTAGTTAATATTTGTGATAATAAATATTAACATATTAAAGGGGTCTAACTTGAAGGGGGCGGCGCCCCACCGCCCTCTATTGACCAGCCGCCACTGGTCCTTATCCATTTTTGCTATTTTAAAAAGGGTAAAAACAGTTGTCACACTAGGCACATCGTCTAAAAGGGTTGTTGTTATTTTCTTAATTAGTTGGGGCATGTTTTGGGCATAACATGCATTAAACCAATCAGAGTCTCATCTCCCATTCCCTTTAAGAGTTAGTTGCCCCATGGAGCATCCGATATTTACATGACAGACTTTGTACGCAGAAAAGCTGAATGCTTCACTAGTGAGGAAATGGAAAATGGACCATCTGTGCGAGGTTAAAGACCATCTACAGAACGAGCCTTATTCATTCGACATCTTACTTTTGACCGTGGATTTAGGAAACGGTGGTGGACACTCCACTGAAGACATTCATTACATATTTCATTTTGTAATTTTGTTTGTCAAGCGCAAAGATTTGTTTCAAAACTATATCTAAATTCAATTATAATTTCCAGCAAACTAATTAATGAACAATAATAACAAAGTGTGGGAGTTATATCCAAGCACATTTTCTAGTCCTATATGCCCCATATGGTGATCCATTCATCTCTAAAACCCAAGGGGTGACAAATATAAACAAAAAAGTATATATATAAAAAGTGCATATAATAAAAACTATTAAAAATAATAACACTAAACAAATGTAAATTGTCATGAATAAACTGACTACAACAGAGGCGGATTCCACCAAAGCCCCCAGATGAGAAAGGCATGGAAAGAGGTAGCATTTTATTTTATTTTGTAGCAATAATACAAAATGTTTCACACTTAAAGATATTTGTTTACTTCTTCTTCTACATTCCAGAGTGTATATTAAGCAATGTGTATGTGCGTTTTGGACCTGCATGGACTTGAAAAAAGTGCATTTGCTGTTTAAACAAATGCATTTGCAATCAAAAATGCAAACAAACGATATTTTGCTGAAAAGGATAGCTGCCCTGGGCAGAAGCTAGCAAAAATATTATGTATACGTCACTGATGGGGGGGGGCTACAATAATAATCAACAACAAAAAGCATAAAAATGTAAGTGTCAGAATTCTAGGAAAAATCAATATCCACCGTAAATATATTTGACCATGAGGAAACTTGCTGTTAAACAAGTTATAGATTTTTTTTACTGTGGCATTTTTCCTGTTTTTTGCTGCCATTTTTAAAGTGTAATTTAAGAAGAACTTGGACCTTTAAACATACTTTTCAAAAAATCTTTAGACCAACCAAAAATAAATGGCCAAAATGCATGAATATTGTTTAGTTATATGATTAAATACTTATTAGACAGTTTGTGTGAGGCACAGAGTTTTGTTTTTGCTAGAGTAGGTTATACGAAATGAATGTAAACCCTTTACAGTTTTGAATGATGTCTCATATTTGTACGACAAAAATAGATGTTTCCTTTAGCCAGTAATGACAGTAATTGTGGAGCCTGCCTTGTGCACTTGTACTGATGTTTTACTGGAACACAAGTACAAGTACAAGTACAAAGTTGTCTGTAGCATATGAAATCATTTGTATGCCAAATGAGATACAGCATAGTAAAAGAATTATAAATAATAATAATGAATTAAAATGTTGTATTTGATGCTTCAGTCAACAATCTAGTTAAATATCTTATTTAGTGGAGGCACATTTATGGGCAAAATGCAAATTGAAGAGTTTTACAGCATACAGGTGTTGTCTATGTGTACATGTTTACAAGTGTATTTACGTGTATGTGATGTCCTTAAAGTCCTCGATGATCCTTGAAGACCTGATGATCAGATATACAGCTATCCGATCAGAAAAAACGCATGAAGTGTGTAGATGTAAACAGACCCATTCACATTCATTGATGTTTATCTGTAAAACACAGCTTCTTGACTTTGGAAACTGGTATTTTCTTTTAAAAAAATTTTTTATTTGTATGTATTGTCATAAACACACATGTTTGTAGAGTTAGTAGTTTGACTGTTTACTTTTACAGTTATTACCAGTCATTTCCCCCCACAGGAAAATGAATTGGCAAACAATCACAGAAAAGAGTTTACTTCCCAACCCAGGCTCATTCTGAAACTGTAGCCCTATATACATTTCTGCACAGCACCAAATACATCCCAGGAGGTAGATTTTTTTTGCCGGTTTTGTTTTCGCGAATCCACCAGAGGCCGTTGTGTACACTTTTTGAGATCTCAAATGTCTCTCGCGAGTGCCATTCACGCCTGCTCTTCTCACGTAAATGCACCAGAGGCCGCTGTCGACTGACTGACTGACTGACCGACCGACATGCCCCCACCCACCCACCCACTTCCGTAAACCCAACCAATAGTGTTTTCAAAAGCACCGATTGACCCGCCCACCCACTTTCCTAAACCCCACCGACAGTGTTTTCAAAAAGCAATCCAGAAAAAGATAAGCCCCCTGATTTTCACCATGTTTTCAGATTTTACCACATTCTCACCCTGTTATTTATGTGTTTATTGAATTTTTTGGCTTTTGTTTATGTCTTACCCGCTTTCTAGAACCATTCTTCGGACTAAAACCCTGACATCATGGTCAACTTTTTTCTGTGTCTCTCTAAGTCTGCCAACGTACGCTGTAAGCCACTGGACAAACTGGTAACAGCAGGAAAGACCTCTATATGGAGACAAGCGGTCAGCTGCTAGATCGAAAAGGAACGGTGTCATACCACCCCTTAGTGTTCGATTTAAAGACGAAATGCAACCATATGTACTTCTGGTTACAGAATTTGCGATCTCCAGAAATGTATATAGGGCTACGTTTTCAGAATGAGCATATGTTATTTCTTCCACATTGCTGAATAAGACTGAATCCAGAATATACATGTATTTCAGTAGATTACACAGAGACAACAACAGTATTGTATTATTCTATAACTTGACTTTAAAACTCATTTTTGGCTTTGGCATAAAAATCTACTTATTTTGTTGAAATGGTAGTGTAAGCATCCAGTCAGAAAATTCATAATGTACTTTTCAGCATACTCTACAAACAGGTTGTTTTCACATGATGTCATTGATGATGTGCGAAATTCCGATGGAGGGCAGGAAGTGATTTTTCTATCGCTATCAGAACATCAAAATGTTTCTGTTTTATGTTGTTTATAATTGTTTAAATCAGCCAAAATAAGAAATGCTGAACAGCTTTTATAGACCTCCAAAAGTTTTTGCTCATAAAAGGAGAGAAAGTTCAAGAATCTGGCTGAAAAACAGAAGGCGGCATGTAATAAACATTTATTCAATAAATCCATGTGTACAAGCTTTTTTGAATGCGATAATTCCTTTGACAGCACCAATAAAGATCATATACAGGCCTAGCTATGAGTATAAATATGTTAACATGTTATATAAAAATCAAATACAAACACCACCACACTTATACAAAATCCAGGGGAATATCAATAACGTACGCTGCCATGTAATCGCTGCAATGAAATCTCTGTCTTGTTTTGTAATAATCCAAGTCTTTACTCACGTTTCGGCAGAAAAAACAACTGTAACGTGAACATCAAGATGTGCAGTAGCGGTGAATGCTTGTTGATGGTAAGTTCATCGACCGAACAAAAAATAAATACAACCCTTACGACAGAACTAGACGGTTCTTATTGTGTAATAACTTATTATTACCCGTTACAAAAATAAATAAATAATAATGTAGAGTATGAGTCCATGCTTTTGTATGCATTCATCTTGTGAAGTCTGGAAGATATCCGCATGGGGAAAAAGTATAGTAATTTATAACAAACATGTTTTTGAGCCACATAGTAAAGTGTATAATGTGTACAACTCTACTACTGTAACATAGTAAACTAATAAACTGTAATAAATTCTGTACGGTTAGTGTAAACTGTGGTGGATTGTGATGGTGTATAATTATAGCGTAGAAAACTGAAGCCTATCGAATGATTTGTTTATTACCACAGTTGTGTTGTAACACAGCAATACTACGACAGTTTAATTCAAGTAATTATCTATAGAATGATTCCAAACACTATAGTATTTACTATAGTATCTTTCATGTAACGTAATAGCTTATATAGTATCTACCGCATCAATGACAGGCAAATATATTTTAGGTTAGTAGAAAACTCAGCCCTCTTCATGATATAAGGATCATGCCCAACATATGTGCTTATTTATCTCTCCTTTGAAATATGGTATAAATCGCAAAAATACAGACTTTTCTCTATCTTTCCCGTTCAGTTTTTTACTTCCTGCCCTCCATCTGAATTTCTCTCATCACCAGAACTACGTGATTGAAAACAATCTATACTTAACTCAAAGGTTTCAAATACTTATCAGAGATCTTCAATCTTTGATTCAACAACTGAATTGACTGTAATTTGAAAAGAATATGATATATTTGTATTCCAACAGATTTTTAAGTATTCTATTTGTCAAGGTAGAGATTATAGACTTGAAACCTTAATCTGTGCTGCGGCTGTTGCTGAACTCATCCACACTCATTGGAAGAAAACTCTCAGTTGGATCTGAAACTGGCTCTCTACACCAGAGCAATTTAATCCATATTGCATTATTGGAGTTTATCCTATCAGACCAAATGCTCCATACTTTTTCGTCTCATTTGAAGATGCAACAAAATGGTAAATTGTGTTCTTTTGACTTATTTCAGACAGAGTCAAACCAATCTAAAAAAAAAAAACTGCTCATCCCACAGCAGACAGACCACATGACCATTTTCCCCTTATCCTCCACGAGAGGCTTTATCAGGCTCATGTCATGAGGGATTTTTCCCAGTAATAACTATAGTTAGAGAGTGAACCGCTGAGATGTGTACTTAGTAGACACTTTTCTCTTTCTAGAATCTCGGCGCTTTCAATTCCAGACCTTTAGCCCTGCTCGTATTTTTCTGTCAAAACCGATGCGATGGATTAGCAGTAAGACAACAGCTGAAATTAGAGTCACTGTCCCACTGCAGAATTGTGCGGCTTGTCAACGTTCCCCTAATGAGCTCATGTCTTTCTGGAAGTGGCCATTATCTGTTAAAGCCACACTCTGCTCCGCTTACCAGAATTCTGATAATTTCGCATTTCATAAACAAAAAAGCACTCATGCGGGGAGAGAGATGACAGCTCTGAGAGAGCCACGGGACGCCCACACTGATTCAGCGAAATGATTGGTGCGATGTGTCATGCCACCTGCTGTGAGCCGTATGCATCCCGACGTCTCCGCCACTCTTTTGGGCCTTTTCGCACTCTGTGAATTAGTATGCTGGGTGTTCAGGATGGGAGTAAGTGTGCGGGTCAACAATATTGAGTCACCACTGCTCTGGGCCGCTGGGGCAGAGGTTTTATGTGGCCTTGCCTGTGGTCATCATCCTTGCTTTGGTCACTGAGTCAGAACCTTGCTGGTTGGGGAGAAAACACAACAAAACCTTTCAAATGTGGCTGCTAAGGGAGATCTGTGACACTTTGTATCTGTTTTATTTGTACTGACCATATGTGAATAAACTCTATAAACAGACAAACTGTAAGTACTGCAGAAATATTAGGCTGTAACTTTCGACTCTATTAACTACCAATATAGTTTGATTTTGCTTATTTTCTTGGTCACACTTTATTTTGACGGTCCGTTTGTTGAATTTAAGTTACATTGCAACTAATTATCATTAGATTATGAGTAGACTGTTAGGTTGGGGTTAGGGTTGGGGTTGGGGTTAGGGTTAGTGTAAGATGACATGTAATTGCAAAGTTTCTTATAGTCAGTTAAATGTCTGTTGAAGGACTGTTAAATGTCAGTGTCAACAGATATTAAGTAGAGAGTCTACTAATACTCAAATGGACCATCAAAATAAAGTGTTACCATTTTCTTTCTCTTTTTTGCATCCAAGGACCTCATTGATGGGTCACGACAGCTAAGTGTCTATCTAATCTTTTACTTGTAACTTGTGATTTGATCAAAACAATTATTATCTGATGAAAAAAAAAACAAGCATGTAAAATTGGTGATGGCTGTCAGTGATAGAGAGAGTTCTGGGGTGCGTTTCTGAAAACCCTCTAAGGTCGCATGTTGTGTCTTTACAAACATCATTTGTTGATTTAGTGTTTCCCAAATCCATCATTCCAACGAACATTCACAAATTGCGTCGCAAACTTCTATGATTGCAACTACACCTCTGGAGCTGTAGTTAGAAACATAGTTCCTGGCTGTGTTCTATTCCCACTTATCCTCCCTATGCCCTATCTGTTTAGAACATTCTAACATTTAAACTTGGAATGATTTTTTTAAGAGCATTAAAGTCACCTCTCTTAGGTGTAATTTGCTTTCAAAGCATTTTTACAGTTCAGTTTTAGCGATCTTCATGTTTACAATTGTGTTCCCTTCGCAGTGCACTTTAAAACATTGATGCTATTTGGAACACAGTAGTGGCTCATGACAAAAGCTATAGGTGACCTTATTTAAAAGCTGAATTTACGTTACGTCTCCAAAGCTTGTGAAAACAAAAAACATATAACATACGTCAACGCTTTTAATTTATAGTAGATTATTTATTAAGTATCTGTACTGTATATGACATGGGCCTGTTGGTTAGAACATTTCTGCAGTGGTTTACATGTGTCAAATTGTAAAAGTAGACTTTTCAAAAATTACAAATAAATACACAATCTCCTACTTAATAATAATAATCATCATTCATTCATTCATTTTCTTTTCGGCTCAGTCCCTTTATTAACCTTGGGTCGCCACAGCGGAATGAACTGCCAACTTATCCAGCATATGTTTTACGCAGCGGATGCCCTTCCAGCTGCAACCCATCTCTGGGAAACATCCATACACACTCATTCACACTCATACACTACGGACAACTTAGCCTACCCAATTCCCCTGTAGCGCATGTCTTTGGACTGTGGGGGAAACCGGAGCACCCGGATTGGGTCAATCAGTGCTTTTTTTTTTTTTAGAGAAGGAGGAGGGTGGGTCAGCCGATCGCTCAGTCATTCATTCAGTCAGTCGACAGCAGCCTCTGGTAGATTTACGTGAGAAGAGCAGGCGCGAATGGCACTCGCGAGAGAAATTTGAGATCTCAAAAATCGTACACAGTGGCTTCTGGTGTAATCGCAAAAACAAAAACTGTAAAAAAAAAAAAAAAAAAAAAAAAAAAAAACGTACCTCCTGGGACCTATTTGGTGCTCTCCAGAAATGTATATAGCAGTTTGTTTTCAGAAGGAGCCTGGGTTGAATTTTTTTCGCATTTCTTACACAGCAAAAATTCCAGTGTTAAATATACAGTGTGATTTTTTTGGTGTTGTTCAGTGTTAAAACTGGAGTACATTTTAATCCACAAGTGTAAAAGAGTGTATATTTAAAAGTTTTTTTTTTCAGTGTTAAACCTTTAACCCAATATGCAGTGTATTTCCTACTAGTGATGGGAAGTCCAGTTTTTTTTTTTCTTGAACCAGTTCTTTCAGACAAACAGTGATCAAACCAGCATGTTTTGCTTAAACTTGAAACATGTCTTGTTGCATTTTAAAATACAAAGAGTAGAATGTATCGAAATTATTTCTGAAAAGATTAATGAACATTTAATAAATTAAAACAATTTTCAACACATTTGATCACTGTTATCTGTCACACACACCAATTGATAATATAGGAAAATAGGTAATAGATTAACACTTTGAAGGGTAACACACACTCCAGTTGGATGTAAGAATAAACTCTTACGGTGTTAAAATGAACTCATGAAAACAAATTTCACACCTTAGAAAGTGTTATTTTAACTCCAAAATGGAGGGTGTTATATGTACACCCAATGAGTGTTAAGCTAAACTCAAATTGAGTTAAATGTACACTAATTCTTTTGCTGTGTATGTATTTGCAAAAAATGTGGATTTTCCAATTATCACATATACCATAACCTCTCAGTGGTGAGTGAGAAGTTCTGTGAAAATGGTATGTATACACTGCTTTGTTTATGATTTGTATGTGTGGAGAACTACTTCTGGTTTTCCTCTGTGGTATGACTACTACTGTACATACTACTGCCTTCCGGGGGTGACGAAAGATACATCCTCTCACAAAGGCACACAATGTACTTTCTCATTTCTGTTGACTGAAATGCAGCATGTAGAAACGGTGTCAGTCCTCTGATTGGTTATTTAGCAACAAATCAGAGCATGAGAACAAAAGCTGAAGTGATAAAACCAAGCAAACGATTCAAGTCAAGAGGGAACACAAAGAGTCCAGCTGTAATTTTGTTGAATTTCTTAAATATTTGCAACAATATGGATTATCAGATTATCAGACATTTGCACAAGAGAATCACTCAAACACACACAGAAGTATTGTGAAAATGGTACTAAACAATGCTTTGTTTACAGTTTGTATATGTGCATCACAAGTTTCGGTTCCCTTTTGTGGAATGGGAAACAGACTACTGTCCCCTGTGGATGCATGCTTTCATGGGCCATGATGTGCGCCTCAGTGGACAGTCATGGTATTATATACCAGCTGTTATTACAAGAAATTACGTTGTTAATGTATCTAAATTGTCTATATTATAATTGTCTATATTATAATTGCACATATAAATAAATAGGGCAACGCAGTGGCGCAGTAGGTAGTGCTGTTGCCTCACAGCAAGAACGTCGCTGGGTCGCAGGTTCGAACCTCGGCTGGGCTGGGTCAGTTGGCGTTTCTGTGTGGAGTTTGCATGTTTTCCCTGCGTTCACGTGGGTTTCCTCCGGGTGCTCCGGTTTCCCCCACAGTCCAAAGACATGCAGTACAGGTGAGCTAAATTGTGTGGGTAAGCTAAATTGTCTGTAGTGTACGAGTGTGAATGTGTGTGTGGAGGTTCCCAGAGATGGGTTGCGGCTGGAAGGGCATCCGCTGCGTAAAATCGTGCTGGATAAGTTGGCGGTTCATTCCGCTGTGGCGACCCCGCAAGGGACAAAGCCGACAAGAAAATGAATGAATGAATGAATATAAATAAATAGTGAACAATAACTAATAAATTGTTACAATTTGTTAACTATTTTATCCGCGATTGGTTTAATCACAACCCTACAGTGTTCAGTTCTCAGTTGGTTTTGACTGCTCATCTGACCTGAACTCGCAGAACCCATTGCAACTGGGACAATAATTGTTTAGTGAATGATGGTGCGGACGTTAAGATACTCATGTTTGTGTGGAGGGGCGATTGCGAGTGTTTAAAATTATTTTTTGGGACTTCTGCAAAATGGATTTGTGGCAAATAAATAGTTATTTATCTAATTCACAGAAGCAACAAGGACTGATTAGAAAGGTCCTGTCAATAATGAAGTAGCAAGTGATGGAATTGCCACATAGGAGTGCCTGTTTCTACAAGGACGTGGTGGATAGTTTTATCCGGCTAAAGGCTGGTTTATACTTCTGCGTTGAGCGATACCTGTGACCCACGGCACATGCCTTGAGCATAGCCGAGCATTTATACTTCTGCGCGCTGTTTGTGTTGCTCTGCAATAACACTTCCAAAACACTGGCAGTAGGTTTTTAGGTTTTATATCCTCTTTATTGAGTTTCTTCGCAAGTGTTTTGTTTTTTTCTAAATGTTACCTTAATTAGCTAAAACTCGCTAATTCAGAGGCAGAAATCGGCGGACGAAGGTAAACAAAACAACTGGAGCACCTTCAGGGGGACTTGACACTAAAATAACTCATTCCATCAGGCTCACGGCTCTTAGCACCGCCTTCACTCGGCACAGCTACCAAGCAAACCAATCACAGAGCTTGCTCTACGTCGTTGTGACGTGTAGTTACATTTTTTGAGAAGTGCTCGTCAGCGTTGGCATCAGCCACGGTGAGGGCTATGCGACAGCTCGAAGGCTGCGCCGGACCATACGTGTGCGCTTGACTTAGAAGTATAAATCAGCCTTAAGTATGGTACGCGTGTTGCAGGTCAGACAGCACTATGCATGGTTTCCGCTACATTCATTCTTCCATGGCGGGGCGCCACACCAAAATTCATCCCGCCACGACTACATAACAGCTTGTCATTCAAAAACATTCAGTCGTTTTTTTTTTTTTTATAGCAGGTTATAATCGCACCAAAACGTATTAAAAGGTAAGTGAATTATAACAGCGCAAACTTTTCTGTAGACTGACTGACATGTGCGTGATGTGTCAGGCCAGCAAACACGACGTAGTTTTTAGTTAAGATGAACACAGTTTCCAAAATTATACTTTATAGCCTCTGCATACAATGACTATCTTGCTGGAGTTTATAGCCGTTTCACTTTACTTCAGGACGCATTAATGCCGCTCTGTAGGTCTATTGGACGCAATTATAAATGTACCTAGCAAATCTAATAAATGTTGGAGACACACTTGTTACATAAACGCACTAAATCGCACTTCAGCAGCGTTTATTTGAGCATGCACAAGAAAATCTGCACTTGAGCAGAGTATATTTGAGGGCATGCAAGAAGTTTTGTGCACGAACAGAGGAAAGCGGCGCGCAAGCAAAGAGATTCGCATGCTCGTATTACACAAATGCGATCTCGACTTGTAAAACTGCGCTCATGACATTTGTCATTGAAATAGCGCCATTATCGCCAAATGTAGTTGGTAGATCAGTGTCTACCAGTCCTGCCGCCACAGCTGGAAAAAATCCAAGAGGAAACACTGCCATGTAGTTACAGTCAGCAAGGTCACATTTGTATTTGCTCAAATCTAACACAATTGTTGCGCGGAAGCATGGCAAATCTTCAATATTGTGGAAAAATCTGTCCCACACAGGTCTAGTCTGAACCTACTCTGCTCTGCTAGTCTACCCGCTATGTCACTATTCAAAATAAATGAGAAGTGTTAAAAGGAGAAACCCCATGTGAAAGTGGAGTTATGGCATCTGCTTGTATTTTGAGTTTCCTGTTTCCTTAAAAGGTGTCAACTTGAATCTCTTGGCAGTTTATTCAATAAAGACAGTTAATTGCCTTGCATCTGTGTAAGTTACCAACCCGCCACAAATAGTGGGTTCATTTAAAAATTGGACTGGGCTGTGGAAACACATGTGTTTGATTTATTGAGGTATTAGTTAAAGAAAAGTTGGGAACCACTTGTCTAGAAAATGAATGTTCATAGTTTCTTGAAGAGATTGAGGGAGATAATAGTTGAAGATCATGTCCTGCATGGCTAAATCACCTATATTTCCATTACCCTGGTTTCTCTAGTTGGCTTCTCTAAGTTTCTCTACTGCTGAGGTAATCTCATGGCAACAGATCTTGTTCCATTGGTAGAGGGCCATTTTGCACTGTCGGGAAAGACTTTGTTTAGAAGATAATGTGCTTTTGATTGAGGTTTCCTGATTTCACATCAAGTCAAAACAACTGGGTAGGACTGGCTGAGAAGTTCTTGACGAGGCCATCTCTCTGCTAGAATGAATTAGCGCTTAACCACATGATCAGGAGCTTTTCCATTGTTTCTTAACATACTGTTGTTGTTCTTCATTTACTTCAAAAACAGCTGCCTAAGTCTGGATGACATTTTAAAGTTAAAGAGGAGCAGATGTCTAGCATCCCTCGACCTTCCCCCCACCAGACCTACACCACCACCCGCAATATATTCATTAAAAACAGCCCACTTGCTCTTCGGTGTGTCTGGATTTCTGTGTGTGTGTGTGTGTGTCTAGTATTAAATTTAGGGAGACATCAGAGACTTGGTGACTGGAAAACTCACGTCAGGTTTCCTCAGCTTGTCTCCAGACCCCTTATGAGACGCAGATCCCACCCTTCTCTTTGCTTCTCATCCAGTCTTCTTTTCTCTCCTTGCAATAATGAAAAATTGACCTGCTAAGAGCATCTAACCACAACGCTCTCCCCAGAGGTCTCTCTCCATTACAGTCAATTTATGTATCTCACAATAGCAGTAGCAGACCAGTGTAATGTTTCTAAAGACAGTAATGAAGATCCATTAGATGCTAGTAGGAATGTTTCGAGGAGAAAGAGAAGACGTCGTCTATGGAGCATTAATACACTGCACTTCTGCTGTTTCGTTCAAGTTTTCCAGCACTCATCTAAGGTCACCTTGCCTTTTATTGAAATATTCATACAGGGAAAAATTGTCAAAGGATATATGGTATGCATTAAGAAGTATCTTTTGTCTTGATCAGACAAAAACAAAAGCATATAGCATGCAATATCATATTCCATCACATGTGAGTTATTCAGGTTTTTGAGTTTGGATGGATACATAAATATAAGATAATACCAACAATTCTTGAGAATTCCAACAAAAACTCATGGCAATTCATACATTTTTGATTAAGTGGCTAATTCAGATTCCTTTGAATGATCTCATTCATACATTTTAGTATGATTTGCTCATCCTCTAATGAGGGGTAGAGTAAGGGGTGGGGTTTGAGGAAATAAATTATACAAATTAGCCTTTTTTTTAAGTAAATAAGTTGCATTTCCTCATGGGATCGAGCTAAATATTCACATAAACACAGTCAGTTATGCATTGAACGTATGAAGTGAATAAAATTTTTTAGCTCTTAATGTAATTGCTGCTTGTTAAAATGCTAGTAACTTTGGAAAACCACTTGCCACAGTAGCTGGTGAGCAAAAAAAAGTCAAACAAGGACTGCATTATTTAAAAGTATTATTTAAAAATTTTATGATTTACCAATTGCTTTGTCTATTGCATAGTCACTCTATTTTTTTTTTTATGTTAAAACTTGTGGGGGAAACTTGTGTGTGTGTGTGTGTGTGTGTGTAGGGGGGGGGGGGGGGGGTACTCAGAGGAAACCTACACGAACACAGGGAGAGCATGCAAACTCCACACAGAAATGCCAACTGTCTCAGCTGAGGCTCGAACCAGTGACCTTCTTGCTGTGTGGCAACAGCGCTACCCACTGCAGAATTATTAGCCCCTCTAAATTAATGGCCATCTTGTTAATTCATTAATTTACTTCGCGGCTTAGTCCCTTTATTAATCTGGGGTCGCCACAGCGGAATGTACCGCCAACTTATCCAGCATATGTTTTACACAGCGGATGGCCTTCCAGCTGCAACCCATCACTGGGAAACATCCATACACACTCATTCACACACATACATTACGGACAATTTAGCTTACCCAATTCACCTGTACCACATGTTTTTGGACTTGTGGGGGAAATCTGAGCACCTGGAGGAAACCCACGCCAACACGGGGAGAACATGCAAACATGCCAACTGACCCATCCGGGGCTCGAACCAGCGACCTTCTTGCTGTGAGGCGATTGTGCTACCCACTGCACCCCACTTTGTTCGTTTTTGTCCCCCAATTTCTGTTTAACAGAGAGATTTTTCAACACATTTCTAAACATAATAGTTTTAATAACTGATTTCTTTTATCTTTGCCATGATGAAACTAAATAATATTTTACTAGATATTCAAACAAGATACTTCTACACAGCTTAAATTGACATGTAAAGGCTTAACTAGGTTAATTAGCTTAGGCAGGTTGGTGTAATTAAGCAATTTATTGTATAACGAGGGTTTGTTCTGCAGACAATATGCAAAAAAAATATATATAGCTTAAAGGAGCTAATAATTTTGACCTTATAATGGTTTTTAAAAAATTAAAAAACTGCTTTTATACTCGCCGAAATAAAACACACAAGACTTTCTCCAAAATAAAAAATATTATCAGACATACTGTGAAAATTTCCTTGCTTCGTTAAACATAATTTGGGAAATATAAGAAAAAGGGGGGGCTAATAATTCTGACTTCAACTGTATGTATGTGTGTATATATATTTGTTAGATCTAATAATTTTAAACAAGTCTATATTTATTTTCAAAACTTATTTTTAAATTAATAAATTAAATCTATTTTAATGATTTCATGCTTTTAATTCGTTAACTGATACAAGATTTTAGATTGATGTAGGAGCACATTCATTCTTAATTTGCAGTTGGTTGGTTGGTTGTCAATAAAAAAAGTGTACTTTTTAAAAATAATAAATAAAAATTCAGAGGATAAACAATACATCCGTCTTGTAGGTGGAAAAAAAGCATGTTTAGGCTAGCTTTTGACAGTTAGTTTGCAGAACATGCCAAGTGTTTTCTGGTAATCATTAGGTTGTCAATTTTCTGGATGACGAGTTTTTCCTGCATTTTCTGACGCAAGATCTGTCATGTGCAGTTTAAGTTATGCTGTCTTTAAAAATGTGATAATACCAGATTGTAAAGCATGTATATCTCACACAAAACTTTGTGAAAAGGTCAAATGATTTTTTGTTTGTTTGTTTTCTAGTCATAAGACAAATGTTTGTCAGAATGGAGAATTCACATTCGTCATGCTTATTACATATGAGCTTAAATTAGCTTATATATGTAATAAGCATTCAGAATGTGAATTCTCCATTCTAAAATACCCTACATGTTTGCTGCATTTGACCCACATTCCTGCTCAGATCCAAGCATGACAATCTCAAAAGGCCTGTCATGCTGAATTCCTATTTTTGTAACTAAATATAAGTCTCTTTAAAGGTTCTATAAACACTAAATTACCATAAATGTGCTGTCTGCCTCTTATTATTATTATTATTATTATTTTATTATTATTATTATTATTATTATTATCTGCCTTTATTTCCTTTCAGTTGTAATCTATTTTTTGACCTTGCTACTGCTGGGTTTGTCTTGTGAAATAAAGAAGATTGAGAGAGAGAGAAAAAAAAAAAACTTTGAGGTTTATTGTAGCTGTATCAGACTCAATGTGACTTTCAAACCTCTGTCTATGTTCTATTTATGAAAAGCAAACGTTTTCTCAGTGCTATCTTACGGCACTCCCACATTTCCCACCCCCCTTTTTTTTAGTTTAATCTTGCATCAGGCCACAGGAAACTTGGCACATCTCTTTATGTTCCACCCATCTCTTTTGTTTAAATGGAGAAATGACGCTCAGTTTTTCAAACAAGAGGAACACTTTGTGTGGCAGCTAAATTAAAGTCACCCCCAAAAATAAAAGCCTACGTCTGTGCTTGATTTGAGTTTTTTTACCTTTCAAATCTGGAGGACAAAAATGTGGGCAAGTGAACCTGGAAAAATAGCTTGATGGCTGTTCTGCCAAGAACGACTGTCTCCATTCCAGCTCATCTCCACTTCAAAAAAAAAAAAAAAAAAAAAAAAAACAGGAAACAAGGTAATATTAGTAAATGAAAACAAACTATTGGTCACAAGATATTTTTTTTGTAAACTGAAATAATCCACAATAAATGGAAAAACTGAAACGAAACTAACAACAGCCAATGAAAAACTAACTAAAAATAAAGAATAAATAATTGTTTTCACAAGTATTACACACTCGTACTGTGTAAAATCTGACCTGCGGTTGTTTAGAGACACACCTGTAGATGCACTTTTGCAGACAAACACATCAGTCTGTCACAAAATGGTTCTGGCAACAAGTTGTGGATCCAAATGCAATGTCTTTATTACAAGACTAATCAGTTTGGCATTGGTCAAACTGATACATGTAGGGCAATCCAGAAGAGTAGCCAGAGTCAACGAGATTGGTACAAACAGCATGAACAAAAACAAGGCAAGAGTCAAAAGACTAGACAAAAGAAACCCACTTCATGCCGTTACAGGTTAACAAGACTAAACAAAGTGTGAGTCAGATGCATACAGTATATAGTCCTGGTAATCAGTTAATCATGAGCTTCCAGCTGTGTGTGAGTAATCAGGGGAATCGCGAACTGGTGTGAGAGGTGCCTGATAGTATTTGTAGTCCAATGAGAAGTGTAGTTCTCCAGCAATCTGCAAAGATTAGATCGCTGGTGATTGTGACATAGTCAAGAGCATGATTATACGCCAAAAAAATTTAATTCTAGATAAACATAAAACATGTGTTGTGTATTTTCTTCATCTAGCCAAAAAATTTACAGTATTATATTTAATATGAGAATATTATCTGAATTCTTTATAATTCTTTTTTTTTTATTTTTTGTTTTTTTTTTTGCATTTGTGTGGATTTGGATTAAACACTGTACAAATGCTGGGTTCCACACAATCAGTTTGTGTTGAGACAACATGAAAAATTTAGTTAACTTATTAGTTTTTGCAAACTTAAATGGATCGAAACATAAAACAATTAAGTTGTCCCCAAAAAACCCTCAAGAATTGTGTTGTTTTACCTCATTTAAATAAGTAGTGTATGCTACATGTAAGCTGTCTAAACACTAATCTTTGCTTTAGAAATGAATTTGCTTTATAAATAAATAAAAACTATGCATTATTTTGTATGTTTTTTATGAGGGGACATTTTTGGGGTGTTTTCTTTATACTTAGTTCCTTTATTCATTCATTTATTTTTCTTCGGCTTAGTCCTTATATTCATCAAGGGTCACCACAGCAGAATGAACTCGAACTCGAACCAGCAACCTTCTTGCTGTGAGGTGACAGTGCTAACCACTGAGCCACCGTGTCACCCTACTTATTCATTCATTTTTTTTTCTTTTCAGCTTAGTCCCTTTATTAATCTGGGGTCGCCACAGCGGAATGAACCGCCAACTTATCCAGCATACGTTTTACACAGCGGATGCCCTTCCAGCTGCTACCCATCTCTAGGAAACATCCATACACACTCATTTACACATATACACTATGGACAATTTAGCCTACAACAATTCACCTGTACCTCATGCCTTTGGACTTGTGGGGGAAACCGTAGCTGTCGCCCTACTTAGTTCACTTGAAAAATATTTAGTGTGGTTTATTTATAAACTAATTTCGAGAGGATCACGTGCTTATGATCAACACGGCTGGCACCTTATCAGCTCCGTAATCTGCCCTATTAGATGATTACGGACACACTATAAATAACCAGAGATTTCACTCCAGTTATCTTCATCTCGAAGTTCCCCCCTCCTTTCACCCCTACTTCCACCCTTTCCTATAGGGCGACACGGCGGCCCAGTGACTAGCACTGTTGCCTCACAGCAAGAACGGCACCAATTCACCCTCCCATTGAGCCGGTTGGCGTTTCTGTGCAGAGTTTTCATGTTCTCCCCGTGTTCGCGTGGGGTTCCCCGGTTTCCTCCCACCGTCCAAAAACATACACCATAGCCAATCGACTAAACCAAATTATTGCCTAAGACAACTTTAGTTTACACTTTGCACACGGCGATAAGCGGGGGAGTTCTCGAGACCTTCCTGAGCTCGAACTTCCCTCTCGCCCTTCTAACGGGAGGGAGCCCCGGGCTCGAGGATATACGAGCTCAGGGCTCTCTCCCGGGACAGCATGCCAATTACGCTTTATTGATCATCCGCTAAGTGTGAACTCTTGAATAGTTTTTAAATGTTAACTAGAATTACTGAAACTAAATAGAAACAGAAATAGAAATGTGTTCACAAAATACAAACTCCACTAAAACCCTGCTCACACGATTTTGTCATCTGAGACAAATTTGGGAAATCCTTAAAGATTCCTGAAATCCTAGGCTAAAATCAGTGATCTCTGATCGTTGGTTTGACATGTTTACCAACAGCCAGATTTTTGCGATCAGATTTTTCCTCCGATGAAATTCTGGTGGTGTCAGAAGATTTCAGACACTTTCCTGCAGTGTGTCAACAGCTGTGATGAGCGTCAATCCACAAACCAATAGGATTGCCGAACCTGATGATGCAATCCATGTGACAATTCAAACGACCGCGGGGAAATGTCAAAACATGCTTTTTTTCTTCCTGGTTTTATTATTGAAGCGCGTTTTGTACAATATTTTCGCTACAGATTACATTTGCTGTCAGGGAGTCATTACAGAACACAGTATAGTGTAATTGTCATGGATGGATGACATTAAACTCTGGGGGAGTTTTCTTCCATGTTTGGCGCATCTTCACTGTCGTTCAGTCTTATGGTTCAAGTGACTCAATTCCGATTTTTTTCTCCCATGTGGCACAGATCGGATATGGCCCATGTACGTACAGTATAAGCAGGAAAAAATCACATGGATTCCGATTTACTTAAATCAGATGTAGGCCTTGTTCATATGTGGAAATGTATCCGATATGAATCGGATCTGTGCCCTCGTGTCTGCTGTGTAAGCAGGTAAATCATATTTTCACCTGTCAATGCGAGTCACGCATCATTAAAAACCAAAGCAGATGACGTCAACTTCGACACTTTCTTTTCAGAACAGACATCAGCAGAGTCGCAAACCTTAAATCTCATACACGAGGACTAAAACGGCTTTTATATTGTCATATAGCACAAGTATTTAATGTTAAAGAGAGAGAGCGCAATATCTACCATGGA
Source organism: Danio kyathit (assembly GCA_903798195.1). NCBI lineage: Eukaryota > Metazoa > Chordata > Actinopteri > Cypriniformes > Danionidae > Danio > Danio kyathit. Next base: position 19,257,080 of record LR812529.1, on the reverse strand, counting down.
ACCAATATAAACTAATATAAAACTATTGCATACATCACATGCATAAATCACGTCATGGACATTACATTAAAATGCCTACTGGTTTAAAAGAAGATGGCCAAATGAGAACTTTTCTGTCATAAACCAACTTGTCAAAAAGAATAATAAAAAATGAAACCCTGTAAACAGATTAAATACAGGAAAGGAGAAACTAGTGCTCTTTTATTATCAGCTGTCAGTCAGCGCCCGCTCTTTTTTTCCTGGTCATTGCGCCCTTTCCGTGTGCAGTGTAAATGCAGACAATCGGATACGAGTCACTTTTTTAAAATGATGTAAGCCAGTCATCAAAAAAAATCGGATACAGTCACAAAATCGGAATTGACCATCAAGATCTGCAGTGTATGAGATCTTACAGTGTGACATAGGAGCCATGTTCATGCAATCTGACAAGCTGCAATCATTTAGGATTATAAAAAATTGCACAGTGTGAGCCGGCCTTAAGTGAAGTTTTACAAGCTTAAGCTGTGGTCACACTGGACTTTACTCCCCATAGACTTCCATTCATACGCACGCGAATGTGTCAGACCGGAAATGCAGGGTCATACGTGAAGTTTCGCATTTTGATGTGGTGCAACGTTCAAGCTTGGTGAACTCTGACCTGCGAAATTGCATCACTTGACTGCGTGAGACCAATCCAGGATCAAAACATGACCTCTCTGTACAGAAATTTAAAACATGGAGCAATCACTGGCTTTTTTTAATGTCTAATCATCTTGTTTAATCCCGCCCCTTTTCGCAGCACCGTACGACAGAATTTCGCACACACAAACTCTAGTGTGACGGCTGCTTTATTTCGAGAGGAACGTGATATAATTGAGTTTGGCTGGTCTCTCATCTGTAATCAGCAATAATCCAATCAGGTTGATCCAAGCCTACAATAAATAGACCAATTTCACCCTATTGCTTAATCTTCTTTTTGGAAGAATCCCCCCTTCCACCCCATGTCCTCCTTTTACCAGGGAGAGCTCTTGAGATCTACCTGATCTTGGACCCCCTTACATGCTAACTGACCAGGCGGGAGCACTGGGCTCAATTATCTCTGAGCTCAGGGTTCTGTGATAGCATGCCAAACCTGCTAATAGCATCAAGCAATATCTAAGTGTAAACTCTTGAAATCCATCAATAAAACAAACTAAAACTAAACTGAAGCAAATAAAAATAAAAAAAAAACACTGAAATAAAATCAAATGTTTAAAATGCTAAACTATAATAACCTTGACAAACATGGTTGTGGAAGACTTTACTCATCCATCATCCAGTCAGACAATAGTGCCAGCCGGAAAAACTCAATCCAGGACACTGTAAGAACATGTTGTTGTGTCGCACTGGAATGTAATTGGGTGGAAATGCAGTGACCCGAGGGTTAGAGACGGAGGAAGAGGGACGTTTGCGTACCCCATTTTCTCTCCCCTGGGGTTGTAGGTGCTCTGCTTTTAGCATGAACACATCTCTTGATTTGGCCTGTGAGTGCACTTATGTCTGCCTGTGACTGCTGCTCACCCCCAGACTCCTTCACAGTTCAGCGTCACAGCTTTTATTGGGAAGGTGGAGGGCAAACCCGCCAAAAGGACTTTGCATTTTTGGTCACACTTTATTTTGACGGTCCGTTTGTTGAATTTAAGTTACATTGCAACTTATTATCATTAGATTATAAGTAGACTGTTAGGTTGGGGTTGGGGTTGGGGTTAGGGTTAGTGTAAGTTGACATGTACTTGCAAAGTTTCTTATAGTCAGTTAAATGTTTCCTAAAGGACTGTTAAATGTCAGCATCAACAGATATTAAGCAGACAGTCTACTAACACTCAAATGGACCATCAAAATAAAGTGTTACCGCATTTTTTTCTGACCTCAATGTGATTTTCATGTAAACAGCGGATTGTTTTGTTGAGTCTGATACAGCTGTATTGCACAATAGCTTTGTTGAAAAAGCTTGTGTACAGATGGAGTTTCAAGCCATAAGTGCATTTCTGCTGTGAATTTTGGTGTGAATGTGTGTGTGTTTCTTGTATTCCTTATATTTTGGGAACATTTGGTCTCCGATTGTATAGCGATACATGTATATTTGAAAAAAATTAAGTGGATTGAACATAAAACAATTAAGTTGTCCCCAAAAAACTTAAACTAATAAAAATAAATAAATAAATAAATAATAATAAAAACTTAAACTTGTTCGCTTAAAAACTAATAAGTAAATTTAATTCCTTCATGTTGTCTCAACATGTGGTGGCGCAGTAGGTAGTGCTGTCGCCTCACAGCAAGAAGGCTGGGTCAGTTGGCATTTCTGTGTGGAGTGTGCATGTTCTACCCCTGTTCGCGTGGGTTTCCTTCGGGTGCTCCGGTTTCCCCCACAGTCCAAAGATATGTGGTACAGGTGAATTGGGTAGCTAAATTGTCCGTAGTATATGACTGTGAATGAGTGTGTAAGGATGTTTCCCAGAGATGGGTTGCAGCTGGAAGGGCATCCGCTGCGTAAAACATGTGCTGGATAAGTTGGCGATTCATTCCGCTGTGGCGACCCCGGATTAATAAAGGGACTAAGCCGACAAGAAAATAAATGAATGAATGTTGTCTCAACACAAATCGACTGTCGAACCCAACATTTTTTTTTACAGTAAGTGTACAGTTTTATTCTGGTCTATCTATATTCTGGGATATGTTCATACAGAATATGCCTATTTATATATTTTATTTTGCTTTTATTATCATGTTATTTTCTCAATAATTGTGTGATATAAAGGAGAAAAATCTCTTTAAAAAAGTTGACATTAATTAGTAAAATAAAAAATAATAATACAAATTGATACTGATTTCTGTGATGGAAATGTATGCAAATTAGTGCATATATAATGAAATACTTAATTTGCATATTTAAACAGCATTTCAGAAAACATAAAATCCAAAATATGTTTGCAATTCCTGATTTAATCAATCAACTGAGAAAGTATGGTAATAGCTATTAGCTATAGGTTATTAGCTATTTTTTACCTATTCACATAACATAATAATAATAATAATAATAAGACGGCACGGTGGTTCAGTGGTTAGCAATGTTGACTCACATCAAGAAGGTCGCTGATTCGAATCCAGTTGAACCAGCTGAAATTTCTGTGTGGAGTTTGCATGTTCTCCCCTTTGTTGGTGTGGGTTTTCTCCGGGTGCTCCGGTTTCCCCCACAGTCCAGAGACATGTGCTATAGGTGGATTGGATGAACTAAATTGGCTGTAGTGTGATTGTGTACGGGGGACTTTTTTTTTTGTCTTTACGACAGCTCATGTATCACAAAGAATGAAGTATCTTGAAGATGTAAAAATGTAAATTGCATCCTGTTAAAAAATAGTCTGTACAGTATAAAAATTAATACGTCCCCATAAAGATAGTTGTACATGTGCGCATGTGTGTGTGGATATCAACAATTATAATTGGACTAAATTTAATCTAATTGAATTGCACTAAAATTAAATGTAAATAATGTAATGATTTGTGTTGAAGTCAATTGTTAACATTTTTTTAATTATATAGTTTTTATTTTATTTACATATTTATTTATTATAGTTTTTGTTAGGTGCTATCAACTTAAAATGATAAGTTAGGCTTATTGCAAAATAAATAAATAAAAAACTGCATTATTTCATGCTTTTTTATGAGGGGACATTTTTGGGGATTTATTTTTGATAATTAGTTGACTTATAATATACAATTTACAGGCCTAATATAAAACTGAAAAATGCTAATTCATTTTGGAACTAGGTAAGTTGATTTTTAGCCAACTCTAATTATTCTAAAAGGATGTAAATGTGAGCTTAAAGGTGCAGTATGTAAGTTTGACACCCCTGGTTCAAAACGCACGTAAGAGCAGGTAGCTAAATTGACGACAACAGCAAATGCTGATTTAAATTGTGTTCTAAATAAAAGCATCGGCACGTGATAGAAGGTATATTTTCTATATTAAAAGACTTTTTGTCTTAACCAACACCTGAAATTTATATTTTAGAAACGGCTTCTATTTCTTGCAGCTAAACAACAAAAAACTATGACAATGATCACCTCAGGTACACCTCTGTCACGGGTTATGGGTATGTGTGTTCTTCTTGTATGTTATGTGTTACGGCGTATGTGTTGTGGTGTGCGTGCGTGGGTGGGTGTGTCTGTTTACCTTTTCATGGTAGTGTGCGTTCTGATCAGCTGACCTAATCAGAGAGTTCCAGCTGATGCCTATTTTGGGGGCTATATAACAGTCAGTGTTTCACTGCTGGTTATCAGTCCGTTGTTGTTTTCATGTTCCTGTCTGAGTAATGTCCAGGTTTTCTCTCTAGTCTAGACCGTCGGATGACGTGTTCATTTGGACCTGCGGAAGCTCTCTGTTCTAGACATTCTCCTAGTCTCTTTATCCTTTTTGAGCACTTTAGGACTTATATTTACTGTTGCACTTCATTAAACTGTCCTTCACTCGCAGTTGGATTCACCCTGTTTCTTACATGACAACCTTGTGTGCTTTATTCAGTGTTAAATGCTAATAATGTGAGTTTGAGGGTGACGCAGTGGCGCAGTAGGTAGTGCTGTCGCCTCACAGCAAGAAGGTCGCTGGGTTGCAGGTTCGAGCCTTGGCTGGGTCAGTTGGCATTTCTCCCTGCGTTCGCGTGGGTTTCCTCCGGGTGCTCCGGTTTCCCCCACAGTCCAAAGACATGTGGTACAAGTGAATTGGGTAGGCTAAATTGTCCGTAGTGAATGAGTGTGTGTGGATGTTTCCCAGAGATGGGTTGCGGCTGGAAGGGCATCCGCTGCGTAAAACACATGCTGGATAAGTTGGCGGTTCATTCTGCTGTGGCGACCCCAGATTATAAAGGGACGAAGCCGAAAAGAAAATGAATGAATGAATGTGAGTTTGAATGCCATTTTACATGACATTTATTGCCATACTTCTGAAAGCAGCAGCAGATAGTTCACCTCAGATCCTGAAAATAAATGAAACCGTTTGAAATTAAACTTTCTAACTATGACTATGCAAGCTAACACATATCAGTGATTCAGCATGTACATTTAATAATGGTAAAGATGTTTAATATGTATTAATTAAATTGTAAACCTTACCATTTCGTTGGAGTGCAGTAAGTGCACTATTCTGTGCTTCTGAACGGCTGTATTAAAATGTCTGTTGTGTTTTGTCTTGTAATATTTATATTATTTGCTAATTGATAACCACCTCATGTGGAACTCATTTCAGAGTCTGCTACTGTCCACTGGAGGTCGCATTTTCGGTAGCAGACGCATGCTTTGAGAGCCTCCATGACTGAATGAATCACACCAAGGCAACCCGGGGTGCTGAAATATAAATGGCTAAACTGGCATTGGGCAGGTTAAATGATCAAAACAAAGACAGACGTTCTGGCACGTAACACACATTTTCAAAGCCGAATATCTGACTTCAGCATTGTTTTTTAGATAAACAAGAATGTTATCTTGGCATGTTTCTTAAATATCTGCAAACATATTATGGTATTTTTATACTTTAGAATAGTCAAAAACTTACAGCACTTTTAAAGAATCGCCATGTTTTTTATCCTGAGAAACTCAAAGTACATCATTCAGCTTCATTAATACAGCATGTCTTATCTGCTGAATATTAATTGAACTGTTTTCACTCAATTTCGTGTGTGTGCAACGATTGCAGATCAATCTATCAGCCCACACACATTACACAGTTTACATTGTGTTCACATCATCCCCTATGAATTGTTTACAAATGTTTGTGACAGTTGCAGAACAGCACATGGAGGCTTGATTACATGAAACATTGAGCTTATATTAGCAGAGAAAGGAATCAGAATTCGCCTACACTTTCATGAAAATCTATATTGTTTTTTTTCTTTACCTCTGTGGTTTAAATCCAGGTGATCCTTGAATCTACGCTTGAGTTTTTGTACTTTCCCCAGAGTGAAAAATATGAGGTTATGATGTTACCCAAGGCAGCAATAATGCTGAGATATCACGGAGAGATTGAGAAAAATATGGCTTTAATTATTTTCCATTAACCCTGGTTTATTTCGCAGCTAATTGAATGCAGACTCAGAAATAGAACATGCTGTAGGCTAAACTAAAGCCTTGCTGTATCTCCTCAACACAAAGAATTCAATACGCTTCATTGTGCATTTCGTATGAATGCTCAGACAAGGCCAAGAAATAACGAAAGCAAAAAACAATATCACCTACATCTGCTTTTTATATCTTGCATCAGTGAAAACCCAAATATGTGCCAATTGTTTCATAATGTAAGAAAGAAGTAAGCTTTCTGTGTACACACATACTAGTTTTAAAGGAATAGTTCACCAAAAAAAAAAGAAAATTCTGCCATCATTTACTCACCCTCCACCCTCCAAGGTAACTTGTTACAAAAGGAACTTGTAATTTTTTTCTTTTGAGCACAAACGAATATATTTTGACGAATGCTAGAAAATGGTAGCCATTTACTGTCACATATTCCATTTTTTTTTTCAAAATTTATTATTTTGTTTTCAACAAAGACTCTCATAAAGGTTCGACAATAAGGATGGTCCAATATGCATGCAAAGGCGATCTTAGAATTGAGAAGCAACACGACAGACAAAAATAATTGCGTTCGCGTGAGCAATAAAAAAAGCAGATGAATACAGAATGAAAGGATGATCGCTGGCGCTAACAGCTGAGGTGATGTGCGCGACTGTTTAAAATGCGTGCGCGCTCCCGTTTCCTTGTGTGACGCAAGTTCACGCAACTGTGTCTAGAAACACAGCTGATGTGACCGGTTCTCTTTCAAATAGACAAAAAGTGAGTCTTGCTGCTTTCAAGAGCTCCAGATTTGTATTTTTGTAAGCAGCACCAGTTGCTTTCGCTTTCACCATTATAGAACAGATTTTTTTATGGGTCTTTCATTATCACACGGTATGTTTTTACCTGCTTTCTTTTGCGTAATGTGGCTTAGTTATCATTATTTACAATAACATTGCTTTAATGGGAGATTGCTCCCCATTTATGTGTAGTAAACTGGTGATCTGGGACCTTTAGCCAGGACTGTGCATATGTTTTGTTAAATAAAAAGTAAACAGCTATATTTTGCTTGTTTTGACACATTTAAATTTGTGGCTAAGAAATAATTAATTTATGTTTGGTGTGGTCAGAGATAAATTTGGTAAATCCTTCATTTTGAGCTCTGAAAATTATGTGAAATAAAAACTAATTGTAATACTATGAAACCATGACCCATTTGCTCATGAACATTGAGCAAGCTCATACACGACACACAAAAAGTGAAATAAATGAGGCATGTGGAGATAACGCAAAATCTAAATCAAGTAATTTTAGCATGTCAAAGTCATATTTATGTGTATAAAATATATTTTCCCAACAATAAAATTGTGGCTAGTGAAAATGGCGAGTGGCTAGTAATGTTGGAAAACTACTAGCCACAGTGGCTGGTGAACAGAAAAGGTAATGTCAAGCCCTGATTGTATTGTATATTTCATCAATTAATTACACTACAAAATGTAGTATCATTAGTAACTATCATGAACTAATCGTAATTACCATAGTATACTTGGTATACTATATATATATATATATATATATACAGTGAGGGAAATAAGTATTTAATCACACTGTGATTTTTCAAGATCTCCTATTTAGAAATCATGGAGGGGTCTAGAATTTTCAGTATAGGTGCAATTCCACTGTGAGAGACAGAATCTAAAAATAAAAATGCAGAAATCACATTGTATGACTTTTTAACAATTTATCTGTAAATTACTGTGTGAAATAAGTATTTGATCACTTGCTTTTCAGCCAAATTTGTGACCCTCAAAGACCTGTTACTTTGCTTTAAAATAGTCCAGCTACACTCTGCTCATGATTCTAATTTAGTAGCACTTGTTTGAGGTCACTAGCTGTCATAAAGACACCTGTGCACACCACAATCAGTCAAAAGTCTAAGTAGCAACATGGCCAAAACCAAAGAGCTGTCAAAAGACACAAGAGATGAAATTGTAGACTTTCATAAAGCTGAAACTGCTACGGGGCAATGGCCAAGAAAGAGCAACTGTTGGAGCAATTGTCAGAAAATGGAAGAGGCTAATGATGACTGTCAATGTCCTTCAGACTGGGGCCCCACGGTAGATCTCTCCTCATGGGGTATTAATGATGCCAAGAATGATCTAGAATCAGTCCAGAATTATGCGGGAGGAGCTGATCAATGCCGTGAAGAGAGCTAGGACCACCGTTTTCAAGGGTACTATCAGTAATACAGTAAGATGTCATGTTTTAAAACCATGCATCGCACAGAAGGTTCCCCTTCTTAAGTTAGCCCATGTCAAGACCCATCTGAAGTTTGCCAGGGACCATCTGGATGGTCCAGAGTATTCATGGGAGAAAGTCCTGTGGTCAGATGAGACCAAAGTAAAACATTTTGGTCTTAACTCTATTCACCGAATTTGGAGGAAGAAGAATGATGTGTATCATCCCAATAATACCATACCTACAGTGAAGCATGGGGCTGGAAGCATCATGCTCTGGGGTGTTTTTCTGCACAGGGGACAGAATGACTGCACTGTATTAAGGAGAGGATGAACGTGGCCATGTATTGTGAGATATTGGGCAAAAACCTCCTTCCCTCAGTCAGAGCATTAAAGATGGGTCGTGGCTGGGTCTTCCAACATGACAATGACCCAAAGCACACAGCCAGGAAAACCAAGGAGTGGCTTCGTAAGAAGCATAACAAGGTTTTGAAGTGGTCTATACAGTAGGCTATACAGTAGGCTTCTTAATAAATAACCTAAAATAAAAGCATTAACGTATGCTATGTTTTTTGCTTTCACAAGCTTTAGAGCAATGACTGTAAATAACATACTAGCTTTGGAGACATAACATAAATTCCGCTCGGCTGTGTTCAAAATGACATCAATGATTTCAAAGTGCACTGCAATGGGAGCACAATTGTAAACATGAAGATCGCTAAAATTGAACTGCAAAAATACTTTAAAAGCAAATTACACCTAAGAGAGATGACTTAATGCTTTTTTTTAATATAATTCCAAATTTAAATGTTAGAATGTTCTAAAGGAACAGGGCAGAGGGGGGATAAGTGGGAATAGAACACAGCCAGGAACTATGTTTCTAACTACAGCTCCAGAGGTGTAGTTGCAAGTGTACAAGTTTGCCACGCAGTTTGCAAATGTTTGTTGGAACAACGGATTTGGGAAACGTCAAGTCAATGAGCTACGTTTGTAACGACGAAACTTGTGACCTTAGTTGGCTAATGATGGTTTTCGGAAACGCACCCCTGAGCGAGTGCAAAACTGAAATCTTCAGCATATGCAACGATTAACTAAACTTCTGAACTATTCAAAACATAAATACAGGTGTGGCAACTCCTCCATAAACTAACTAACACAAAAGACAAGTCTGCTCAGAATTACTAGAGTTATTCCAAAGTACACACTGTTAGCAATTAACAAAACAAAAGCTTATCTGATAATCCAATTCTCATAAAGATTCTCTCAACTTCCTAATCATATGGTAAAATGAGCAACAAAGCTTGTCATAACAACTTAAACGAAAGACAAATTAAACGACAAAAAATAAACTGAACACAAAAGAACAGACTGGTTGACACAAATGAGGAGATCAGTGCAATATCAGGTGCTTCTCTTAAGTCGCAGTCACACTATAGTTTGAGCTTGCGAAATTCTGTCATACGGCGCTGCGAAAAGGGGCGGGATTAAACAAGATGATTAGACATTAAAAAAAGCGAGCGATTGCTCCATGTTTTAAATTTCTGTACAGAGAGGTCATGTTTTGATCCTGGATTGGTCTTACGCAGTCAAGTGAAGCGATCTCGCAGGTCAGAGTTCTCCAAGCTTGAACTTTGCACCGCAGCAACCTGCGAAACTCGATGCATGACCCTGCGTTTTCCGGTCTGACGCATTCGCGTGCGTATGAATGGAAGTCTATGGGGAGTAAAGTCCAGTGTGACAGCGGCTTAAATCAGCGCAAGCGACGCCTTTTAAAAATGCAGCGGACCAGCTTCCGATTGGTGCATCATGATGATGAATCATCCACTAATAGTCGCACACCTGGGGCAGGACAGAATACACAATGGGAAAGAGAAGATAAAACAGAACAGAAAACAAACACAAAACAAACGTGGAACATTTGTTTTAATCCCCCTTTAGACTTTCAGTTGACTTTAAAGCAATAGTTCACCCTAAAGTGAAAATTACCCTATAATTCAGCCACCCTTAAGCCATCTTCAGTGACTTTGTTCTTTCAAACGAACACATTAACAGTAGTTTTAAATGTTATTCTGGCTCTTCTGTGCTGTATGATGATGTTGGGTAGTGGCCCTTCTTTAAATTGTGGGGTAATTTTCATATTTGGGTGAACCATTCCTTTAAAGACAGCTGTAAAAAATGCTGGGTTTCACACAGTTCCTCCATGTTGTTCCAATACAAAATAGATACGTTGACCTAATCATTTTTACAACTTTAAGTGTAATTAAAATAAAACAAAATAAAAAGTTGTCTCAAATTTGTTTTGAGAATTGTGTTGTTTCAACTGATTTCAAACAAGTAGGTTGAGATATTTATTTTAGTCAGCGAGTAATTTAAATTTAAAAGTTACTTTTTTTTGAAAGTGTAAAGTGTAAAAAAAATAGTTCTGTGTTGTTCATTCTGATCACTTCAATAAGAATGTAAGTGTTGAAAGATATGTTTCAGATATATTCAAAACCCAAATAAGGAAGCGATAGTTGCAAGGAACCCCAACTCCATAAGTAAAATAGAGAGAAAAACGAAGAAAAATCTTGGGAGAAACCAGCCTCAGTCAGGGAGACCAGTTCTTTTCTTGCAATGTGAATGAAGAAAGTAAAGCTCTAGTTTAGCCAGCAGTGGACAACTGGCTTATCAGTGGCCTTGAATACAATGAGCCAGTCCTGGGATGATGCATTCAAGCTGGCCACAGGGATCTGTGTCAAGGACACTCATTACAAAGGTCTTCACTGACATTCTATCCTTAGGGCTTGTCTCATTGATGTCTTCACAGACTTTGAAGAGCTACAGTGTGGTCATCCACCACTTAGAAGCCAATGCAATGCAGGGAGCCAATGCAGTGTTTACAAACCGGGCTAATATGTTCATACTTTTTGCTTCTGCTGCATTTTGGATGCATGGACAGAATATACGGTATAAAAAACTCACATGGAGGAATTCTTAAAGGTGAAATCAGAAAAGATTTTTGTGTTTAGTTAGGTTTCTGCTGTGTCTGTCAGCTCGGAAAAGTTGAAAAGAAAACATATAGCTTGATTTTATGAACTGAGTGTATTTATGTGCCAGAATTGACCTGTTTGAATTTCATCCTGGTTTATAAATAGAAAGTTCATTTTGTACATGTGCCCATATTCTAATAAACTATGGACTCTGCCCTCATGCCACCTCTTATTGTAAACAGATAGCAAAGCAGCTACCAATTGTGCATTTAGTTTTTCTGCTGTGTGTTCAAATGTAACTTCAGAGGTTCACAGAATCCCAGCTTCAAAAAAGGCAACAGTTAAATTGATTTGTTTTATATATGAAGGGAATGTCCCAGAAATAGTGGGAAAAACTTGTTTGTGCAAAACATTTTTTTTGCCAGACTGCTTGACAAACTTGAGCAATACGAAGCTGGGCTAACTTTAAAATTGCATTTAAAGGATGTTGCTATACCTATTGGTCAGTCAGTCATTTAGTCAGTCAGACATTCAGTCAGTCAACAGCGGCCTCTGGTAGATTTACGCGAGAAGAGCAGAATCGAATGGCACTCGCGAGACAAATTTGAGATCTGAAAAACCGTACACATCCGCCTGGTGGAATTGCGAAAATAAAAACTGCTAAACTAACGTAGCTACTAGGACATATTCGGCGCTCTCCAGAAATGTATATAGCGTTTTCAGAATGAGCCTGGGTTGCTTCTGACAATATACTAAAAAGTTACGGTTCCTCATGAGATTGGGCTGGCTCATTAGATCGTTGTGGTTTGCTATTGGTCAATTGAATGTGTTGTGCCATGTTTAATGTGCCATTAAATAGAGTCATAATAGAGATGTTGTTGCAGAAGATTTTTGGAAGATTATGAGGGCAAATAAATATCCATACATTCACAAAGGACATCAAAAATGGCAAAACCATCGCACATTTCGATGAGTTCAACTCCATCTTCATGCCCCTCAAAAGGCGGCAGATAAATCCAAACAAAAGAGCCAGGCATTGCCTATAGAGTCAATTATTCAGACTGAAAGGTTTGACATGGCGGCACACGCCTTCCCTTTTGTTTTTTCCTGCACGCAACATGAGACAAGTAGGGTATTTTTATCCCGCTTTGGATCTTTCCTCTGGAGCAGATGAGGCTCCATCTATAATTCATACACAGCCTGCAGATGAAACAAAATCATCCCCACTTTTGAGGTCACACAATGTTCCTTCATGCGTATTGTTGCAGAGGATAAGACTGACGATGAGACAGTTTGAGGGTCTGGTTCAATTCTGGACAATGTCACAAACGTAGGTTATTCGTCTGAGTGTTTGTTTTGCTTTTTTGACCTCAATGCTTTTGCTTTTGTCTGAGACTTTACAGCGCTGGTGCAGATAAAGTTTGGAGACACTGAAGAAATGTGAATGAACGTCAGGGTATATTTGATGCTCCTGTCTCACGTCTCAGCAGGGGTTCTGTCTATCTTCACATTCTCATCTTCTTCACACTCTCAGGATAAGTGACGCCCAGTTCCTCTCAGGGTGACATAAATCAACTTGAAGAAAGCACTCTGGGAGCTGGACGTGGTGCACACTCTTTAGATGAGACCTCCTCTTGACAGCTGGTGCTGCAACAATTGGACATGTTGAATTTAGTGTATTTTTATTCAATCGGAAAGAACTCAGATGTGTTTGCTGTTTAGAATGTGCACAATGCGTAAAGCATACAACAACTCTGAGAAAGATGTCTGTTTAAAGAATACCACAAAAGTCCTTCACACTCCCAAAATATGCTGGGTTTTGGGAAAAACTAACTGTTGGGTTAAAAGTTGAATTCAATATATTTTAATGATGATGGTTTGGTTTGTCCATATTGTTTATGTTTAATGTATATTAAAATCTTGAGTCTTAAAAGTAACTTTTCCCAACTCTGATATTTGTCTGTATTTGGTTTGAAACCACCCAGTAATTTATTTTTATGGTGTGTTCGACAGGGCTCTATTGAAAAAAAATAAACAAAATACAATAACCAGATTTATTTAGATATCTGTCATTTATGGCTTTTGGTCGCCACAGCGGAATGAACCGCCAACTTATCCAGCACGATTTTTTTATGCAGCGGATGCCCTTCCAGCCGCAACCCATCTCTGGGAACTTCCACACACACATTCACACTCATACACTACGGACAATTTAGCTCACCCAATTCACCTGTACTGCATGTCTTTGGACTGTGGGGGAAACCGGAGCACCCGGAGGAAACCCACGCAAACGCAGGGAGAACATGCAAACTCCACACAGAAATGCCAACTGACCCAGCCCAGCCGAGGTTCGAACCTGCGACCCAGCGACGTTCTTGCTGTGAGGCAACAGCACTACCTACTGCGCCACTGCGTTGCCCATATATATTTATGTATTATATTATTATATTGATAGCATTATTGTCAGCGTTCTGCCACTCTGGTCTTGTAAATTCTTGTTTTGGTGGCAGAGTCCAGACACTAGCTCTATCTTGTCCTGTCCTATGCTCGGCTCGAGTTTTCTCGGGTCGAGCACCTGTTTTCTGTCATTGTGCTTGTCTCTGTATGCGTGCCGTCAAGAGTGTGTGCAGACCGTGCGCCAGCTCCAGCTTGATGGGGTGCGTGGGGTCTGTGCGTGCTTGAGAGGCGCCCTTGTACTCGTGTTTGTGTTTTGTTCTGTCGGTATCGCGCTGTTTCATTCTCAGCGTCTCAGTCTGGTTGGTTTTGGTTTCGGTTGACGCTGAGATGAAACATGCGCGTTGCATATGTGTGAGCACACGGTAAGGTGTTTTCATCTATCGTGTGCTCGTGTCTTGCGTCTGTTGGTGTTGTCTAAGCACGTGGCTGGATGTTTACATTGTGGCTGCGTGCTTTTTGTGGTTTGCTTCTGTGCGTCTTGTGAACACGTGGTTAATGAGTTCTCTCATTGGCTGCATGTTCTAGTCACGTTTTATGTTAGCACATGGCTTGTGTTGTCTCTTCGTGTCATGTGCTCTCCCGTCTATTGTCTAGTCCCACCCTCCTGGTTAACCCATTATTAGTTTATTAGGTTCACCTGTTTGTGTGTTAATTTACTTCTGCTTCTATTCTCCTCATGTTTGCTGTCCTGTGCCAGTTCGTCGTTGTTTGTTGCCTTGTCTTGTGTGTTCCAGTCCTGATCCCTGCCTGCCTGCCAGCCTGCCCAGTAAAGTTTGTTTGTATGTTTTGTTAATGTTTTCCCCCTCAGGGTTGTTTATTTTGCTGTTTGTTTTAATTTATTATTAATAATTACCCTTATTATTTCTGCACTTGAGTCCTCTCTCCTTTTCCCCACCACAAACCGTGACAATTATATGTATTATTAGTAGCAGTATTATTGCTTACTGACTTTCCTGTGTCCTATTTTCTGCTTTATCAGTGGTCGCCACAGTGTAATGAACCACCAATTATTTTGGGAATTGTTTTACAACCCAGCACTGAGAATACCAACCCAGGCTCATTCTGAATACATACCTCTATATACATTTATGGAGAGCGCCAAATACGTCCCAGGAGCTATGTTTTTTCCACCACAGGTCACTGTGCACGCTTTTTGAGATCTCAAATTTCTGTTCTTCTCACGTAAATCCACCAGATGCCACTGTCGATTGACTGACTGACCGATCGACTGACCCACCGTCCTCCTTCCCTAAACCCAACTGACAGTTTTTTCAAAAGCACTGATTGACCTGCTCTCCTCCTTCACTAAACATAACCGACAGTGTTTTCAAAAGCTATCAAAGGCTAATTATTTACTTGTTTATTTTTTATTTTTTGGCTGTTGTCTTACCTGCTTTCTGAAACCATTCTTCGCCAGACTTGAACCCTGTCACCGCTATCAATCTCGCACCATGTCTCAAGTCCACCGATGTACACAGTGAGCCACTGGAGAAACTGGTAACAGCGGAAAAGCTGTCCATATGGAGATAGGCGCGCATACCGCCTCGTAGCATTAATTTTAAAGATGAAAGCCATACGTACCTCTGGCTACATAATTCACGATCTCCAAAAATGTATATAGGGGCACGTTTTAAGAATGAGCCTATGTTGCTGAATACAACCCTCAGTGCTGGGAAACACCCACAAACTCTTCCATTCACACACTATGGCTAATTTAGTTTATCCAATTTACAAAAAAGCCAAGAAGTCAGCGAGTAGAGTTGCTAAACAAATGAATATAATAATGTAACAAATGAATTGTTTGTGGGTAAATTTGGAGAAAACTCATGAAAACATTTGCTGAAAATGTTCTCTGTTAAGTATTTCCACCATCTTGCCAACAACATCTCGTTGTGACATTCCGCATGGTTCAATGGGATCTCGATAACTGCAAGTTACACCTCTCTAACTTACTACAAGTTATGCCCCCTTCATGTTACGCCACTGTCTTGCAGTCTGCAGACAGATACACTTGTATTTCCCATTAACTTCCTAAAAAATTAAGACGTTTTTTTTACTATGTTGATTCAAATTCTCTCTTTTTTGTATTCTTGAACTGCTCAGAATAAGAAAACAGTTTATTTTAATTATTATAATTAAAAGTAAACGATTTTGCCAAACAAATACTCTGAGATGCTTTAGAGCTAGAAAAAAATCAGAGATTATAAAAAAGATAAGTGTACACAATTCAAAAACTAAAAGCGTTTGTATGTTGTAGTATATTTGCATGATCGTAAAGCTCAGTTTGTGGATGAAGCCCATTCAAGCACCTATACAAAGCACCTAGTCATTGCAAGAAATGTATTTTTTTCATTACATTCAAAGATAAAATGTATTTCATAGTTGTCTCATTCACTCACCATTGTTTCCTTAATCTCTCTCACAAGCACAAACACACACACACACACACATAGACACACATGAAAAGTTGCAGCCTTGGAAGGAAAGTAGTCGGAGGATGGTTTTTAATTGAGGAGGCACATGGGAGCTCACACACTCTCAGATCCTGTTTAACTAGGTCAGCGCAGAAATGCCATCTGTGGAGATTTCAGTTTGCATATAGACGAGTCGTGTCCCATCACAGTTCTGCTGTCACGGAGTAAAGAGAGCTTTACGTAACGGCCCACACTACGACCTGTTAGGCAGAAAATGATTGTGGTCCAATGAATTCACACGGCACTCGTATTATGTATTCATATTGCTGTCTGAGGTTTCCTCTGCATTGGGAGCGTGCCGTGCCGTCATCACGACGTCTTCGCAAATCCCCGCCGGAGCTGTTGCAGCAGTCAGTGTTTATCTGGGCTTATTTTTGTGGCCTCCAAACCCAAGTATGCAAACAGCAAGAAGTCTGAATCCTTCAACCATGAAATTACCAGCCTTCCTCATGTAGCTTACTCAGCAGCTCACTGAAAGTGGGCGCTGTAATATAAATGCTTCATTTTAAAGCCAGGCTGCCGTGGTCACTGTTGCGATAGATATTGTGCGAGCTGCCAGCCAGGCTTAATGAAAAATGAATGACGGCATGATCGAATAACATGGCCTCAAACTGTATCATTATTAATATAGAGCAAGATGCAGTTGAAACTGTCCGAGCGGCTTTGCCTATAAGCGCTGTAATGCGGAAACAAACATAATTTAAGAGTAGAATCACTTTCGGTGTTCGAGTTTGAATTTGGATTGAATTTTTCACGCTCCGCGGGATGTCATAATGGAATTTCAATATGAATGACAGGAAGGGGATTTTACAGAATTGGTTAAGTCAAAGAAATGTAAAAGTCATACGTTCATATACAAAGCACATTCTTCTTATGGTGTCTTCATCCCAGCAGACACACAACATCATAACATGTTATTATTAGGTTAGATTTAGGTCGCCAGTGTCTAAGGACAATGTTATTTTGACGTCCAATAATGATGTGAAATTTTAGGTTGTGTTGGAAAGTGACCAGCGATGCGTTGGGGCAGTGGGTAGCACGTTCGCCTCACAGCAAGAAAGTTGCTGGTTCGAGCCTCGGCTGGGTCAGTTCTGTGTGGAGTTTGCATGTTCTCCCCGTGTTCGCGTGGGTTTCCTCCAGGTGCTCTGGTTTCCCCCACAGTCCAAAGACATGTGATACAGGTGAATTGGGTATGCTAAAATTGACTTTAGTGTGTGTGAATGAGTGTGTATGGATGTTTCCCAGTGATGGGTTGTGGTTGGTAGGGCGTCCGCTGCGTAAAACATATGCTGGATAAGTTGGCGGTTCATTCCGCTGTGGCAACCCCAGATTAATAAAGGGACTAAGCCGAAAAGAAAAAGAATGAATGAATGGAAAGTGACCAAAATCTAACGTTGAGCCAACATCTTAAACCAACCTCATTTTAAAGTCAAATACTGACATTTATTCGTCAGGTATGGCAATCAAAATCCTACTTCTGATAGACGTCATAGTGGTAACGTCCACACGACATCAAGCTGTAACATCATTAGATGTTGATATTTGGTTGATTTTAGGTTCCGTTGGAAAGTAACTAAACTGCTACATCTGTCCGATGTTGGACATTGACGTCAGCTTGATCTTGGGTTCTGACGTCAACTCGATTTTTATTTTCAAACAAAATGCAACGCCCCACAACAATGGGGTAAATTGTCAATCTAACGTAATGTGAACATCCTGTGCCTGCTGGGATAAGTGATTGAATTATTCACTTAACCAATTCAAAACACAATTAAATCTGCGAGCAACGTTGAGAGAGAAAACAGTAAATGTTGAGGAAAACGTCAAAGAAATTTACAATAGAAATAAAAATTTGAGCAAAAGATGTCATTTCCTAAATTTATAGGTACAGAATAAAAACAACTTATGTGGCATGTAAGTGTGGGTGTGTATGTAAGTTTTTGACTCTTCTAAAGCATAAAAATAGCATAATGTGTTTGCAGATATTAAAGAAAGATGAACAGTGAACATACTTGTTTATCTGAACATAAAAAAAACAAAGGTAAAGTTAGTTATTCTTTTTTGAAAATGTGCGTTCCATGTCAGAATACCTGCCTTTATTTTGGTCTGTGTAACTCCACCCACTGCCAGTTTACCCAATTATATTTCAGCACACCGAGTTGCCTTGGCGCAAAACTGCATATTTAATTTCAGGCTGGCTTAGTATATGTGGGCACAGCCAAAAATGCTTCTTAAAATCAAATAGATGGTTTTTAATTAGCAAATAATACAAATGATACAAAAGTAAACACACTCGCACTTCTTTTTTTGTTGTCAGTCAAACTGTTGGAGGATGTGCCGGGTGAAAAAAAATCCCCCTTTAATTTTTTTGAATTTGGACTGCAATACCTAGTCCCAACCAGTGTCAATTTAAGTGCACCTTTAGTCATCTTGACAGGGAATTCAAGGGCCAATCCCAATTCTACCCCTTAGCCCTTCCCCTTTACCCCTACCCCTAGTTTTGCGTGTTCATGTGAAGGGGTAGTGGTGTCCCAATTCTATTTAGCTTGAAGGCGTAGGGCTAAGGGCAAGGGGTATACACCCCTTCGAACGAAGATTTTTCAGGACCACACTCGAAACCAAGGGGTAAGAAAATTTCCCAGAATACACCAGCAACATCGGCAGTTTCGCTGCACAAGTAAGGAGAGCCACAAATTAGTATTTTTTGTCATTATTATGAATTTTTACAACAAACAAACACATGTTTTAATATATTAATAACCGCGTTCATGTTTTACCGTCATGCTTTTATAAAAAAACGCTAAAATAAAAACCGCTAAATTTCTGAATCTATAATCCATAATCATAACTCCTGAATAGCAGCCCCACAACATTCTGACACTCGATGACACTCGAATACTCTGTCAGAAAAGTCTAGTGGCTGGGAATGAGCGTTTTACAGTGTCTGCTATAATGTTGATGCTGTTTTTGGTGTGTTTACGTAGATAAATATGGCCACGGTGTAAATGCGCAGTACAGTTACGATCTTATTGCCACATTAGATCGTTATGATAACATAATATATGCCTTCAGTGATTTCCTGAAGATAAATACCAAAAAATAACACAACTGGAATAACTACAGCAGTCGCGATCGTCTGATCTCATATGAAGCAAGAGATTGTGATGACGTATGATGACGTGTGCAGGTGTTGTAGTGCTGTCCCAATTCTTAGGGGTAAATTTTGAAGCCCTTCCCCTTCACACTCGTTTTTAAGGGCCAAGGGGAAGGGGAAGGGGTAGGGGTACAAAAATAGAATTGGGATTGGGCCCAAGAATGTTGTGGGACTGCTATAAAGGAGTTATTATTATGGATTATAGATAGCAAAAATTTGCTGTTTTTTTTTAAGCATAATGGTAAAACACGAACGCAATTATGAATATATTAAAACATGTGCTTGTTTGTCATAAAAATTTGTAATAATGACAAAAAATTCTAATTTGTTCATCTCCTGACTTCCTGGTGCAGCTATACTGCCGTTGTGTATTCTGGGAAATTTTCTTACCCCTTGGTGAGTGTGGTCTTGAAAAATCTCTCTTTCGAGGCTATCTAGGCCTTTCACTATGCGGATTCCCTAGCCCTATGCCAAGATAAGAGAATTGCGACACCCCTACCCCTTCACGTGAACGCCCAAAACGGGGAAGGGCTAAGAGTAGAATTGAGATTGGGCCTTAGTGTTGCATGAATGTACTATTACTCTCGGGCCATCATGAAAATACAATTCAGTGAAAACTGAAGATCTTTGAAATTAGGATCACAACACCCATGAATTGATTCAATTCATCTTTATTTCTATAGCGCTTTTACAATGTAGATTGTGTCAAAGCTTAACATAGAAGATTATAGTAAACTGAAACTGTGTTTGTCCAGTTTTCAGTGTTGAAGTTCAGTTTAGTTCAGTTCAGTGTGGTTTAATTTTCACTGCTGAAAGTCCAAACACTGAAAAGCAAATCTATCGATGCGCAGCTCCACAACTCCCGGACCATGCAATCCAGTGGCGACAGCGGCGAGGAACAAACTTCACCAATTGACGAAAGTTAAGGAAAAAAAACCTCGAAAGAAACCAAGCTCAGTTGGGCATGACCGTTTCTCCTCTACGCCAAACTTCTTGTGCAAAGCTGCAGTCTAGGCTCCGGAGGCTGGAGAACGCTGGACGTACATCGTGGAGAAGCTGCTGATCTGATAAAAGTTTGAGAAAGTGCAACTTCTGAAATGGCAAAAACTACACAAAATGTTTAAAGGATATTCAAAATGGCTGACTTTCTGTTCATTTCAGGGCAACGTTACGTGTGGACTAAATTACGAACATGTATGAAGTATAAAAGAAGAAGCTTTCTAGGAGGCGCTAGCAAGCCATTGACCCATTTTGCACTGTATTCAACCGGAATTTAGAAACCCATTTCAGATATAAATTTTTACTACTTTGTAGTTGTGTGTAAAGTTTTATGATAGTTGTTTGACTCATAAACAATGTTTTTTACAGATTATTCAACCTCAGTTGAACTGTAATATCTAAGGCTTTCTCAATTCAATTCTGAATGACGCTCTACTATAATGTAAAGCCTTTCAGAGGTCTATCAGTATGCAGAGTGCACCATTTGCTAGTACGATATACACACACACATTGACCCACACGAGAGGTACCTCACCTCATTATGGCCGGAGCTGGCAGCCTGCCATTCGAGTGCTCCTTTTCAATCTCCATCCTCCATCTCCTCCGTGATGGACATGGGTGACCCCCCTGCCCTGTTTCAGGGATGATGGGATCAGGGAGAATAAGACCCGTTCCCCTCCCCCTCCACAGCTCATGCATCACGCTTCCCCAGCAATGCATAATCGCAAGAAGCCCTTTGATAGGTTTTGTATGGGTGCGTATAGCCACGCTTGGCGCTTTAGACAGGGATCCATGAAATCTGATCCACAAGTCAGCGACATCCCATCGCACCAAAAGTCCCCTCTGGGTTTCCTTGTTTAAACATGCAAAAATGGGCTTCTTCCTGCCAAATGACCTGTCACACACATTTCTGCCTGTGTTTGTATTTTCATACCATTAATTCTAAAAGTGTGCTACATTTGCTTGTTTAGGGAGTGAGACTAAGGGCTTTAGGGCTATAGAGTACTACTTTATATAATTACTAAGATGTTGATATGCATATTTTGGAAATGAATAATAAGACTTTTTACATTCTTGACAATTTAGCAAGTATACATAATAGTCCCATAACATACATTAAATTTGACGGACTATAATGACCAAAAAAATGAACTCAAAGAAAATGTATTATTTCTTTGAACATACAGCTTTTATTTAATGTTATCAGTGGTGGGAAGAGTACTGAAAAATCATACTTAAGAAAAGTACCATTACTTGCCTAAAAATGTAGTGCAAATGGAGTAAGAGTATCTGTTGTAAATATTACTCAAAGTATGAGTAAAAAGTAGCTCTTTTAAAAGTACTCAAGGGTAGAGAGTAGTGAGTATTATGCTATAAAAAATGCTGTTGCATTTACTTGTAATTTGTTGATGTGTTTAAACGTAACATTCTGTAGTGCATTAAGTTAGAGCCCAGCAGGCATACAATATCATAAGACGTTAATATTAGGTTAGATTTAGGTTGTGACGTCATGTGACCAAAATTCAATGTCTAGCATGTGTCTAAGGACAACGTTATTTTGATCACCAATAACGATGTCAAATGACGTTGATATTTGGTTGATTTTAGGCTGTGTTGGAAAGTGACCAAAATCTAACGTTGAGCCAACATCGTAAATCATATTGGCATCAAAAAATTACATTTATTTAATAGGTATGGCTACCAAAATCTAGCGTCTGATATATTTCATAGTGGTAACGTCCACACAGGCCCGGATTAAGAATTCAGAGGCCCCTGGGCACAATGTCTTGTAGGCCCCCCTACAAGGCCGCACCTCTATAGTTGAATTAAAAAATAAGATTAATATAATATTTTTTAAATAAAGTTAATCTATAATATTTTGCCCACATTTTTTAAATAAATGACATAGTACATATATTTATAGTCAACAAAGATTTACCTGATTTTAAAAGCATTTAAAGCACACTTTGATAAAAAAAACTAATATAACTATTGAAAATTAATGGTTTTTAATATACTTGTTCAAGTTCACTGAAGAAGTACTAAATTTTATATTTAAGGGTATTTTTAATGTATAACTTCTACAAACTTATAATGCATAATTTGGATATAACACCTCTCCAGTCCAGTTCGATGAATCTGAGTCTTTCATAATACACACACTGATTAATGATTCCTACTGTCTCCCTCGTGATGAAGAAGAGTAGGCAAAAAGCGCTTGATTTTAAGGCTGAACGTATCCGAAATCACACACCATACCAGTTCTCTCCTGTCTCTCTCCTCTTAAGGGGCTTTTACTGTCTCTCTCTCTGTTCTCTCTCTCCATGAGGTCGGAGAATATGGGTGAAGCAGGGCGACTAACATTGTAAATACAGATTTATTATATTAAGATGTCGCTTACATTTAACACCAGGTGGAAAATAACTGTTTATAGAATATTTATAATTATTATTATCCTTGTTAAATACCTTGTGACTCATTTTATATATTTTATATACTTTTATTTAAATTTATTAACAAAAACATTTCCTTTCTATTGAAAATAAATGTATGTCCAATCTGCTATGTAATGGAGGGAAAAAAAGAAGTTCATGATCGATCGCCTCAAAACACAAATCCATGCTCTTTACGAGCTACACCACTCCCACCTGCTGTCTACCGCGCTCTTTGGTTATGTTGACTCTGTCGATCAAACGGCGCTGGCGGGTAGCACTTAACTAGCTTATTACAACGAGGTGCGCTATTTGCACTTAGCCTAAATAGACACTCCAAAATCAGCATTTTTTCCCCCCGTCGCAGGGGCCCCAAGTGCGCACGAGCCCCTGGGCCTGTGCCCATAATCCCCATTGGTTAATCCGGCCTTGCGTCCAAACAACGTCAACCTGTAACATCATTAGACCAACGTTTGAATTTGGTCACCTATTTGGTTGATTTCAGGTTGGACGTTGGACAATGACGTCGGCCTGACGTTGGGTTCTGACATCAACCCCATTTTCATTTCCAAACAAAATGCAACGACATTGAGGTACAACATCAATCTAATATCATGTTGACATCTTGTGCCTGCTGGGTGTTTAAGGCCATTTCGGTCATCACACAGTAAACATCAGTCATCTTCTCGTCAGTGACATAATCATCTTCTTGGTCACTTTCAATGCTTCCAGTTTGCTGCAATCATAAATCGCCCATGGCTTGAGGTAGTTCATTATGATGCGATTTACCTTCTATGTGAGATCCTATGTAAGAAAAAATAAAGTAGTGACTGCAGATTGAAGGAAAGTAGTGGAGTAAAAGTACAGATACAGCACTAAAAATGTACTCAAGGGAAAGTAAAAGTACACATTTATACAACTACTTAGTAAATTACAATTCCTAAGAAATACTACTCAATTACAGTAATTTGAGTATTTTTTTGTTACTTTACACCACTGAATGTTATTAATGTATTATTTCTTTGGACACACACAGCTTTTGAAGGTACCTCATATTAACCCAAAGGTGTTCAATAAAAATCAACCTTTTCCAGTGTCTGTGTTTTTTCATTACCAATGTTAGGGGCAATAAAACATCTTCATGCTTGTTTTTATGAGTTAGAATTTGAGTTTTATGAGGTAATATGAGTGTGTCTGAGGGTCAATGTACAATGTATGTGACATGTATATCGTCATTAAAACAATATGCACATACGGTATGGTTTCAGCCTAATTTTTCTAACAGTACATACATTTCATACTTGTTTAAAGGTGCATTAATGAATGAATACAATATATTAAATTGTTCTCTGCTTTCTACATAGATGGTATGTGGCTTAGGCAAGTGCAAAAAGTCTTCAGACATGGGTTCACAGGTTCGTTTTTAACCCTAGGATTTGGCCCAATTAGATATGGTTGGTTTTGACCATATTTGGAAGGGTTGTGAATATTAATGCGCTCTATTCTGGTGCTCCAGCAGCATCATGTCACTCCAGAAAAAATCACAGCGAGAGCTGAATGATATGAGACAATCCGTAAATGTAAATTAAACATATTTCATTATTAACATATTAAAATAACAAAAGAAACATTTAGACAGACCTTATGCTTTTTTGAGTGGCGCTGAATAACTTTATAACCCATATATCCTGCTTTTTGCAATGTGACTATGGTTCTGACATGTTGTGAACAGATGAGATCATCGCAAATCAGCTCCTTTACTTGACATTAAAGCCTTTCAAATTAAAAGTCCCAGACACATAGTACAGTAAGTGTTCTGATCCCTCCTTGATATGTTATTAGCGACCCCTAGTGGTGATTTATTTTATTCAATTAAGCAATGTGCTGTTCAGCCATTTTGATACATAGCACTTAAGAGAGCACACGGGGGACATCCATCTTCGTGCAATCTTCATTTACTCTCGGAAAGGCATTGTCTGTAATTTTTTTAATAACATCTAGTCATTATTTAGTCTGGTCACTGTTATTTATCATGGAGGTGCCTTCTGTAAAAGTTTAATAATTAATCATGCATGTGTTATTAAACTCCTGCAAGAAATACTGATACATATTGTAATATCCTGAAAGGCACATTTAAAGGGCCATGAAACCCCCTGTCTCAGCAGGGTGTTTTCACACCTCTAGTTTGAAAAAAGTCAGGAAAAGTGGGCGTGTCCAGCTCTGTTTAGGTGGGAGTGTCAGGGGAGGGAAAGAGGGAAGGATATGCAAATATGTGAGTTTCTGTTTGGGCACGCAGACGCAGGGGAGAAAGACAGTGACTGTGTTTACATGGCCATCAGTAATCGAACTACTTGCCAAATTATTAATTTGTCGACTTTAACAGCAGTTTGGCATTTTCACTTTTTATTCAGGAACATTTCCTGCATGTTGCCTGTGACAAACGAGATATTGAAAGCGAGGAACTGCTAGAGAATTGAGTTTTAATCCAATGTTTGATACCGCACGGCGAATGGGAGAAAAAAAAAAAATCCTCCGCATTTCTCGGTAACTTGGATGACTCGGTAGGCAGCGTCAGAAAGCCGTGTGTATATAGACTATATCCTGTCACAAAATGCGGCGAAAATCCTGCACGACGGGAAAAGTTTGATCATGTTTACATTTGGAGAGCAGCATTTACAGCGGATCTTTCAGTCTATAAAATTGGACTATAATATTGCAGTGATATTAATACTGTAAACTTGGTAACTAAATCTTGGTAACTAAATCATTTTGACTGAGGTATGCCTTTAAAAACTGAAAGAGCTCTGCTGACCACGAACTAACTTTGCAATCTGGGTAAAACAAAGGGCACTGCACTGCAAACACACTTACCAAATCTGTAGACAGACAATCAAACTGGAGCCGTGTCTTTTTATTAAACGGAGACGAGCGGTAAATCCGGATTTCACCATTTCCAGATGCGAAAAACTCTCGGGTAAAAAATGTTCCTTACAAACGCGTTTCTGTCACGTGCACTGTAATCCACACGTGAGTCCAGCAGCTCTCTCGTAGAGGGAAAATGAAAACAAAACCTTGTTGCTGCACACCGACGACCCGTGTCTCCAAATTCTTGTTCTTTCACTTGTTTTAGCAACACAACGTGGCGTCTCTCTGCCGTCTGTACAGCGTAAACAGTCTCCGGAGCTATCATGCATATTAATGAAGTTTCGCGTCATACACAATAGAGCGTGCTGATTGGTTTGAAGCACGTCTTCTCATGAATTAATTCCGCACACTCAGATGCGTCAGAACGTCCTCAAAAAGACAGACAGCCACTATCCTGGCTGGATTTACCCTAAGTATCTCATGGCCGTGACGCAGCTTCAAAAATTCGTTTCAAACCGGAAGAACGAATTTGCTCAAAATAACGCAAAAACAACCAATTTTCACTTTTTAGTGCAATATATGTGTCCTAATAGTGTTTATAGCAGCGTGGGACACATATATGACTGTCAACAGCTCAAAAAAAGTGTTTTGGTGTTTCGTGACCCTTTAAGATGATTATTCTCATTCAAACATGCAGAAATGGACACATTTTATATTTGTTGTTTCTGCAGATTTACACCACTTCCACTAAACCGCAGTATGTCAGGATGCACAACTGTGTGTCGGAAGTTGTAATGAATAGCACTGGTGTTCCACAAGGAACAGTTTTAGCTCCATATTTATTTACATTCTATACGTCAGATTTTCAATACAGCTCCAAAAATTGTCATCTACAGTAGTTTTCAGATGACTCTGCAATTGTCGGTTACATAAAGAATCATGACGAGAGTAAGTATAGGTTGCTTTTAAGTTTTGTTCAAAGTTTTGCTGACTGGTTTGAAACAAATTGTCTTAAATTAGATACTAATAAGACCAAAGAAATGATTCTTGATTTTAGCAGACATGCACAACAAGCAGTGCCAGTACATGAGTCAGCAATTGAGATTGTTTCATCATATAGGTACCTGAATAACAAGCTCGATTGGTCTGAAAATACAATTCAGATGTACAAGAAGGGTCAGAGTTGCATTTATTTATTAAGATGACTGAGGTCCTTTGGTGTGTGTCAGACACTGTTAAAGACTTTTTATGATTCTGTGGTGTCTTCTGTGATTCTGTATGCTGTAATCTGCTGGGGAGGGGGACTGTTGGAGAAGGAGAAAAACAAATTCAATAAGCGTATAAAAAGGGCAGGTTCTGTTGTGGGGTGTGCACTACTAATAATAATTTCTTACATTTATATAGCGCTTTTCTGGACACTCGAAGTGCTTTACACATTAGGGGTGAATCTCCTCATCCACCACCAGTGTGCAGCATCCAACAGGATGATGCAACAGCAGCCATATAGTGCCAGATCGCACACCATACAGCAGCTGATTGGTGGAGAGGAGACGAAGCCAATTACGATATGGGGATGGTTAGAAGGTCATGATGGACAGAGGCCAGGATGCCAAGGTTAAACCTGGGATTTTTAATGACCACAGAAAGTCAAGACCTCAGTTTAACGTCCCATCGGCAAGACGGCGCTCACTGAGCAGTATAGAGTCCCCATCAATATACTGGGGCGTTAGGACCCACACAGATGGCAGGTTGAATGCCCCCTGCTGGTCTCACTAACACCACTTCCGGTAACAACCTAGCTTTCCCATGTGGTCTCCCATCCAGGTATTGACCAGGTGCACCCCTGCTTAGCTTCAGTGGCTGACCATGTGAGAGTTGCAGAAAGCTAGCTGCTGGTATACTATTGCACATGATCGAATGATGGACAAACTTGTCAGTATGATGAACCACTATAGTCATCCCCTTTTTGATTCAGTCCAAGCATGTGCTAGCTCTTTAAGCTGAAGATTCAATCAGCCCCGGTGTTACAGAGAAAGATACAGGAAGTCATTTTAACCAACAGTGATCAGATTGTATAACCAAAGTCATACTAGATGAATTATGCTGAATTACAGTATAATAGCATTGGATATGGACTAGTGTCTACTCGTTGATTGAAACTAAGGTGTGCAGTATGAATGTTATTTTAATAATATTATTGTTTTTTTATATATAAGTGTGTAATTTATTTTATCTATCTTTAGTATGGAGAGCTCTGCTGTGACGTGCATTTCTCTTATTTTATTCTTCTTATTTCTCTTATAGGATTAATAAAGTCTAACAAACAAACAAACAATCCTAAACTTAAATCTTTGTTTTAGTCTGTTTTACTTTGTATTTTTTGGAGGCATTAGGCTTGATGCATAGCATGCAAAATGATACCAGCATGCAAAGTGAGGGCAGAAAAGTAAGTACAAAACAAGTTTAGGTAAACTTTAAAAAAAAGTCATTGTTGTAATATCACTAGGAAATGTTGTGGCCAATTAAATGTTGCCTTTGGCACACATAATAATGATTCTTTGTTGAACGTCACAGTTTGTGTTTTTGTTGCAACATTTTGTTTTTCAGTGGGATTTTACACTAACCGAATTTAGATGAGAAAAAGCAAACAATAATGTTTGAGGTTCTCTGCATGCCATTTCAATGCACTAAACACTTATTATTCAGCTATGCCTAGGTATATCTAGACTTTAATTCTATGGCACCAAATTTTTTGTTAAACAATGGGCCGGTTCAGTGTTGCACCATGTGCACAAAGTGAAGTTTATTTATAAACTAATTTTGAGAGGATCATGTGCTTATGATTGTTCTCAACTGCTCCCGCATCAGCTCATGATTGATTCTCCAATCAGATGATTTCTAACTCACTTTAAATAACCAGAGTTTTCTTATCTCAATATCTTCGTCTTGAAGAATCCCCCCCTACCCACCCTTACTCCTCCTCCTTTCCAGATTGGCGACACGGCGGCCCAGTGATTAGCACTGTTGCCTCACAGCAAGAATGTCTCTGGGTAAAGTCCCTACTAAACCAGATGACATTTCTGTGTGGAGTTTGCTCGTTCTCCCCATGCTCACGTGGGTTTTCCCCGGGTTCTCCGGTTTCCTCCCACAGTCCAAAAACATGCAACCTGAGTAAATTGAACATACCAAAATTGATCCCATAGCCAAGCTCTTAGGGAGTACACCTCTCCTCAGCCACCCATATCTGTCATTAGCCAGACATAAGCCGGGGGGAGTTCATTGAGATCTACCTGAGCTCAAACTCCCCTCTCGCCCTGCAAACGAGAGGCAGTCCAGGGCTCGAGGATCTCATAAGCTCAGGGACAGCATGCCAAACAAGGTTTATTATCAATCATCAGCTAAGTGTGAACTCTTGAAATAAGTAATGCAAGAGTATTCAAAGTGCATGTGCAATAAGTGCAAAATTCAACAATTATCAGTCTTATTGAACTCAACTGAATCTTCGTTGGCTGAAAGTGAAAAATAGCATTTCTATGGAACTAAACTGTTTACTGAACGCTTTGCAGCCTGTTTGAAATTCGACTCTGTGTGTGCAATTGCATTGACTTTGTAATCCACTTACACAAATACTTGAATTTGCATTTGGTGTGAACCCAGCACTGCCTTTCTGCATCCAATAGTTAATGAATAGTAATTAAAATCCATGGCAATAATTTGTTTTTAAATGTGCGTAATATTCATACATTTTAATCATTCAGTTTTAGCCAAATTTCCCTATTCGTGTGAATATTCGTTATTGTTTTTCCAAGATTTGACACATTTCTTTCTTTCTTTACAAATTATTTTTAAAAACATTCATAAGGTGACATTTCATTTAAGATGGAATTTCATTATTTTCTCTTGCCACTTCAATAGGAGAAACCAACTAAATAAATATAGTTGATGACTTGATAATAGTCAGATATTTCGTTTTTTTTTAGGATACTGATTACGTTATTTGTAATGAATTAGTATTTCTACTGAAACTCATTTGAAAGCGAGCCTCCCATTTTTGTTTGAGCTTTGCATTGGGATAATATGGGCAATTATCCAGTAGCTAAACAATATCGATATTTATAATACTCTCCAATTAGTATGCAATATTCACTTCATAATGGGAGGACACATGTGTGTGTAATGGTTGAGGTGGGACAAAAGGCCTCTAGCTGAGAGGTCTCTAACTATTGATTGTCTTCTGTGACCCACTCATTCAATAGTGTGTTTTCCTGCTGTACAATGAAATGTGACTTTCTCATGCTTTATGAGTAGCATTATTGTGGAAATTATTTAGCAGTTTGGAATGACACATGGCTTGCTATAATGTTTACATTTGCAAGGTTTAGATTTATAATGAAGTTCAATACATGCATGTAGCATTGTGAAACCATAATTAATCATATTATCATAAGTGAAGTTTAATTTTAAACTAATTTCGAGAGGAGCATGTGCTCATGATTGACCCAGCTGGCCCACATTAGCTAATCATGATCTTCCAATCAAAGCACCCCAAGTCACTATATATATATCCTTATTTCCTCTCTACATCTATCTTCATTTGGAAGAACGCTTCCTGCTACTAAAAAGCTCTAGCTCTAAAAAACTTTTACAGCATTACACTTTCAACCTAGCAACATGGACATAACCAACAAACATCTGCAACTTCAACCAGAGCCCTGCTCTCCCTGAAACTTCAGCCACAGCCACTGCAATGAAGCCCAACTCTTACTGCTCTCTTAGCAGTCCACCTGTGGTAACGTACAAAGCATGCCTTAAGGGGAAGCCTCGCAAATTAACTACTCTCCAGCAAGACTAAACATTTTGTATATCTTTACAAAGGCGTAACTAGAATCATTTAAACCTTTTTAAAAAAAGACACAAACACTATGGACTAGTGTCCTCTGTTGAACTGTGTCCAACCAGCAATTATAACAAACCAAATAAACCCACCTCTCAAGCCTCCGGCCTGTCCAAAGGTCCATAACATTTTAACTGCTTGGAGTAATTCGACTGCAAGGATCAAAGCAATCCAATCCATAAAAACATTAGTCCATAACATTTTTATACGTTGATAAACATCCATGGATACACTGCTTTCATCCAAAATAGTCATTGGAGTGCGTTCAGTAAAGTAGCATCTTGTAGACAAACACTTGTAACTTGGTCTACAAAATGGCCGCTGACCTTTGCACTTTTGATTGACACTCCATTGAGCCAATAGCTGAAAGGAGAAGTGTCACTATTCAAGAGCTCTCAGAACATGAGATAGTCCCGCCCTCTCTCCTGATAGTTCATGAACAGACTCTGTTGCAAAGACTTTGTGTACAAATTGGGTCAGTTATGCTTCTAATTTTAATCATGTTAGGATTCCAAACGTAATGTTATTTAATCATGTTTTAAAGTAAAGCCCATAGCCAACATTCCATGGACACAGTTTCTAATAAATACAATTTAAGTACAAATCAAATGTCAACATCGTTTTCGAAGTCAAATCAATAAATAAATTAAAATAAATAAATTAAATAAACAAACAGATAAATAAACCCCGCCACTTCCGACAGCTATTTAACTTCTGAAAATTACCCGGCTCATGAAATTATTCTACACAACGAACATTGAAGTCCGATCGTAATACGCCATAAGGATTTAAACTTATCACTTCACCTACTCTGCCTTCAAGAGGTATTTCCAGGACCACCAGCCAAGCCATGCTCCATATCCTCAGCTCCACCATCTCGTGGGGGGACAAATGTCTACCAAAAAATTTAAAACATTATCTGTCGATTCCTGTAAATATTTCTCACCTTGCTAGAGAACTGCGTTCTCACCCTGACACTAATCTTTCTGACTTTCTCATTTCAGGTCTAACCCACGGTTTCCACCGGGCGTCTCAGCTCTCCCTTCCATTAGTCTTTGTCCTAATCTTTAATCAGCTATTGCAGAACCCGAAACTGTCGATCATCTTATTTAAAAAGAGATCGACAACTACTTATGATTGAACCATTCTCTGCCCCACCATTCAAGATTTTATGCATTAGTGCCATAAGCAGTGCAAGTCACAAATTCTCCGACAAATGGATTCTATCTAATAATTTCAGAATCCTCCGCATCATCCAACTTTTAGATGATATTCTAATCATCTCTCCCCCACATCGCTTCCAGCCAAACACCTAGAGATCACCCAAAAGGTTTTCGCCAATCTAGGTATTCCTCTCACAGAGGCTGGACCCAATACATCTATAGAATTTCTAGGCATCAACTTGGATTCGCAAAAATTTCCCTTCCTAAAGAGAAAATTGACCAAACCATTTCTCTTTCCCTTATAATTCAAGAAAAGGTCACCTATTTACAACTTACCTGCTCCAGCTCCCTATCACAGTCCACAATTTAAAAGACACAATTTCTCTCACCAAACCCACCCGCAATGAACTCAGCTTATGGATTGCCTCCCTAAGCTATGGAACGGCTGTTCCTTCTACAGCAATTTTGTTCTCACCCCATTAGTCATTAGCCTATATACTGATGCTGCCCCATCAGTTGGGTTCAAAGATTACTCGTAGGCCACTAGTTCGCCACCACATGGCCCCCTCAATCGATTTCAAGTCCAGAAAACTATTGTTCATCAGCTTTCTTCAAACTGAACCCAATGGGCGCTGCCGCCATACTATAGGCAGACGAATGGTCCACCTCTAGTATTCTCATTCATTGTGACAAAGAAACACCGTCCAATGCATAGAAAAAGGCTTTCCTACTCCCCAAACTTTAATGCTGCTTTTAAGACATCTTATTTTGACATTAGCCAAAAAAAAAAAAACAATTTATCATGTCTGCTGAACACGTGCCAGGTTGCAAAACCAAATCACTGACTCTTTCTCATTTTTCTTTCCAGAACTCTGGTCATTGGCTCCAGAAGTGGACCCCAACCCAACGCCTGTCCCTACCTTTCCAGAAACGACATTACCTTAAGCCACCCCCTTTATAACTTCCACCAAACCCCATATCGCTTATCTTCCAAGTAGAAGCCCTCAGAGCCCTTCAGTCACACATCACAGCATGGAACATATTCAAACTCAACCCCTCACTCCACCCCACCATAGCAGATCTAATTTTGTTCGATGAGGAAATATAGGGTTTCCTCATCCTGCAAAGTAAGACAGATCAATTCAACAAAGGACATGTCATTTACATCTCCAACATCTCTGCCCTCACTCACCCCCTCCTAGCATACCTACACTTGAGATGATCACAAGAAACAAACCCCCTAGCCCTCCCCTTTTTACTGACGACGCTAATCGTCCAGTATCACGTCTCTGGTTCCAGAAACACCTCAAAGTCCTCCGCCTCTCACGATTCCTTCCTTAACCATTTCCCAGCCATTCATTCAGAAGTGGCTCTGCCACCACAGCAGCCATTAACAGGCTTTCCCAGCATCAGATCCAGACCCTCTGTCAATGGTCTTCTGAAGCTTTTCAAATCCTAAATTCGCCTCAGTCTTTTTATTTCAAACCCCAGTCGGTCCTATTAAACCTTTCAGCCCAATCTTGGCCACCCCTTTATCCTCTATCCAAAGCCATCTATCTGTCCATCCCTAGCAAACCCCCTCTATGGCTCAGACTCCTGCAGGAGTCAATCTGAGCTTAGGCTCTGGTAGAGCCTCACCTATTACCCTCACCTTCCTGTTCCCCCTGCCAGCATTGAGTGCTTCCGCTGTTCCCTCCCAGCTCTTTACCCCTTGCCTTTGACTCTCGTCTAACCTCCTTGCTCCATCAGCACCACCACAAGCCCAGACTCCCGCAGGGGTCAACACGAGCTTTGGCTCTCGCAAGAGCCTCACCTATCACCCTCACCTTTCCGCTGCCCCTGCCAGTGTTGAGTGCTTCCACTGTGTACCTCCCAGTTTTACCCCTTGCCTTAGACTCTCATTTAACCTCCATGCTCCATCTTAGCATTATCCTAAGCTCAGACTCCCGCAGGGGTCAACACGAGCTTTGGCTCTCGCAAGAGCCTCACCTTTCTGTTTCCCCTGCCAGTGTTGAGTGCTTCCACTGTTTCCCTCGCAGCTCTTTACCCCTTGCCTTTGAATCTCATCTAACCTCCTTGCTCCATCTAAGCATTACCCTAAGGTCAGACTCCCACAGGAGTCAACATGAGATTTGGCTCTCGCAAGAGCCTCACCTCACCCTTATTTTCCCCTTGCCAGCGTTGAATGCTTCCGCTGTTCCTTCCCAGCTCTTAACCCCTTGCCTTAGACTCTCATCACAGGAGTCAGCACAAGCTTCTGCTCTTACACCTCTTACCTATCCCCCTCACCTCCCTGTTTCCACTGCCAGCATTGAGTGCTTCCGCTGCATCAGTTTATTTATTCTGTATAGTCATTCACCAGTATCTACATTTGTTTATTCTGCATAGTAGCTCATTAGCATTTCATGTTTATTATATTCTGTATTTGCATAGTAATCTCATTACCTCCAACAGCCTCTCCCCTTTTCTTCCCCCCTGCCAGCGTTGTGTGCTCCCGCTGCTTTAGTATCTTTCTTATTCCATAGTTTGTATATTCTGTATAGTAATTGTATTGCATATTTGTGTTACTTACAGCTGCTCTCCCCCTCTTTTTTCCTGCCAGCATCAAGTGCTTCCGCTGCTTTAATTAATTTATTCTGCATAGTAGTTTGCTATTGTCTTCTATGTCTTATATTGTGTCTTTTGCATATTAATCGTATAGTACTGTATATCTGTGTCCACTTCCAGCTACCTTCCTTTTCCCATTCCAGTGTTGAGTGCTTCCGCTGCACCAGTTTATTTATTTTCCATATAGTAATTCACCAACTGTCTACATTAGTGTTTATTCTGCATAGTAGTCCATTACTATTTTGTTTATTATATTGTGTATTTCGTCATAATAATCATGTCACTTCCAGCAGCTCTCCCCTTTCTTTCCCCTTGCCAACGTCGAGTGCTTCTGCTGCCTAGCCCTTTACTCCTTACCTTTTTTATCCAACCTCCTTTCTCCACCTTAACATTACCCTAAGCTCCGACTCCCGCAGGAGTTTATACGAGCTTTGGCTCTCGCAAGAGCCTCACCTATCGCCCTCACCTTCCTGTTTCCCCCTGCCAGCGTCGAGTGGTTCCTCTGCATCAGTTTTATTCTGTATAGTTATTCACCAGTATCGGCATTAACCTGTTTATTCTGCATAGTAGTTCATAAGCATTCCATGTTCATTATATTTTGTATTTTGCATAGTAACTATGTTACCTCCAACAGCTCTCCCTTTTTCTTTCCCCTTGCCAGCGTTGTGGGCTCCCGCTGCATTATTATCTTTTTATTGCTTAGTTTGTATATTCTGTATAGTAATAGTATAGCATATGTGTGTTACTTGCAGCTGGTCTCCCTCCCGTTTTATTTTTCTGCCAGGGTTGAGTGCTTTCGCTGCTTTAGTGCATTCATTAAGCATAGGAGTCCACTAGTATGTTTCATGCCTATATTGTATTGTTCATATATTTTATCTGTGTTACTTCCAGCTGCCTTCCCCTTTCTTTTCCCAGGCCAGTGTCAAGCTACCTGCCAGCATTGAGTGCTTCTGCTGCATTCTGTATAGTTGTATATTCTGTACAGTAATTTTATGGCATACTTATGTTTCTTCCAGCTTCTCTCCCCTTTCTTTTCCCCCAGCAGCATCGAATATTTCTGCTGCCAAATCTCTTCCCTCTTAATCAGCCAACTCCACACCCTTCTCTATCACCTCTCACAAACCTTCTTTTAAGCACTGACTCCCACAGAAGCCCTACTTAAGCCCCAACTCTCCCATGAGTCTCCCCCACCTACACTCTTAACCACACTCAGACTCCCGCAGGAGTCAAACTTAGCCTCCAATATTTATTTCATAGCCACCAGACCTACCCTGGCCTTCACACACTCCCTAGAAAAGCTTATCCCCACACCAACTCTTCACGTTATATCCAGCAGCCGGATATAGCGCTTTTTTCTTTGCACTTTGGGGAGTTCCTGTTGAAAATACGCGACTGCTGTCCCGAGCGCTTATCATTTGCTTTTTGGGAAGTTTGAGATCGACCTGAGCTCAATTTCCCCTCGCCATGTAAAAGGGGGGAGCCCTGGGCCCGAGGATCCCTTGAGCTCAGGGCTCTCTCCCGGGACAGCATGCCAAACAAGCTATGTAATAAATCATGAGCTAAGTGTGAACTCTTGAAGTGAAGTTTAATTTTAAACTAATTTTGAGAGGAGCATGTGCTCATGATTGACCCAGCTGGCCCACATTAGCTAATCATGATCTTCCAATCAAAGCACCCCAAGTCACTATATATATATCCTTATTTCCTCTCTACATCTATCTTCATTTGGAAGAAACCCCCCTTCTTCCAACTTTATCCAGAATGGGCGGCACGGTGGCCCAGTGACTAGCACTGTTGCCTCACAGCAAGAATACCAATGGCGTCAGGTCCTTGCTGGGTCATCTGGTATTTCTGTGCGGAGTTTGCATATTCTCCCCGTGTCCGCGTGGGTTTCCCCCGGGTTCCCCGGTTTTCCTCCCACCGGCCAATATGCTCTATAATAAGCCTAAATCTTTTTCTAATGTCTTACTCTCAAGAAGTTCACCTTGGCCTCAGCAGCGGGGGAGTTTGAGATCGACCTGAGCTCAATTTCCCCTCGCCATGTAAAAGGGGGGAGCCCTGGGCCCGAGGATCCCTTGAGCTCAGGGCTCTCTCCCGGGACAGCATGCCAAACAAGCTATGTAATAAATCATGAGCTAAGTGTGAACTCTTGAAACTTTGTATTGTGTAATGTGACCTGTAAGTGTTTTAGGTCTTGTTTTGGGTTTTACTTTACAAGCATTGTTGCTGTTCCAAACTGAATAGTAGTCTATGAAGAACTATAAAACAGTGGCCTACGCTTTGAGAAATGTGCTGTAGCAATTTTCAAACAAAAACCCTAAGATTCTAATTGTGGGTATTTTACTAGATTGAAGAAAATGTGGTGCATATGTCCACAGACTTGAAAACACAAATTTTGGGGTTAAATGAGTACCATGTGAGAACCAAATGCCATGACTTCTGTGGTTGTACCAAGCCAAAGACCCCAATAAAGACCCTGATTCAGTCTCTTGAAGCTGAAGTTAGTATTTGTGAATTTATTTTTAGAAAAATGGTTCCAGTATCACATGCCTGATTAAATACAATATCCAAACAACAGTATAGATGTGTTTCCACTTTAAAGGGCTCCTGTTTTGACCTTTTCACAAGATAAAGGAAGTCAAATATTTGGTAACACTTTATTTTGATGGTCCATTTGAGTATTAGTAGACTGTCTGCCTAATATCTGTTGATACTGCTCCTTCAACAGACATTTAACTGACTATAAGAAACTTTGCAAGTACATGTCACCTTACACTAACTCTAACCCTAACCTCAACCCTAAACCCAACCTAACAGTCTACTTATAATCTAAAGAGAATTAGTAGGCATGTAGATGCAATGTAACTTAAATTCAGCAAACAGACCATCAAAATAAAGTGTGACCACATATTATGAAGTAAAATAAGTCTTTTGTGTCTACAGAAAGTGTTCCTGAAGTTTCAAGGGCCACGAAACCTGTCTCAGCAGGGTGTTTTCACACCTCTAGTTTGGAAAAAGTCAGGAAAGTGGGTGTGTCCAGCTTGGTTTAGGTGGGCGTGTCGGGGGAGGGAAGGATTTGCATAAAAATGGGAGTTTCCATTTGGGCATGCGCTGATTTTCACAGAGGCAAAACAACACACTGACGCAGGGGAGAAAGACAGTGACTGTGTTTACATGGACATCAGCGATCGAATTATTTGCCAAATTCTTAATTTGTCGCCTTAAACTGCAGTTTGACACTTTCACTTTCATTCAGGAACATTTCATGCATGCTCCCCATGACAAATGAGATATTGAATGCGAGGATGAACTGCTGGAAGAGTGTAGTTTTAATGGAATGTTTGATACCGCACAGCAAATGGGAGAAAAAAAACCTCTGCATTTCTCGGTAACTTAGATGCACTCGGTAGGTAACATATCGTTAGAAAGCCGTGTGTGTATAGACTTATCTGTCACAAAATGCAGCCAAATTTCTACACAACGGTAATAGTTTGATTGAGGTGTTTACATGTTTACACTCGGAGAGCAGCATTTACAGCGGATCTTTCAGTCTAAAATATTGTACTATAATATTGCAGTGATATTAACATACTGTAAACTTAGTAACTAAATCATTTTGACTGAGGTATGTCTTTAAAAACTGAAAGAGCACTGCTGACGATACGAACTAACTTTGCCATCTGAATGAACAAACAAAAGGCACTGATCACACACACACATTTCCCAAATCTGTAGGGACAGGACAATCAACACCAACTGGAGCCGCTTCTTTTTTAAAAGGAGACGAGCGGCAAATCCGGATTTCATCATTTCCAGATGTGAAAAGCTCTCTGGTAAAAAATGTTCCTTACAAACGAATTTCTGTCGCGTGCACTGTAATCCACACGTGAGTCTAGCTGCGCTCTCATAGCGGGAAAATGAAAACAAAACCTTCGTTACAGCACATTAATAAATGCAACACTGACGACCCGTGTCTCCAAATTCTTGTTCTTCCACTTGTTTTGGCAGCACAACGTGGCGTCTCTCTGCCGTCTGAACACTGTAACAGGTAAAAACTTTCTTCGAAGCTATCATGCATATTAATGAAGTTGCACCGCATACACAACAGAGCGCGCTGATTGGTTTGAGCCAAGTCTTTCTCATGAATTAAATCTCATAAACTGTCAACAGCTCGAAACATGTCTTTTGGTGTTTCGTGACCCTTTAAGGTCAAATTACCCATCAGATAATTTATTACACCCTGTTGAAAATATACATTTTGGGATCTGAGGGAATTTTAGCTGTTTCGCACTTGTGGTTTTAAATGCAAATGAGCTTGTTATCCCTGCCCACTGTTTGGGCATGTCGCTTAGGAAAAGGACAACCAGGGTCGAACAGCACAACGGCAGACAGCAGCTCAGAGACGACTCAAACAGAGACCCACAGTCACATACCAAAATAAAACCAAATAAGGACATTTCTGAATGGTTACTTGACGGAGTTGTTGTAGAGTTTATTCAGCCTCCCTGCAACGATGAATGAGCCACACAAATGCCGTTACGATGTTCACTGTGCATGCACACAAACACACACACACCTACATAAACAAGTGCGTTTAACACGATGCCCTGTTCTTGCTAATCTCCTCATGGCATATGTAGTATATTTGTAGATGCCACCAAACAGATTAATGTATGCTACTGTATAGAGATCCATTATAGCTAATTTACTGTACAAAATATACAGTTGAAGTCAGAATTATTAGCCCCCCGGTTTATTTTTTCCCCGTTTTCTGTTTAACAGAGAGAAGATTTTTTCAACACATTTGTAAACATAATAGTTTTAATAACTCATTACTAATAACTGATTTATTTTATCTTTGCCATGATGACAGTAAATAATATTTTACTAGATATTTTTCAAGACACTTCTAGCTTAAAGTGACATTTAAAGGCTTAACTAGGTTAATTTGGTTAACTAGGCAGGTTTGGGTAATTAGGCAAGTTATTGTATAACGGTGGTTTGTTCTTTAGACTATCGGAAAAAAATAGCTTAAAGGGGCTAATAATTTTGTCCTTAAAATGGTGTTTAAAAAATTAAAAACTGCTTTTATTCTAGTCAAAATAAAACAAATAAGACTTTCTCCAGAAGAAAAAATATTATCAGACATACTGTGAAAATTTCTTTGCTCTGTTAAACATCATTTGGGAAATATTTAAAAAAAGACAAAACAATTCAAAGGGGAGCTAATAATTCTGACTTCAACTGTATATGATTTAAAGGGCACCTATGATGAAAATCATCTTTTGTAAGCTGTTTGTACAGAACTGTGTGCAGGTATAGTGTGTCCACAGTCATATTGTAGTGATATAAAGACAATAAGTCTCTTTTCTAAATTTTCTGATGTTAAAATAAGATCTAAATCCCTCCCGTTTGAGGCCCACCGCAACGTGATGTAGGAGTGTAGTTTTCCCCGCTGACCAAATTGATTGACAGCCTCGTATTAACATGTCTCCGTCTTTATCACCACAGCCGTAGTACAATTATAAAAGAAGACGCATTAGTCCCGGTTTGTGGACATTAAATCAGGTTTATTTTGTACATTAACATAACGGATATCTATACAGCAGTGGATATTAACGTGTATCCTGTCACATTTGGCGTGCAAAAACAGTGCAAAGTTATTCGCGCTGTGTTTGTGTGTATCTGTGTGTGTGCGTGAACTTTGTAAAGACATTGTGTGTGACTCATCGAAAGGCTTGAATTAACTCCACAACAGATACATCAATTAATCACTGGGAAAGTTCTTACTGTTGTATTTCTCACATACTTTGCGTGAGATCTGCTTCCTTCATGTCTGTCACTGTGCTGTTTATCTAAGGCACACTCTGACAGGCACGTGTGAATGGTGGGCGAGGAAAACCAGCATTAAAGGCACAGGCAACAAAAACAGCTACAAGATGATCAGAGCTGACAATTCCGAACTTCTGAAAGGTATAATAAATTATCTGATGGGTGTTTTCAGCTGAAACTTTACAGACATTCTGGACACACAAAAGACTTGTCTTAAATCTTGAAAAAGGGGTAAAATAGGTGCCCTTTAACATCCACAAACTAGAATTCATGTTGTGTGATTTAAGAATTCTCGTGTATAGTTGTGTAC
Source organism: Danio kyathit (assembly GCA_903798195.1). Lineage (NCBI taxonomy): Eukaryota > Metazoa > Chordata > Actinopteri > Cypriniformes > Danionidae > Danio > Danio kyathit. The sequence goes on along the minus strand of LR812529.1, from coordinate 19,216,627 downwards.
ACTATGCAGCTGTGGTAATTTCAATGGTTATGAGTTATGTAGCTCAAACTTTACACTTCAAAATGCTATAAAAACACAAAGTATACCACTTACTGAGGAGCAGTTGAGTTGGAACAGATCTTTTAATTCCAGTTTCTTTACAAATCCTGTCTTGTGGACATGCCATGTGTATGCGTTAAAGAGCCCCTAATATGGGTTTTTGAGAATGACCTTCCATGAAGTGTGTAACACAGCTCAAAGTGAAGTGAAATATCCAGCTAAGGCTTAAATCTGAAAGTGGACAGTGGACAGTGTTTAAAAATATTATATTATATTATATTATATTATATTATATTATATTATATTATATTATATTATATTATATTATATTATATTATATTATAAAAGAGTCGACTCCTAGTACTTTAAATGAATTGTTTTGATAACGAGTCTTTAACCGTTTCGTCGTGACGTCGATTAGAAACTTCGCCCAGTTGTTGCGCTCGCAAAAACCTCAGCATTATAGCCCAGCCTTGTGCTGTTCGAGTGCTTCTGGATTCTACACACAACGGAGAATTCATCGGCCTTTTGTTAAAGGAAGGATCAGAAAAGACTTTTGATGTAAGGGACTATGTCAGAACATGGAGCAGTGCATCGTGGATGAGTTCCTCCATTTCACAAGTATAAGTAAGTGGTTAAAATGGTTGCCTCCTTGCATTTTCTAGCTTACAAATTATGTATTTAATTGTGTTTTGTTACTTGTAACCGCTTGTACTGTACTGTATGATTAACTCTTTATATTCTCATTTCGCATCTTAAGCCACGTTGAAAACGCGACATGTGGCGCTTTGTTTACAGATCTAATGCGTTTATGAGCCTGCGATCCTCTGCTGTTTGTCATTGCTATGGCCATAGTCAGGTGTTCTTACATACTTGCAGCAGTCAAGTTTCAAAATAAAACTGCACACACATACCTCCCAACATCTGTCCCTCAAAATCCGTGAGACCGGAGGGTTAGGTTCGGGGTGAGGTGTCTGAATAAAAGTCAGGGCTGGAACAAGCTGGACTGGCGCTCTAGGCGCACGGCGATCACGCTGCCCTCAACCCGAAAGTGAAGAAGAAAGTGACCGGTTCGCGGTTGAAAGTGAGGAGCGGGAGGGAGGGTGTGGGTGTCGCAGATGAAAGTGAGGACCGGCGGGGAGGTGGTTCGTGGACGCCACCCTCACTATGGACGCGCCGGCCCTGATAACACTGGTAAGAACCGGGTACTGTGTTCTATGGTGTTAGTAACTAATGTGAAGTTGTTTCTTTAATATACATTCTTTTGTTGTGTGTGTGTGTGTGTGTGTGTGTGTGTGTGTGTGTGTGTGTGTGTGTGTGTGTGTGTGTGTGTGTGTGTGTGTGTGTGTGAAGAGCAGGTAGAGTGTGACGGGCTAGGAGACTCGTGTCGATCTCCTCCCCAGTTCTTGGAGTTTTGCTCAAAAAAATAGTCAGTCGTGTGTATTTACATTCACCCACTGGCAGCCTAAATCCACTAATATGAAGCTTGTATGCACTCGGACTACTATATTGTTGATAAGCTGTGCTGGGCATTTCACTCTGTCTCGCACTGAAGGCTGTCAGTGTCGACCAATCGCAACAGGCTGTCATCGGTCCAATCAGCGCAGATTAACTTCGCGCTAAGGAGGGCTTTGGGAACAAATGAATCGCTGAACGATTCATATGAGAGTGGCTGGGATAATTAGGTAAAATTAAATGCATATTATAAGACCATGAAAGTGTTTTTTGACCTTGCATGCATATCAGCCTTTTGTTGGAGACCCTTACAACCAAAATATGACCCTATTTAATGTATAATAGGGGCTCTTTAATACTGAGACATGGTAATATGCATCTGTCAATTAATATCGGTGGGTGAGGAAACTACACTGTATATTCATTAATTGTACTGTATATTCATATATATTTAATATTCCTCACTAACAATGATATTGGATTTAATGGAAAAGACGGATGGATGGATTGGTGGATGGACAGATCTGTTTAAAAATATTTCATAAATGAATGGATGAGCACTTACTGAGGTGCAGTTAAATCACTGAGAGTTGAAAGAGATCTTTTAATCCCAGTTTCTTTGCAAATCCTGTCTTGTCGACATGTCATGTGTATGCGTTAATACTGAGACATAGTAATATGCGCCTGTCAATCTATAACAGTGGGTGAGGAAACCACACTGCTACTGTACATCACAGTGCCGTCTGCCTTAAAATTCAAAAGTTCTTATAACATAAATCAATGTTAAGTTACAGTTTTTCTCAGTGGCTTTGGTGCATTTCTCACAACACTAAGTACATTTCTCAAAACAATTAGTACAAACTGCAAAACCTAGTGGATAACCTGCAAAAGCGTGTCACTTGCTCAAAACAGATAGCTCATTCCTCAAAAGCAAGTATTCATGTCAATGAAAGGGTCAGTGTCATCAAGATTAAAAGTCCTGACACCATTGTTTATGAACAAGATAGTCAAATGGCTTTGTCATGTTTTCATAAGTTAACTCTGTATATTTTTTCCAATGCAAAAACGTGAGATATTGGTGACCCTTCCTGAAAATGCTCAAGACAGCACTATATACTGTTTGCACAGCCATTTGAAAACTACAGTAAATTAAACATCACTGTATTTAGTGAGGTATCTGAGTACAAGACACTGATTATGTATGTTTCACATTTTACTGCATTTGCTCTTTACAATTCTAATTTATTCACAGCATTGTGCAAAAGAATACTTACACCCTTATTTACAACAGACATAAACTTCCTTTGGGTAGAGCTGTGCACAACTGTAAACAAAATTGCAGTACATATTGGAACTAAGCCTACAACATACACAGGTCTTTAAATCATTCATGAAATTGTTCAATTTAGAAGACATTTTCAGAAAAAAAAAAAGATTTACATTTTTTAAAAAAAATTAGCTTGACAGATTTTGTCAACTAGTTCAACATTTCTGTATGTAATATGTAATATGTATTTTTATTTTTTTTTTTCCTCGCCGCTGTCGCCACTGGCTTGCATGGTTCGGGATCTGTAGAGCTGCGCATCGATGGATTTGCTCTTCAGTGTTTGGACTCTCAGTAGTGATTATTAACCCACACTGTACTGAACTGAACTGATCTTAATCTCTGAAAACTGAACTGACACTGTTTCAATTCACTATAATCTTCCATGTGAAGCTGCTTTGACACAATCTACATTGTATAAGCGCTATACAAATAAAGATGAATTGAATTGAATTGAATTGACTCAAGTAATGAAATGAGGACTATTGGTTGTATATTGAATGACTATTCAGCATTCACAAGTTTAGTTCATTTTGACTGACATGACATAAGCAAATGCTAATGTTATAAACAGCACTTGTATGAGACTTGTATGAAAACAATTGATGCATGTCCAAAAGCATTTGCAATTTGTTGGAAGGAATGAGAAACTGCTACTATGATGTGCACAAATGACTAATTGTTTTGAGAAATGCATTAACTGTTGTGCAAATGTAAATAGTGTTGTGAGAAATGCACCAAAGCGACTGAGAAAAACTGTAATATTATACTTTATTATATTGTTAACAAAATATTAATAAAAATAACAAAATCATTCGTAATAATAATACACTTTTAGTTTTAATGAACTAGAATTTTTAAAGCAACCGTTTAACTTTGAGTCAAACTAACAATTATTAGGAATTACTAAATTTTGTTTTTACAGATGATCATTTCTTTTTCATTTGAAATACACTTTAATAAATTTAAATTAATGACACGCAATGATGAACTAAATTACTCAATTTAAAAAAGTAAACTCATTACAACTAAATACATGTGTAAAAATGCACTTTTCAGCAGTTCAATAATTGTCCTTATTGTACAGTTTTAGCAAAGTTCCTAACTATTTAAAAAAAAAAACTTAAAAGAAATAAAAAAAAAAACATTGAGCTTTCCCCACCGCTTTTTAATTCAATGCCTCCCTTCATTTCCCAGCCTTTACTCATGCATTTCAATGACCACCTTTGCGCTTGCCTTGTCCAGATCTGCCCTGTCCGGTATGACAGACTTTGAGGTGAGCTTTGAACAGCAATTAGCAATTAGATCAAAGAGGCAAGAGAGTGTCACAGCATTTCAGCCTCAAAAGAAAAAAAAATGAAATAAAAGGTCTGGTTTTCACAGGATTAAATATAGCCCTAAACAGGTGTTCCCGAGACTGGGGCCTCTTGATGTATTGCCGTCTCTGGCTCTGGCAGGGCTGAGTGGATAAGACTCCCCTGCTTGCTGCTCGAGTGAGAAAACAACCCCAAAAGACTGGAATGTTGAGCCCCACTGTGCCTAATTGATTGGAATTCTGTTGACCATGTGTGTCTACACTGGGCCGGCTGAAGTAAGCCGTGTTAAATCACATTCCAGGCGCTGTGTCAGCCCTCGGCTTTGTACAGGCTGGAGCATCTGGAAGCAGCAGAAGAGAAGAGACTCCTCTTAAAAGATTGGCCTGGTGTAAAGGTGGATTGGCTCTGCTGAATTGGTGATGTCAAAGAGACTACAGGTGAAGTGTGTGTGTTTCCAGGGTAAATAGACTGCTCATATCTAAAGGATTTCGGTGTGTTTTGTTTGAAAAACCCAGTGGCAATTTTGACTGTGACGCTACTGAAAGATTTGTTATTCTTTGGAGCCACAAATTCATTCCATTGCTCTTTGGATTTAGTAGATTGGATAAATGGATGGATGGATGGATGGATGGATGATCGATGGATGTAAAGGTGGGTGGGTGGGTGGATGGAAGAATAGATTAATAATTGGATGGATGGGTGGAGGGAGGGAGGGTTGCATAAATAGATGGTTGGGTGGGTGGATGGATGGATGATGGATGGATGTAAAAGGGGATAGATAAATGAATGGATGGATGGATGATGGATGGATGGATGTAAAAGTGGATGGATGGATGGATGGATGGATGGATGGATGGATGGATGGCTGAATGATAGATGGATGTAAAGGTGGGTGGATGGATAGATAGATGAACGAATTAATAGATGATGGATAATTGAATGGATGGATGGATGGATGGATGGATGGATGGATGGATGGATGGATGGATGAATAGATGATGGATAAATGAATGGATGGATGGATGGATGGATGGATGGATGGATGGATGGATGGACAGATGGATGGATAACTGGTTGGATGGATGGATGGATGGATGGATGGATGGATGGATGGATAGATGGATGGATAGATGAATGAAAAGATGACAGATGGATGGATGGATGGATGGATGGATGGATGGATGGATGGATGGATGGATGGATGGATAGATGGATGGATAGATGAATGAAAAGATGACAGATGGATGGATCGATGGATGGGTGGGTGGATGGATGGATGGATGGATGGATGGATGGATGGATGGATGGATGGATGGATAGATAGATAGATAGATAGATAGATAGATAGATAGATAGATGATAGATAGATAGATAGATAGATAGATAGATAGATAGATAGATAGATAGATAGATAGATAGATAGATAGATAGATAGATAGATAGATAGATAGATAGATAGGCAGGCAGGCAGGCAGGCAGGCAGGCAGGCAGGCAGGCAGACAGACAGACAGACAGACAGACAGACAGACAGACAGACAGACAGACAGACAGATAGATAGATAGATAGATAGATATGTTCATACATATGGATGGATAGATCTGTTGAAAAATATTTAATAAATGAATGGATGAATGGAAAGATATTTCATACATGTATAAAAATGGGATGGACAGACAGATGGACAGACAGATATATATAGAAAGATTTGTTTACACATATTTCATAAATGGATAGATAGACAGGCAGTCCTCTTCCTTTAATAAGAGTGTGCCTACTGTAAATACAGTATACAAAGAAAGCAGTTGTGTATTCATAAACAAGCCTGGATTCAGGCTGATTTCCACAAATGTCTTCTACAGACTCCTCTGCTCAAGCACATACTCAATGTGTTGTAGAGTCTTACAGCAGTGGGCACAAATGACCTTCTGTAGCTCCCTGTTGCACCTCGGTTAGATCAGCCTACTGCTACACGTGCTCTTCATTCTAATGAATGTGTCATGAGGGGGGGAGGTGTGAGCTGTTAGGGATTATCTGTAGGTTGTAATGCTATACTCTACATTGTTATCTAATATAATGATTACAGTATGCACAAAACCTTTCGAAAGTGAGCATTATCGTTCCACATACTGGGAACACTATTGCCTACTCCAAATAAGAGAACAACATTAGTGTTCCATATACACTGAAACGCAACACACTTTACTAAAACTTTATTTTGAGACTGAAAGTTAAAAGGGACCTATTATGCTCCTTTTTATAAGATGTAAAATAGGTCTCTGATGTCCCTAGAGTGTGTATGTGAGGTTTCAGTTCAAAATACCCTATGAATAACTTTTTATAACTCTTTGAAACTGCCCCTTATATGCTTTCATCCAAACTGTCCCGTTTTGATGACTGTGACTTTAAATTCAAATAAGATTGTGATTCACTCTTTTTTTTCAAAAGAGGGCGGAGCTACAAATGTCACCATAGTGGCAGATTCAAAACAGAAATGAGCAATTACATGCAAATGTCAACCTTGCCATGAAAAAAAATTACGTTTTGGCCAAAATATTGCAACCGTTTCTACGTTTTTTTATGTAAGCAAGTATTTTACAGTGCTTTAAAAATACTCAAAAATGTCTCTGTCAATGTTTTTAAACAATTATATTTGATTTACCAAAATCACACAAGTGCCAATTTCACATCTATCACTTCGGTAACGGAGCTTTTTCCTCATAAATGCAAATAATGTCAAATAAAATAAAATCAATCATGTTTGTTCTATAGTGAGCCAAGTCTTATCCTTTTGATTAGCATTATTTATTTTGGGTTGTGCGGTTTAATTCACAGAATTTCTACAAAGTATGTTGTATACTGTAAACTCGCATACTTTTTTCGTCACATCCAAAACGCATGTTAATTTCCTTCATTTAAAATATAAAATATGTTTACAGATTGATATTTTTCTGCTCCCATACCTTTGTGATTAGTTGTTTTGGAAAAAATAAACAGGCGTTTCAATATAATGTTAACATTTACTTTCTATGTGAATTTATGTTTTAAGATTTTACTGCAAATGTCACATCCATAACACTGGAATTGCTCAAATACTGTATATTAATCTCAATAAAAAACTGAAAAATATGAGTGAATCCTTTTCATTTTTAATAAGGGTCCACATGGAACTGCACTTACACCTGAAAAGGTAATCATTGACACAATTGTAACCATAGAACTTTGGATTTCATGTTAGGTATCCCTTTTTTTAATCTTACAGCACAAATCCCTCATTGTATTCTGCAATTTGAACTAATCCATGGCCATGAGAGCAGTCATATTTTGTTGACGTTTGAAAAGCTGCTTGACAAATAACAAATGTTGCCATATCCACCTTTTTATGAGCATCACTGTGCTCTTTGTACATGGTTGGCTTCTAAATTAACCTAGGTTATGGAGTTTGTGTGTATATACAGTTGAAGTCAGAATTATTAGCCCCCTTTGAATTTTTTGTCTTTTTTAAATATTTCCCAAATGATGTTTAACAGAGCAAGGAAATTTTCACAGTATGTCTGATAATATTTTTTCTTCTGGGGAAAGTCTTATTTGTTTTATTTCGGCTAGAATAAAAGCAGTTTTTAATTTTTTAAAAGCCATTTGAAGGACAAAATTATCAGCCCCTTTAAGCTATTTTATTTTTTCGATAGTCTACAGAACAAACTATCATTATACAATAACTTGCCTAATTACCCTAACCTGCCTAGTTAACCTAATTAACCTAGTTAAGCCTTTAAATGTCACTTTAAGCTGTATAGAAGTGTCTTGAAAAATATCTAGTCAAATATTATTTACTGTCATCATGGCAAAGATAAAATAAATCAGTTATTAGAAATGAGTTATTAAAACTATTATGTTTAGTAATGTGTAGAAAAAAATCTTCTCTCCGTTAAACAGAAATTAGGGGACATTTTTCAAGACACTTCTATACAGCTTAAAGTGACATTTAAAGGGTTAATTAGGTTAACTAGGCAGGTTAGGGTAATTAGGCAAGTTATTGCATATCGATTGTTTGTTCTGTAGACTTTAAAAAAATAAATTAGCTTCGAAATTTATACTAGCCAAAATAAAACAAATAAGACTTTCTCCAGAAGAAAAAATATTATCAGACATACTGTGAAAATTTCCTTGCTCTGTTAAACATCATTTAGGAAATATTTAAAAAAGAAAAAAAAATCAACGGGGGTTTAATAATTCTGATTTCAACTGTATATACAACAGTTCTGTCTGGTTCTCAAATCTGATTGGCTGATAGCCGTGAGATATTATATACAGCCTCTTCACCCTTGTGTATTACTCCACGAACAGAGTGATAGCAGATCAATAAACTCACTACAGTTTGACAAATGTTGCAGCTGTTGGACAACATCATGTACTTTTGAGGCTTTTTAGGAGAGAACGTCATTGTTTAGATTGCATTTATGTAGTTTATTGATAAAATTTTAAATATTTATCATTTTGGATATACAGCGTGTCGGCATTCATCAGCCTGTCATACTGAGTAGAGCAAAAACGGTTGACGTTGTCTATCCACAAGATGGCGACAGACACCGCATAATAAGGCCTTAGAGGAGTTAAACAGCGTAATTTTAAACTACAGCTGATCAAATCATTATTAAACAGGTAAGTGACATTCTAAGTCAATCTCTCTCTTTTGTACGTTGCAGTGCTGTATTTATATCATAGTAATTGTAGGGTATTGAGTGTGAGATGGGACTCACATGTCAGAAATGTATGTATTTTGTGTTGGCCACTCGTTGTATAACCCTGAGTTACTTTTTGGTTGGTCATCTGTTTGTTTCTAATGAGTCTCCTGTTTTTGTTATTGCAGACTAGTTCAGTAAAAAGAAAGAAAGAAGAAATGCCCGCATGTGTTTAGCGTTTTTTTCTTATCGCAAACACAACAGTAATCTGGTTGTGTTTGCGCTACTTTGGCTTTTTCGGGATTAATTATTGTAATATCCCGATTGCCACAGAGAAATACTGAGAAATCTCTGTAGACTGATGGCATTTCTTGCCGTTCAGCCTTATAATCTTAAAATGTCATCAGTTTAGACATAACGCTAGAGAATCATTCAAATGCTAGCTCTAAAGTGACGTTGGTGAATTTGCAATGGTTTCTGCTGTTCTGACGTCAGCTGCAGATGTGAAGAAATGGCGAAAGAAAGTAGTTCCTCATATATAAGGATTTTTAGACTCTGTGTTTGATTTTATTTTTTATATACACGATTATGCCGTCAAACTGTTGTATAAACGTAAGTGCGATATGGCTGTATATTTATTAAGTGGGATATGGCTATTTATTTATATATATTATATATATAAAGTAAGGTATTTGGATATATTCTATTGTTAATTGGGCTTGTTATTGTTTGCTATTTTTTTCTTCTGAAAGATCTGGCAACTGACATGATTAATTATTTGCCCTTGGTAATTGTTGATCGCATTTGTCATTAGCAACTAGTTATTCAGTTTTTTACATGTTTTTTCGGATTACCTGAATTTGTCTGGAGTTTATTTGGTTGTTGGAAGTGTTTTTCACTAACTTAAATTATTGTGTGTGTACAGAACACAATTAAGCACTAAAATGAGTGAACTGACAACCAAATGTAGCTTCTGTTTTGTTAAAAAATTACAACTATGCTGTGAAATATTATTACAATTACTTTAATAATTTATTATAAATCGTTATTTACCCCTTAAATGATTTATTACTCCAGTCTTTGGTGTCAGATGCCCAGAAATTATCCTAAAACATTTCTTATTTTTAGCAGTGTTGAAAAATGAGTTGTGCTGCTTAATATTATTGCAGGTACTACTCATGAGGATCTATATATGATATTTATATTGTAAGGGGAACTCAATGGCTTCTGGTTTTTAACATTCTTCATAACATCTACTTTTGTATTCAAAAACACAAGTGGAGGATGAGTAAATGATGACAGAATTTTCATTTTTGGGTCAGCTGTCTCTTTGATTAAACATTGCTTGTTCTCAAATATTCCTTTCCCCTATATATTTGACAAAATAAGCAAAACATAAGCGAGAATTCTGCTGTTTCACTGACATGTCTCTGTCTCTCAGCAAAATAGACTTGCTCTCCCCTCCCCCACACTGTCTGCGGTTACAGGCCGTGAAGAAAAACTAAAAGGAAAGAAAAAAGAACAAAACAACGTCAAGCGATAATAATTCACTAATCGAAGGACTACCCTTTGTTCCCTGTCAGTTTCATCCCAGCATTTAGGTAACAACGTTACATAAACAAGCTTCCCAGTTCAGTTCTGGCCATGATCATAAAAGTAGGTCAGCGATAATCTTGCTCTGTTATGACACGACATATTTCCTGTGGCCATGATAACGCTAGCTGAAGCCAAGAATATATCACAGAAACATTGTTTATTGATGCGTACAGTTCCTCTGGTAACGTCTCGTCGTATTTCAAAGTGATGCAATGCAGTTTTGTGAAACTTCACAATCCCGACTGTAACTAAACCCCCCCATGGGGTCTGAGGGAAAAAATAAATAAAATAATAAAATAATAATAATAATAAAATACTGCCTTTTTATCAGCAAATTATGACTGCAATAAAGTAACTGATCTCGTGCCCCAAGGCAACTGGATTATTGGGCCAGTCAAACTAATGCTTCATCTAAAAAGTGAAGGTCAGGAAGTACATCCACAAATGGCTCCCCAACACAAAAGCTTTCCTGCTTTTCTCATCCATACCTGTTCCTTAAACAAAGGTGATCTGCTTTTTAGTAGATAGCTGGTCTGAGAGCACCAGAGTAATATACAAACCAATGATGATGTCAGCTTGTTATTGACTTTCCAAGTCTGAATGACTGAGCAAAGGAGAGGGGGGTGGGGTGGAATCTATTGCAGGCGATGCCCAGCCAGGCAAAAATGAGTTGACAAGCTAGTGTGGGGGAAGGGTGGGATTCTGCAGAGTCTCACAGCCCCAGACATCATCTCGAAAATGTGGCTGTGCTGCTTTTCTTCAGTTTACAACGCTCTCGCCCCATTTTTCTGATGTAAACTCAATTAGGACGACGAGGAGGGGCCGCCATCGCAGTCTACAGTCGCTAGTTTCTGCATTTGCTAAGATGGAAGTACGTTTTGACTCCATTGTTTGAAAATAGGGGGGAAGGGGCGAAATCTGGATTTGAAAAGTGGCGAGTTATGCAAGGGTTTTCTTTTTTTTAACAGGAAATACTTTTCTGTGTCTGCCAAAACCGCAGGCCTGCCTTAGACTGTATAAATAACAGGAGGGAAGGGGTGTGGGGAAGATTTTGCATTTGTGCCCTGCCCCCATCACACACACACACACACACACACACACACACACACACACACACACACACACACACACACACACACACACACAGAAATAAACATTCACCTCTACTAATGGTTCTCTGTAAAATATTACACATACCAGCCATTATGAGTAACTTATGGCTGATGGGGGTGTAATTCTTACTGTAATATTAATGCAATATATCTCAGAAATGGGACGTGTGAGTGTTTGAGTGGATTTTCTTTTTATGACTCTATGTTTGTGTTACTGCCATTTTGAGGGGAAATGACTGCAGCGAATACTGCAGTAACAGCATGTGCTAAAACAATCCAAATATCAGTTAGAGGGCAAGTACAAATTAAATATTACAATTTGTAGTTGAGGTACGTTACAGTACTACTAGGACTGTTAATTCAAATAATCAACTATTTGCTTAATATGATTAGGTTAAAGACGCTTTTTGACATCCAAACAATAAAAGTGTTTTAAAAAAATAACAGATTAGAATTTCTTAGTTTAATATTTTCTAAGCAAACAAATAATAACCCAGTTTAATGTCATTCAGTGTAACAATAGTTTGTCAAAAATGTGCAACTTGAACCATTTGATGGCATATTAAGAGACTTAAAATGCTAATAAATCATAATTAAATAATTAAATATACATTGACATTATTCTTCTTTACCTATTTGTCAACAAGAAAACTTAAAGTAGACATTTTACTTTAATTTAGCATGTATCTATGTTTATAAAATGACTGATGTAAATTTAATATGAAGCAAGGCTTGCCATATATTTTGTTGTTAAGGTATTTGTCCAATCAGACTGTATTTACACTAGGCAAGGCAAGGCAAGGCAAGTTTATTTATATAGCACATTTCATACACAGTGGCAATTCAAAGTGCTTTACATAAACAGGAATAAAAAAGACAAGTATAAGAAAAAATAAAAATAAAAACAGATAATAAAAAACAGATAAAAACAGACAAAAATGTGTTAAAACAGGTTGTAAAAAAATGAAAAAGAAGAGAAAAACGTAAGCAATTTGTCGGACGTAGCACAGTGCTCAATCAGTAAAGGCACAGCTAAACAGATGTGTTTTCAGTCTGGATTTGAATGTGCCTAATGTTGGAGCACATCTGATCATTTCTGGAAGCTGATTCCAGCAGCGAGGGGCGTAGTAGCTGAAAGCCGATTCACCCTGCTTTGACTGAACTCTTGGAATTTCTAGTTTATATGATCCTAGAGATCTGAGTGTTCTTCTAGGTTTGTATTCAGTGAGCATATCTGTAATGTATTGAGGTCCTAGGCCATTTAGTGATTTATAGACAAGTAATAATACTTTAAAATCTATTCTGAATGTAACTGGGAGCCAGTGTAAAGACCTGAGGACAGGTGTGATGTGCTCTGATTTCCTGGTTCTGGTCAGAATCCTGGCCGCAGCGTTCTGGATGAGCTGCAACTGTATGACTGTCTTTTTGGGAAGGCCCGTGAGGAGGCCGTTACAGTAATCCACCCTGCTGCTGATAAAAGCATGAACAAGTTTCTCTAAGTCTTCACTGGAAACAAAGCATCTGATTCTTGCAATGTTTTTGAGATGATAGTATGCTGATTTACTAACTGCTTTGACATGACTATTGAAACTCAGATCTGACTCCAGAGTCACACCAAGATTCTTGACCTTATTTTTTGTTGTTTGACCTTTAGAGCCAAGGTACGCATTCACCTTGAGAACCTCATCTCTGTTCCCAAACACAATGACTTCAGTTTTCTCTTTGTTTAACTGAAGAAAGTTTTGGCACATCCAACTGTTCATTTCATCAATGCATTGGCAGAGGGTGTCAATAGGGCTGTAGTCATTAGGCAATAAGGCTAAGTAGATCTGAGTGTCATCAGCATAGCTGTGGTAGGAGATTTGGTTCTTTCTCATTATTTGGCTCAGAGGGAGCATATAAAGGTTGAACAGGAGAGGTGCCAGAATCAAGCCTTGTGGGACTCCACATGTCATGGGTGTCCACCTCGACCTATGGTCACCTATACTAACATAGTAACCTCTCCCTTCAAGATAAGATCTGAACCATTTGAGGACCGTCCCAGACAGCCCAACCCAATTTTCCAGCCTATCCAGAAGTATGCTGTGATCGACAGTGTCAAATGCAGCACTAAGATCGAGCATTACCAGCACTATAGGTGGGCATAGATTAATTTTTTTATCTAGATTAATCTAGATTAAAATGGCTCATTTGAATTCTGCCGAAGGCATTCAGAATAATATGTGTGCTACCCAAATAATAAGTCTTTGAGAACGGGTTTCTCAAGCCAGGTGACGCATTAGACCAGGGGCTCATCTCCTGTTTCCAAAATGCATCACAAACTGCTTGAGAAACTGTTCTACTATGATAATTGGTGATGAAAATAAATGATGTTCAATAAGATGTACTTGTGTTTACTAACTGTTTATTCAGTTAAACATGAATGTTGACTGTAGGCCTACATAAGCTCCAAACAGTGATTTCATACTTGCTTTTGATGTACGTACATACAGAAAATGCTGCTTCGCAAAGGCAAGTTCACAGAGCCCTGACGCTGTCAAACATTGAGTATGTTTACATAGGCAACAATACTTTAATAGGATTTTAATATGATTAAAACAATACTCTGATTAAGAGTCTACCATGTAAACAGCGATTTTTGATTACTTAATGCGACTAAAGTCATAACTGAACTAAACAGAAATGGAATTGAGGCGTGGAGTATGCAGATATTAGTGGCAATACTGACAAACTATTCCCGTCATGTAGGACTTTTCGCCATATTTTCCGACAAGATCCACACAGGCGGCTGTCAGTAAAGGGCCGCACAGACACACAGACGCACACACACTAACACACACACACATCGTGAAATGCGGAAGTTTTTTTTCTTCTCATTTGGCGTGCGTTATTAAATTCCATAACACTCTCACCTGTCCTTACTCATTTATTTGCATCTAATACCCCAGTTTGTCATGAAGGCATGAATTAAATGTTCGTGAGTTAAAGTGAAACTGCTCAACTGCAGTTAGAGTCAGGCATCCTGCTGATTTGATTCAGAAGGGCACTTCTTTACCAGACGGCTCACCGGTCAGGTATACATCCGCGCTAAACTATCAAGGTGAAAGTCATCAAAGCTTGCGTAGAAAAGACCCAGCTCTTACCCAACTTCGAGAATAGATTAACGGCGATATTTTTTTTATCGCGTGATAAGAGTCTCGTGTTAACGCAGCACATTAACGCCGATAACGGCCCACCACTAATTTACACACATTTATTTTGTAACAAAATAAGACAATCTGTGCAACATGGGCTATAGTATATATCTATAGTTAAGGAAAGTACAACTTAAGCCTAGTTTTTACTTCTGCGTCGAGTGATCGACGTGACCCACTGCGCATGCAATGCGCGTAGCCGTGCATTTATACTTCTGCGCGCTGTTTGTGTTGCTCTGCAATAACACTTCAGAAACGCTATAGCTGGCAGTAGGTGTTTATGTTTCTTTGTGTTGAGTTTCTTGGCTGTTTTTTTGTTTTTTGTTTTCTGAACGCTACCTTAATGTAGAAGTAGCTCAAACTCGCTCATTTTGAGGCGGGAATCGGCGGATGTGCAACAACTTTAATCATGAGGTAAACACAAAACAACAGTTTCCATCTAGAGCTCCTTCATGGGACTCGACACTTGTAAACATTCGCTCCATCGGGCTCGTGCGGCTGTCACCTCCGCCCACACTTGTCAGCGCTACCAAGCCGACCAATCACAGAGCTTGCGCTACACATCGTTGCGACGTGTAGTTACATTTTTTGAGAGGTGCGCGTCAGCGTCGCCGACAGCCACGGCGAGGGCTGCGCCAGAGCATACGCGTGCGCTTGACATCAGAACATGTGCTGTTCTGTTTTGCACACTCATAGAACCAAAAAAACATGGACATATACAGTCTTTTTTAGCTTTAAGTGCATAAATGGCAAAATTATACTTGCAAAAATGTGTTCAGATGTGGTGGTAAGTATTTATGCACAAATAAAAGCCCTCAGTAAACAGAAGTCTTTATTAAACTACTTATTTGTCAGACATTTCTTTAACTTTACATTTTAAATGTAAAGTTACATTTAAATTTTACAATTGTGGGGGGTTCCCCACCAATATAAAAAAAGCAAATCTACACTCATAATAATAATAATAATAATAATAAGAAGAAGAAGAAGAAGAAGAAGAAGAAGAAGAAGAAGAATATTATTGTTTTTATTATTATTATTATTTATAATACTTAAACTTTTTTGTTTGCAATGAACTACTTTTCTACAATTTTGAATCACTGTTTGTCCTCGGTAAAGTCAGGATCCTCCAGTTGAGCCCCAAGGCATTAAGGTGCATATAAACACTTCATACTGTCAATTTCTCTACATTAGTTTCATTAAAAAGTAATTGCCTTTTACCCACCAGAGGTGTTCAGTGTGCTGGAGAACTACTAGAAAGTGGTGCTTGAGTCTATTATAATCTTATCTTTGTTGGTGTTTTGTCTCCATGATAATGAACCACAATTCTCAAAATAACAGCATATGCTATCTAATTCCCAGCATGTTCTTTTGTTTTAATCGGCTTGCAAGAGTTTTATGCTATGTCTACAATTTGCTGCAGATTTCAGCTAAAAAGAACATTAGGTGCAATGAAATACTTCTTTCAGTTAATTTAGATTATACAATTCCTTGCACAGGGCGACGCAGTGGCGCAGTAGGTAGTGCTGTTGCCTCACAGCAAGAACGTCGCTGGGTCGCAGGTTCGAACCTCGGCTAGGCTGGGTCAGTTGGCGTTTCTGTGTGGAGTTTGCATGTTCTCCCTGCGTTCGCGTGGGTTTCCTCCGGGTGCTCCGGTTTCCCCCACAGTCCAAAGACATGCGGTACAGGTGAATTGGGTAAGCTAAATTGTCCATAGTGTATGAGTGTGAATGTGTATGTGTGGGAATTCCCAGAGATGGGTTGCGGCTGGAAGGGCATCCGCTGCGAAAAATCGTGCTGGATAAGTTGGTGGTTCATTCCACTGTGGCGACCCCGCAAGGGACAAAGCCGACAAGAAAATGAATGAATGAATAAATTCCTTGCACAATACCATATTATCACATCAAAATGCTGTTATTGCATGCTATTATTGCTAGCACCACATCAACTTGCTTGGTAGCTCACATGGTACAGCCTTCAACAAAAGAGTCAACAGAATAGCTTAAATTTGTCTACAAATAAGGTAAAATGACAAGGTTGCTTCAGAAAAAGTCTTGCAGTTTCTGCACTATAAAACACAACAGTCGACTTTATCAAATGAAATGAGTGTAGTTAACTCAAAATTGACTGAAAGTTAATTCTACTCATTTAAAAAGAGATTTGAACTCAGTGTTGAAGGTAATGAGTTAATTAAATACTTCATTACTTCAACTTTAATGGAGTAAGTTCACAGTACTCATATAGATTAGGTTTTTTAACTCAAATAGTTTGTTGCAATCGGTTTCCTCAAATGGTTTGAGTTGCCTTAACTTATTGGGTTTTACAGTACTCAGTTGGTTTGATTTCTCTTAATTTTTATTGGATTTTACTGTGCTCAAATTGCTTCGTTTACTCAAATGGATTAAGTTCACAGTACTCATTAGGATCAGTTTTTGAACTTAAATGGCTTGTTGCAATCAGTTTCCTTTTATATATATATATATATATATATATATATATATATATATATATATATATATATATATATATATATATATATTTTTTTTTTACAAGTCATCTAGAGATAAACAGTTGAATTTTACCATTTTTAAAAATATTCAGCCGATTTATGGGTCTGGCAGGAGCACTTTTAGCTTAGCTTAGCATAAATCATTGAATCGGATTAGATTATTAGCAAAAAAAAATCTGATAATTTTCCTATTCAAAACTTAATAGTTTAAAACTATACAGTAGTCTGGATTAAAACACTCAAAATATGTTTAAGTGCAAATGTTTAGTGCAAAGTGTGGAGGATATCATAAGACCTTGAGGCAATCAGAAGTAAAACACAATATTTATGAGTGTTTTAAGTTGTAAATCGGTCAGATTTGACCCAAACACGACAGGAAGGTTAACACTGTCGGTTAAGGTTAGGGTAAGATGTAGTGTAGGTGCTTTTTGTGATATGTAATAAAGCATTAACCTTTTAGCATCACTGATAATTTGATTTCTGAACTGCTTGATGCATCCTTGAACCAATAAAATGTTGGCACAAATACATATAAAGATTTATTTTAACAACATTTAACTTTTAAACTCTCATGAAAGAAGTGACGTATTGTAATGCCACTATAGCCACACTTTTTAAAAATGAGACAATAACAATATCTTTTTCAAGAATTTTCCATTTTCAGGCCTTCAGAAACCCATTGTTGCATAACAAACCAATCAAAAAATTAAACAATTATTTTTGTTAAATCAGGTATTGTGTAAATGTCCCCTAAATTTCATATTTACGTATTTACAAAGATATAACTGGAGATAGTACATTGAATTTCACACAACATTTTTAAAGTAGAAATACTCAAAAATTTTGGGTATTTACTCTTTTTTTATATGGATTGACTGGCCCTTTCTAGAAATAAAATGGTATTTAGTAGGGGTAAGTGGAAATCCTTATTTCGTGTTCATTGCGTGTCGGCATATTGACTTCTGAGGCGCAAGTCATTTATTAAATAAGGAAAAGATTCATGCAGCTACCGCAGCAAATTCTGTTTTTACTGTTGCTATTTGACACCAGTTAATCAGGAAGTGACGATTTTGTTCTCTTTGACTCGTTGGATGGAAACGCTGCTTTATTTGCACATCTTTTATGCGACATACAAGTTTTGCTCAAAAAGTTATTCGCATTTTTGGATGGAAACATAGCTAGTGTTGCACTAAGAAATATGTTTCCATTGCATACAGATAAAAAAACATTGGTAAAAATTCTACACCATTCCCGATTTATGAAAACAACAAAAATATGCTGTATTATGCATGCCAGGCCAGTAGGTGTCAATATAATTTGTAAAATAATAATAATAAAACAAAATACTATGGATCTGCACGGATATGGATAAAGTCTAGAAGACATACAGTTGCGGCATGCACACATCAATATAGCATATTTTTTATGAAAGTGTACAATAATTACTATTTTTTTTATGTTACGTTTTTTTACGTTAATTTCTTTTACGTTATGTTTTTTTACGTTACGTTTTTTTACAGGTATGTTTAGGGATGGGGTAAACATTAAAAAGGATATAGTAATGGTTAAGGATAAGGTCCTATAATCCGCCATTATTATTTTGGCTATCAGTTACTCATACATAACACATAATAAGCTCAACATCATTTTAACAAAATTCTGTTTTTGTAGTTTTCTTGAGACAATAATGGTGTCATTTTCAAAACTTGCACTTTGAAAGCCATTTTTAAAAGTTTTTCAGGCCAAAATACAGTATTGTTGTGTGAATGAACAGCAAAAAGACTTAATTAGTATTCATTTTGTAAACCATACTCCAATTATCTTTGTGTTATTTACAGCATCTTTCCAATAGTATCTGGATACAGCCTTTATGATGGAAGCTGAGATTGCATCACTCAGTGATGCAATGTCAGACACAATGCACTCAAATGGAGCGAGTGACGTCACTGTGAGGGGTAGGGTTAGGGGTGGGGTTAGGTGATCCCATTAAAAAGCATCAGATGCAGCTCAGATTGCACTGCACCAGGTCTGCATCCAGACCCATCTCCATCTTACTAGGGTAGATAGATGAACAAATGAAATGATCTGACCCCTTAAAAAGAAAAAATGAGTTTGGTATTTAGTAGGAATGAAGGGAAATCAATATTTAAATGTACTGCAATATTTAACCTCATGCATCTCTATCAATACCCACATGGCAAAAATCAATATTTTTAGTCAAAGATGGTCTAATATCTAAATTGTCCAACATCTAAATATCCAAATTTCCTCAGAGGGATTTATATGTATCATTTTTTTAATTATTTGCCTCTTTTTGTTTAGATTTTGCTGCACTTTTAAAAGTATGTTCTTACTTGTTTTTTATGCAGCAAGTTGAGTTAAACTTTTTCTATTTTAGACTTGTTATGGATTCTTTAATAAACCTGTCAGTGTGCTCATGAGGCCTGGACAGACTACAAACAATTGCCAAATTCTGACTTTTGGCACTTTCCCCTAATCCCTAATCAGGCTTATTCAAGGAGCCCTTTTGTCCCACACTGACATCCATTCACTGCTTTTTGCATTTCCACTGGGCAACGAATAGATTGCGGGGGATAGAACACACCACGCGCACACACACACACACACACACACACACAAACACACGCATATGCACACCTTTAACCAAAACAGCCTTTCTGGTCCAAACATGCATTTTAATTATAGATGCTCCTGGGCTGCACACCCACACACAGATTTGTTTAATATGCACTAATCTCTCCTGCCTTTGCCTCCCACGTTGTATACACTAATGGCCACTGAAGCCTGCAGTCCCTGAGCCAGAGCCCTACACTAAACACTGACACCCATCCTCTCCCGGCTTTGTTTCCAACAGCTCACAGAGGAGTTTCTTTTGTGCCCTGCTCTGAACAATTGAGCTTGATCCGGTCTCCCTGTCTTTCTCTCCTCCTGAATCCGCTGAAATTTATCAGCATCCCTTGTGAGGGAGGACCAGATGGCTGCCCTGCTCTTGTTTTCAAGGCTTCGGATGCAGCTTTGTTTGTTAGCATAGCCATTGAAACCTTAGCCATGGGAGAGACTCCCAGTCTCTATCTTGTTGTCTGCAGCTCTATGGCTGGATCCATGACTGACTAATTAATTAATTATTTTATGATGACGAATATGTAGGTTTTGGTATCGCATAGCATATAATGTTAGTGTGGAACTAATCACAATGTTTTTGGATGACTAAGTTGTTATTGTGGCTTATTTTGGTTTTATTTAATTCATTAATTGTGTTTACTGAAACATTTCAAGTAAAGGATTAGATTTTGAAGTTGAAAACGAATTGTTCAAGCAAAAAATTAGATTTTTTATACATCTAAAAATTTCTACTAAGCACGACAGTAGCTACATTTCCATCCACCTAGTTTTATGCGCATTTTGGATATGCGCATAAAAATTCGTTGATGGAAACGCCAAGATGCACATAAATTTTGAAAATCCACATAAAAACATATGCGCATAACTGAGTAGGATAAACGTTTTATTTGATAAGAAAAAAATGCGCATAAACTACGATGAAAACATTTTTACCGAACAAATTCCAGTAAGCGCATTAAAAAGTCATGCGATTTTGTTATAAGAGATCATGTGATAATAAAAAAATGAGCGTAAAACAAACCAGCAGGCTGAGCACATTGTAAAACATCTGAAATGGTGTTTTGGTCATTCTAAAACACCGTAACCATTTCAGTATTAGTGTTAATATATTATTAATTACCTCCAGAACTGTCGAGAGTGACTGTGCTTCGCGTCTCACGCCTTCAAACGCCACCAAGCATTCATTGCATAGGCATTTGTCTTCTGAGGCACAAGTCATTTACTAAATAAATAAAAGATTCACGCAGCTTGTCCTACCACAGCAAATTCCGTTTTTACTGTTGATATTTGCCGCCAGTTAATCAGGAAGTGACGATTTTGTTCTTTTCGACTCGTTGGATGAAATCACTGGTTTATTCGCACGTCTTTTATGCGATATATTTTAGTTTTGGGCATAGTTAATTCGCATTTTTGGATGGAAACATAGCTAGTGTTGCACTAAAAATAGAAATATTTTTCCATTGCATATAAATAAATACATTGTTAAAAATTCTACCCCTTTCTTACAGATTCATGAAAACAACAAAAAAAATGCTTTATTATGCATGCCAGGCCAGTACGTGGCGATGTAATTTGTAAAATAATTATAAAACAAAATACTATGGATCTGCACGGATATGCGTAAAGTCTAGAACGGATACAGTTGCGGCATGCACACATCAATATAGCATGATTTTTATGAAACTGTACAATAATTACTACTTCTTTACGTTTTCGTAAGGGGTACGTTTAGAGATGGATTAGACTTTAGCCCCTTTCACACATACAGACCTTCATGCAGAGGTAATTTTCCAGAAAGGCATGTATGTGTGAACAGGCCCTTTTTGAAAATACCGGTAAATTCGTTCAGGACATTTTCCGGAAAGAGAAGTTGTAACATTACAGGTAATTTGCCGGAATACTGCTCTGTGTGAACGCAGAAGGAAAATTGCTGGAAAAAGCGAATTCAAACTTAGAACGCGCTGACGTGAGGCATGTACTCCAGCCAATCAGAACATTCAGACTCATTCACATCCGCGCTGTTTATGCAAATAAAAGCCTTTGAATATTTTTGCTGCTAGATGTTAGTCAGATAATGTTTCTATGTTCCTTCTTAATGCTAACTGTGTAAAAAATTATCCATAAAATGCTAATGATAA
Organism: Danio kyathit; assembly: GCA_903798195.1. Taxonomy (NCBI): domain Eukaryota; kingdom Metazoa; phylum Chordata; class Actinopteri; order Cypriniformes; family Danionidae; genus Danio; species Danio kyathit. The sequence continues at coordinate 19,194,621 of LR812529.1, read as the reverse complement.
ACCGTTGTTTGTTTACCTTCAAGCTCTGCTTCCTTCAGTTGCTTGACGTGTGTGCACGTGAAGCAGCCGGTGAGCGCCAGCACACACACATATCATGTACATCTCGACATGTAAAAGTGTTCCTCTATATGTTTTCATCGAAGTTGTTCACAATACTTATCCATCCACAGAGTTTATAATGTAGTCAAATGTTTACAAATACAAGCGCAGCCGTTTAGAGGTCATTTCTGTGATGTGTGAATAGTCTTTTCCAGAAAAATTCCATAACGTCCTTGCCTGCGTGAACAGCGCTTTTTTGAATATACAGACAAAGTCGTTCTGGATTTTTCGGATATTTACCAGTATCACTGTATGAAAGGGGCTATTAATGAGGATATAGTAATGGTTAAGGATAAGGTCCTATAATCCGCCATTATTATTTTGGCTATCAGTTACTCATACATAACACATAATAAGCTCAACATCATTTTAACAAAATTGTGTTTTTGTAGTTATCTTGAGACAATAATGGTGTCATTTTCAAAACTTGCACTTTAAAAGCCATTTTTAAAAGTTTTTCAGGCCAAAATACAGTATTGTTGTGTGAATGAACATCAAAAAAGACTTAATTAGTATTTATTTTGTAAACCATACTCGAATTATCTGTTATTTACAGCATCTTACTAGGGTAGATAGATGAACAAATGAAATGATCTGACCCTTTAAAAAGAAAAAAATGAGTTTGGTATTTAGTGGGCATGAAGGGAAATCAATATTTAAATGTATTGCAATATTTTACCTCATGCTACTATATCAATATTCTCATGGCTAGAATCAATATTTTTAGTTGGAGATTAATCTAAATAACCTGTTTTCCTCATCTAGTGAGTTTGCTTGGAGATGCAGAAGCGAATAAACAGATGCTCAAGTGAAAAGGAGAAAAGACGAAAGGACAAGAGAAGGTGGGAGGAGTGTCCTTCTGTTCAAGGCTTTTACACACTTCGAGGTTTGATAAGATTACAGCCAAACAGACACAAACCCTCCACCCCAAACACTGCGATTGTGTAGGACACAGAAGGAGAGTACGAAATGAATGTGAACAGGAAAAAGAACACAGCGGTTGGATTTGAAACCGGTCAGTCAATGACTCAATGACAGCTTTGCAAATTCAAATGAGCGTTAGCAATAGCCAGTGAAATATGTAATGACATTTAAGGTGATAGAACACTGATATGCATATTTTTATTCATTCCATTAACCAGCAAAGTCACACAGTTGCCTTGCCTTCAAAAACCAAGCAGATGAAGGCTACTCGAATCTCTACCTCAGTTTTCTGCCAAGAAAAGCAGCATTTTTTGGACTCGGCCAACACGATTGCTATGGCAACCAAATACATTTTTTTTACACCTGGTCATGTGATTAATCAAATAATTATATAATCATGACATTTAGCATTTCTTTCAGAGGAATCCATGCCCCCTCCCCCACCTCATATAGACAGGCAGATAACCAAGGATTAATGCTCCGTTCATGTCTTGAATTACTGTAATTATGAGATTCTACTCTGAGCTGAACTCAGAAATGATTTGTTGCTATGGCAACACTCATAACGCCAAAATTAATCTATGAGTGGCTTTGTTGTTGATGGCAGCAAAATATTTAATCACTATCTTAATTTGTTAGTTTACAACAAAATGATTGGACAGTATGTCTCGGAACCAAGCAATAGTGTATTTAATGAAATAGTTAAATTTAGCATCAAATATGTTTAAAAAATTAAGTCTGCTTTGGTGCTATTTTACATGACAAAAATAATAATAAAATAAATTTATATATATATATATATATATATATATATATATATATATATATATATATATATATATATATATATATATATATATATATATATGTGTGTGTGTGTGTGTGTGTGTGTGTGTGTGTGTGTGTGTGTGTGTGTGTGTGTATAAAAATACTATAGAATTTGGCTGTCTGCACCAAATGCGACGCAACACAACAGAATTTCTTTTAGCTTTTCATTTCAGCCACTGCACTCCCAACAAAATGGTTTTGTCATGATCTAATTAATACAATTTTAACCTATTTAATATCATTAAAAGTACACTGGCTGAGTACTGATGTTGTTGGTTTACACCAGGGGTCACCAAACTTGTTCCTGGAGGGCCGGTTTCCTGCAGATTTTAGCTTCAACGCTAATCAAACACACCTGAACAAGCTAATCAAGGTCTTACTAGGTATACTTGAAACACCCAGGCAGGTGTGTTGAGGCAAGTTGGAGCTAAACCCTGGAGGGACACCGGCCCTCCAGGACCGAGATTGGTGACCCCTGGTTTACACTGACTTTCATTTTCAAACCATTTTGAAACTGCATTTAAAACTGAATAAAGCACATAATCAGTACCTGAGGTGATAATTGTCTTTGTAGTTCATGTAGTTGTTTTGCTACAACATCGCAGAAATAGAAATAGGAATAGGTTTCTAAAATAGGAATTTTGGTCATCGCTGTCACGGGTGGTCAGAACAAAAACTAGTTTTAATGTGAAAACGCTTCTTTTCAATGTGTCGAATCATTTTGTTGCGTGTAGTTAGGACACGATGTGAGTACATATTACAAGGCTGTTCAAAAATGGAAAAGTGCTGCTGTGTATAGATATGTTAAAATAATTCAAATTTACACAGGTAATAAAAAGTCGTTTCTGTATTATGCATGCCAGGCCAGTATATGGCGATGTATCTTTGTAATAAAAAACTACATCTCTGCACAGATGTGATCCTGTTGTTTGCAATGGACTATATGCACAGCTAGTGTTTTTCAGCCAATGATGAACTTCCGGTGAAAGCTTATGTGACTATTTTCAATTTCATAAGGTTCCTTTTACAGCATCGATGTTGTAATGTAATTGAGATATAATCGGGTAAATAGACTTAAGCATCCATTTGGTTGTTAAAGCGTAAAAAGAGACGAAAGACCGTTTAAATGCTGGCGCCGTCATTGGCAGCAGGCTAGCGCAGAAATTCCATTAAAAATTCTGGGGTAAAATTAATTTCCATATTTTAAAGACATGGCACGGAAAAATCTAATTTAATGCAGTGCTTCTTGTTTGGTCTGATTCTCACTTTATATTGTATCTCAGTCCAGCAGTAAAGACCGTTGTTTTTTTTTAAAGAAATCGGATCTTAAAAGCTGCAGTTTTGTGTGGGATAACAATTAACCGGTAGCCCTGGGGCTGGCTGACTGAAATTAAAAGTGCATATACCTCATTGTTGGCAAGTACTCAAGCATGCCTGTAGACTGAATGTTGAATATGTTCACACACCATTTTCCGTAAAAATAGAAATGTTTTGTGTTTATGTAGCTTACGCAAAAGCTATAATAGTATCTTTAACAAAACCCCATTTTCAGATGTTTGTGTTTTCAAGCATTTACATAAAATTCATAAAACATTTTCGTATTTTAGTTAAAAACTGTATTGCATAAACACTGCACTGTTACCATTCAAAGTTGCTCAAGAGCGCCCCCTTGAATTAAATTGCCTGGCAGGGAATGTTAAATAGTTTAAACACCATTTTTTTTTTGTTGACTTGACCCAGACTAGGGCTGTGCGATTTGGGGAAAATATCTAATTGCATATTTTTTTTTGACAGATATTGCGATTTCGATTTGATTTGCGAATAAATTTTTTAGTTAAGCTTCAGCTCAATCGCACTCCTTATATAGCTGCCTGTGGTGCTTTTTTAGATGCTGGTTGTTCTATTTACTTGTGCTCTTAAAAATTACCTGTTTTCGTTTGGTGTCTGTAACTTTGAAACCGAAATATTTCCATATTACCGATGTGCTGTTTTTCTTTGATATTAATTTGTCTATTAATGGTTTTGAAGCAGCAGACGTCATCAACTCGTCTGCGCTTTCCTATTTGTTTTTTTTTTTTATTGTGGGCATTCCGCATAGTTCTGTTGCACTATTCTGATTGGGCAGAACGAAAGTGTGCTCACTCAGTTGGCTAGTAAGACTGTCACACACAGATGGCAGTCATGCATTTGCTTGGGGTGGGAAAAATTAAATAATATATAGTCATATCGCAGCCTCTTGCGATTTAGCTAATTGCAACATTTCAAATTGCGATTCGATTAATTGCTCAGCCCTAACCCATACAACATCAAAATAGTAAAAATTACTTTTTTTAATTTTAACATTTAATGAGCCCCTATTATGGGTTTTTGAAAATGACCTTCCATGTAGTGTGTAACACAGCTTTAAGTGAAGTGAAATATCCAGCTCAGGCTTAAATCTGAAAGTGCGCCATGTTTAAAACTATTGATTCATCTACAAAAGAGTCAACTTATCGTGTTTCAAATAAGTCGTCTTGATAACGAGTCTTTGACATGGATACGGAACTTAAGCCCCGCCCATTTGTTGTGTGCGCAAACCCGGAAAAATGTAAACCCCCCCCCCGGCCCTGCCCACAAACACAGTAGCAAAGAAGAAGAAGAACACTGTGTCAGATGCCGGTTGAATCATGTTGCAAAGACATTGTGCTCAGCTGGATATTATTGTAAGTGTGAGGAAAAATAAGTGTTATTTTCCCTATCCAAAGATGAAACTGTGAAGAGTCGGTGGTTTTTTTTTTTTTTTTTTTGCAAAAATACCTCAGCATTATAGCTGTATATGTGCTGTGTTCCGGTCAATTTTTCTGATGAGTGTTTCAGCAATTTACACGCTTACAATGGGGGATTTGTCAGCCGTTTGTTAAAGAAAGATCAGAAAAGACTATTGATGTATGGGACTTTGCAGAGCTTGACAGGAACTTACAGTACACAGTTCATGGCCAGTTTCTTCCTCTATTTCACAAGTGTAAGTAAGTGCGATTAAAATGCATCCTTGTTTTCTCTAGCTTGCAAATTATGTATTTAATTGTGTTTTGTTACTTGTAACCGCTTGTAGTGTATCTGGTTAACTCTTTATATTTTCATATGGAGTCTAAAATCACGTTGAAAACGCAACGCGTGCTGCTTTGTTTACAGATTTAAATATGTTTGTGAGCTCGAGATCCACTGCCGTTTGTAGTTGCTATGGCCACCGTCAGCTGTTCCTACACACATGCTGTGGTCAGGTTTCAAAAAAGTGTGGCTTTTGCCGCTGTGTGCATTAATACTGAATGTGTGTCACTGTTTTTACTTATGGTTAAGAATAGAGGAATATGTTGGTGTTTAACTGCATTGCTTTAATGCACTCCTGCATTGGGCTCACATACACTCTGCACTCTGACTACTTCAATATTGTTGATAAGCCGTGGTGGGCATTTCTTTCTGTCTCACGCTGATCGTTGTCGACCAATCGCAACACACTGTCATCGGTCCAATCAGCGAAGATTAGCATCGCTCTAAGGAGGGGTTTGGGAACAAATGAATCGCTGAACAAATCATATGGGAGTCGCTGGGATAATTAGGTAAAAATTAATGCATATTATAAGCAGTGTTGCCAGATTGGGCGGTTTCCTTACTTTTCGTGAAATACAGGACTATCCAACCACCCCTCATACGTTTTGGAGCGCCCCATATATCTATGGTAGCGCCCAACCCCCCCAACTTTTCATGAAATTAGGGACCACCAATCCACCCCCCCCCCCACTTTTTGTAAAATCGAGGTTGTTGGGCGGGTGTTTTCGCATGTCGGCGGGTTTTTGGGCTGGAAAAAGTCAGCTACATCTGGCAACACTGATTATAAGACAATGTAAGTGTTTTTGACTTTGCATGCATATCAACCTGTTGTTGGAGACCCCCAAACTCCCTTTTTAATGTATAATAGGGGCTCTTTAAAAAAGACAAACAGACTTGCATATTTTCACATTATTAGAGCATTTATTAGACAAAATATAATTCACAGTATTGCAACACAAGTTGCATGTATATGAACATTTTTAATGTGACTACACAAATAAAAACACACATTAATTGAAACAGTAAATGTAATCACTAAATTAAATACAAAAACAACAATCATAATTAGGTCATAATAAATTTCATGTATCACTGTTGTGCTTATTCAATAAATAACAATCGACATTTATGACCTTATAAAACATCTCAAATGATAAATCTGGCCATATCACAATATCTAATATAATCTATTTTAATTGCATTTTTACAACATAAACAATCTCCATTCGCGTGCCAAAACGAGTCCCGTGCATTATAATAAAGACTGTAAGTCGCTTAAATGATATATCTCTGCCGCAGTTCACAGTAAAATCCAGATTTAGATGGAACGAAGAGGCATGTTATTGCGATATTCCTCCTTCAGTTTCAACAAAGCTGCATAGACAACCGCCCAGGCCTCCCCCATTTTCGCCTGGAAAGTCACCTCTCCAGTGTTTGAGTGTCTGAAGCCGTTGGCTGCTCCTGAACCGTTTGGCTCTTTCTCCACTAGCAAACAGCCCCACAATGTACCTCAATCGCTCTTAAATCTATTTTTAAACGATTTTATTCCGATCTACGCCGATGCGAACGGGACCGGACTGTTGTTTGGGAATTTATCTGAAGACCTGCCGCCTCAAAGCAGCTTTATAACGCTTTGTTTGAGCACTATTTGACAAAATAGTCGAGGAGGAGGAAATTCCACACAAGCAGTGAAAGGCAGTCCTCGCGTTCATCCGGGTATTAAAGTGAGTGTTTTCTTCGTTTTTACTCGTTATATCGATAATACGGTAGTATATGCGTGTTTGTGTTGCGTTGTGTGTTTTTAATAATAATATACAGCGATTTATTATTTGGCAAGGGCATTTCTTTTAGAGGATCTGGCAAGGTGGGGGATGGGCAGCACTGTGTGTGTGTGTGTGTGTATGAGCGTGAGCGCGTGTGTGTGCGCGCGTAAATGCAGCACCACTTGAGATTGTTTTGTAGTTTAGGTGTGTGCAAAATATAATTTCATAATACATTTACTAGCAATCAAATTAAGCATTAATAGAACTATTATACATCTCATTCTATGCCAATTATTGCTAAATGTATATGTAATCTAACATTAAAGTTGATATTAACATGTTTTCATGTGCAGCATACAATTATATCAAGTCAATGTTCTCATATAAACACACTTCTATTATTAACTACATGTAATGCACTTCAAAACACTGAGTTAGTCTTGTTTTTATTGTGTAAATGCATAATTATATAACGTGAACTGTATATGAATTATAATCAATGTTTATAATAAGACTGTACATGTAGATGAGCACGAGCACATGACTGTTGTTGGCAAAGCACTAACTCTGTGAGAGTGGGGGAGGGGAAGCTCAACTCATTCAGTGTTTGGGCAAACACAAGTGTGTGTTAAATGACATGATCGTGAATTTATAATCATTTACATGTAAAGTGATATTTCTTAGCATGCACACTGATTATATACACTCTCATTGTCAAACTATGCAATGCATATGACTGTGAGTAACATCAAAATAAGGCTCCAGACTTAATGCATATTGTATAATAAAACATAACAATGATTTTTAGAAGTCAAACAGTCAATAAATACAAAACAATAATCTTTAAAAAAAAGGAATATGTGTGTGGCTGTGATATCTGGATCATAGTGTTCAGTCTAGAGTGGGGGTGGGGAGCTCTGTAATGTGTGTGTGTGTGTGTGTGTGTAATCTGAAGGCCATGTGTGTTGGGAAACTCCCATTGTAATGGCTCTCATGTAACCTATTTAGATCACCAAGCCTTTAACTCATTTACTAGTTGGCGTGAGGTTAACCTAGCTCATTTTCTTACACAACCCCCCCCTATGAAATTAGGCCAATAATAATACGCAATTAAAACACAAATAAACGTGTCTTCGTTTCTCTCAGTGAATGATTTGAGCCTCTCAGTCTTTGTTTGAAATCTGCGTCTCTCTAAATGGAAGAGTGGCACGGTTATGTAACTTGTGCCTCAGAGTGGATTGAAGCAAGATGTGGGGGATGGGACAGACAGATCTGATCTATTGCGCTTTTTTCCCTCTTTTTTTTTTCCTCTCCCCCACTCGTTCCCTCGTGGAGCAGAATTGCAGTGGGCCAGTCGACGTGTTGAAACGTGACATTTGTGTCTGTGCTGTGTTGCGGTGCGGTGCCGTTGACCCTGTTTCTCTTGAGCCTCAAGGTTGAGTTGAGATGGGCAGATGGTGGTGTGAGCTTGAAAATGCCTGCCATGGTCTGTGCTTTCTTGAACAAGGCCTGGGTTATTTTCTGCAAGGTCATTGAGGAACGCTGTAACTGTTGTCTAGTTATGCAATCCGGTATAATCAGTAGTAGTACTGTAAATGATCGTAAACACTGGTAATATGGAAAGTGGATTTGTAAATTAGGGTAGGGTGCGTCCGCTTTGCATTCATTCTTTGTAAATAAAGCATTTAGTTTGAACTCTAGCTGTTTTAGTAGTGGATTGATGGCATCAAACATGGAGTGCAACTAGTAAACAAAACCATTATCCTTTTTGTTGCTACTACAAATTGTTGGCGTGTTGGCTAGTTAACATGGAATTAAAGGGTTCACGGAGTTCGAGTTGAGTTAAAATGACTGTCGGGTCTGTTTCTTGAACGGTTTGTGAATTATATGGTTGGTGGTCTGCTATCAGATCCATCAATCACACGCTGTGTTTGAAGTAGCTCTGTTCTGCAGACTGAATGAGTATATCCACTTTAGCTTTCAATGTGGAACTAAGCGGTTTCTTGTGAATGTGTGCGACTTTTGATTCATTAGCCACTATACTAAATACAATAGCTAGTGCAATATTGGGGAAATGGCTTGTGCTACAAACTAATGTGCTTCTGATTACAATTACAAATACTTGGTGAATTTGGTGTGTGAAAAATAAAATTATTTTTGGGATATAATGATAATTATTAATATTTATTTTTGGTGAGCTGTTTGGGCCTATCATGGATAAGTAAATGTGATTCAATGTTTCCTCTAGGATTTTTTTTCCAGTTGTGGTGGCAGGCCTTTTACACAGATCTTACAACTGCCTATAGCGTTATTTCAATGACAAATGTCGTTAGCGCGCAACGCAGTGGCGCAGTAGGTAGTGCTGTTGCCTCACAGCAAGAACGTCGCTGAGTTGCAGGTTCGAACCTCGGCTGGGCTGGGTCAGTTGGCGTTTCTGTGTGGAGTTTGCATGTTCTCCCTGCGTTTGCGTGGGTTTCCTCCGGGTGCTCCGGTTTCCCCCACAGTCCAAAGACATGCAGTACAGGTGAATTGGGTAAGCTAAATTGTCCATAGTGTATGAGTGTGAATGTGTGTGTGGAAGTTCCCAGAGATGGGTTGCGGCTGGAAGGGCATCCGCTGTGTAAAATCGTGCTGGATAAGTTGGCGGTTCATTCCGCTGTGGCGACCCCGCAAGGGACAAAGCAGACAAGAAAATGAATGAATGAATGAATGAATGAATGAATGTCGTTAGCACAGTATTACAAGTCCAGATCGCATTCATGTAATATGAGCATGCGAATCTGCTCAAGTGCAAATTTTCTCCAACATTTATTAGATTTGCTAGGAATATTTATGAATGTCTCCAATAGACCCACAGAAAGGCATTGATGTGTCCTGAAGTAAAGAGAAACCGCTATAAACCCCAGCAATTGTAAGCAGAGCCATAGACCTTTATCTATAAAGTATAATTATGAAAACAGTGATCATCATAACTGAAGGCTGCGTTGTGTTTGCTGGCCTCACGCATCACGAACCTGTCAGTCAGTCATTCAGTCAGCATGTCACCTTAAAAGGTTAAACAAATATTGCACAGCACTACTACGATTACAGAAAAGTTTGCTTTGTTGTAATTCACTTACCTTTTAATACGTTTTGGTGCAATTATAACCCGCTATTAAATAAAACCCACAACAACTGAATGTTTTGAATGAGAAGCTGTATTGTAGCCGTGGCGGGAATGAATTTTGCTGTGGCGCCCTGCCATGGAAGAATGAATGTAGGGGAAACCATGTGATTATAAAGCTGCCAGTATGTGATGGCAAGCCAGTGTTGTAAATTCAATCGATTAGTTCAAAACAGCTGATTAATTTTGAAAGCAATGGATTATGGAACGCATGATCTGTTAAAAAAACGGATTATTTTTTTAAACAAAGCACTGTAGCCTTTATCTCAAATTTAACCTTATAGTTTAATCATTATAGTTGTAGGCTGTTATTTTAATCTTAAACATTTTTCGTAAAAAAACTATTGTTTAAAACGAAACTCACTCAGTATTCACAATTATTCTTGTTAAACTGTTAAAATCACAATTTTGATATTAGGAAAACAACACTCCTGCTTGCTATAAATATTATTAAATAATTAAAAGGCAAATACCAATATAAGAATATCATTGCTTGCGTAATACATTAAATATAGAATCATGCTTGTTTTGTGTCAGTGACATTTTCAATAAGGTAGTTATTATGATATACTAGGCAAAATGTAGAGTTTACAGTATTTATTTACCAAGCAAAATATATTTTGGGACAGTTAAAGTAACTGGAAGTGGCTGACACAGGAAGTCTTGCACTTTCAGGGTAAATATGACTGTATACTGTTAAAATAGTTCAAATTCTACAGTATCCTCTTATTTTTAGTAATGTACGATTGAGAAATTTGTAAAGCTTACATTAGATATTATGGAATGTAGGGGTGTCAAAATTAATTGTTTCTTTGGTGCACTGCAGACGCGAACAATTCGGTATCGGTTCAGTAATAATCATAATCACAATAATGTAGTGAAGTCATTTATCTCATATGTGCTATGTTGCGTTAGCTTACTATGGCGAGGGAGACGTGCGCGAGTATTTACAATGCTCCAACTACTTAAAGCAGTGCACAATTTTACTGCGTGTGCGTTTTCTGGAGTCTTTCATTAACACTTTCAGCAGAAGCCCCTATTTCACTGCGATTGAGAGAATGAAAGTAAACTCCATTTCTCTCTCTCTCATTGTGGCCCGTTTGACCTGCTGGCGTGACTTTTCCTCTCCTCTCGGCTGTTACAGCGATATTTCTGGATACAGACACGAGCGCGTGCCTGCAGAGGCGTCTATCATGGATCAGCTGTGATCGTAGCTGACGTTTATCAGTGTCACTCATCTGTGAAGAGCACAGCGCGCAAGAGCAAATCGCAGCCCTTTCTGATGAGCGTGTGACCAATCAAAGGGGGTGTAAGAGAACTTGGTAGACAAGGCTCAGAAATCGAATGGCGAATATTTATATTTGTTTATATTATTTGCTATAAATGCTTGTGTTGTTTAAAGGTACAGTTTATATATCTGAATGTTTATATTAAAGGACAAAATTGTATTACAAATAGTATAGAAGTATTAATATATTTATACATTTTAATACAAGAATTGCTGCTGTAAAAGAAAATATAAAACTGTATGGAAAGCATCGTCAGTGCACCGTGATGCATCGAGATATCGAATTGAACCGAATCGATGGCATGATAATCTTAACCGAACCGAACCGTGAGACCAGTGTAGGTTCACAGCTCTAATGGAATGCAAGGTATTTTTGAAATGGTGCATGAATTGAGTATGTAGTAAATGCCTACTAATTAAGGTAGTGACAATACAATGCAATACAATTTAGTTATTGAAAATTGACAAAGGGAATTTATATGAAAACACCAAAATGTTGCACCAAAAAACCCAATTGTGTCTGTAATGTCATTTATTTAGGAAAATAGCTTTTTTTTTTTTTTTTTTTCCTTGCAATAATTTCTCCACTTTGTTAAACATGAATTCAAATGTACAGTACTAAGACTAAAAAGTGTTTTACATTTGGCCTTCTTTAAACGCATACTGTCATTACTTCCACTTTTAGATTGTTGATTTCTGTTGTTGTATCTGTGTCACAATGTTTTTGAGCCTCCACCATGAAAAATGTATTTTTCTTTTTTTTTTTTTTTAAGTTTAAAAGTCCAACTTTTACAAATACTTCCTAATGGCACTATATTCTGCTCCATACTATTACAAGCTCGCCATTCAGCTTTAACCTGAAACCAGCTTAATTATTTAATGCTTTCCAATGGGTGATTACTCAGCTAGTCACTTGGTTGACCCATTTAGTACATTTTTAAACATTTAAAATGTTTGTTCAAATATATATATATATATATATATATATATATATATATATATATATATATATATATATATATATATATATATATATATATATATATATAGATATAGATAATCCTTTGCAAAAATTATTTCAAACAAGTTTCCAAGTATTATTATGTCTATTTGGGCAAACATAAACTTCTCAGGGGAGTCAGCTATTGAAATATAGGACAGCAAGATATCCAATATGCGATGTTGAATGTTGCGTTGATATATTTTGCGATATACATTTGTTTTCCTTGTGAAATTCTATGTTCATTAGCCATAAAAAAAAATCATACTAAAATATATTTAATTTTTTTTAATGTAAAATTTGAAGGGTTTTTGTATTGTCTCTTACTGATTTATGAAGTTGCCATTGTGTTATATGTTTTTATCTATCGTGATCTTGCCATGGAATAGCCATAGGTTGCTGATATGGCAGTAAACAAACAATCAAATAAACATACATACAAACAAATGACCCAAGTGAAAATTTTAATTCTTTTTCACTGTTGTCATTTTTCTCACTATCTTTACTCCTGCCATTTGCTCTGAGCTCATAGGTTTGCCTTTGGGCTTGCTTATTAGGCCAATGCCATAATACTGGGTAGGCAGGTATAAATTAGCAGGCTGATTGGTCAAATTTAGACAACAACAACCTGTGTGTGTAATATACAAATGCTTGGCACATAAAATAAATGTAATTCTTCACACCTCTTTGTGATATAAATATTGCGTATTAATAATATGATTAATGATGTCGCATACGATAAAAATATATTGTACAGCCCTATATTTAGGGCCTTGTCTCTAAGTATGAAGCTTGTGTAGACTTTGCATCACCTTTGAATTAAGTGCAGCTTATGTGGAATTTGACACCTTATCTGATGGAGCCTTTTTCAGCACCTCGTCGGGCTGTGTATCGTGGCTCATGTTGTGGATTTGTGTTTGTGTGTGCGTTTAGGGGAGAGAGGCATCCCACTGTAGACGTGCAGGACAGTCCCTGGTGTGATTGACTCCACCATGGTCAGCTTGCCTCTGTGAATGATTCCCAGAAACTGCTAGCTGACTAAATTTAGCTATCAGTTACAGCGAGTTCAAATCTGCTGTTGTACATAGTATTGCAGTGTTATGAAAGCATAAAACAGCACACTGCATATGTTGGGGGTGGATGAAGGATAAAAGAAATAGGCCTTCGTATTGAATAAATACAAAGCCGATATTTCATACAAGAACATTGTAGAATGTTTTCCAAGAGATAAAAATAACAAAACCATTAGGCTATAACATAACCACAGTGTAAGGGCGTACTCACACTATGCTATCAGAACCATGCCCAGGGCCGTTTCCCGGATCGTTTGAGAAGTGTGAGTGCTCTGAATTGGGCTCAGGCACGGTTCAGTTGGCCGGCCCTGGCCCGGTTGGAAGAGGTGTGCCTGAGCGCGGTTCACTTGGGCTTTGGCGCGGTACGCTTGTAGTGTGAGTGCAAAGGGCGATCATCGATGAAGTAAGAGTGCTCAGGCCCAAATGCAGTGCGGGCCGTCGGGGGAGACGGGAGGGGGGACAAGCGTGCTTTGGCCCGGTTCAAGGCAACTGTACATAGTGTGAGTATGCCCTAAGTTAAGGTGGGACTATCTATGAATTCAATCAGAGATGTAGTTAGTTCAGGAAACCTGTTTGGACACGGTCATTATTTACGCAATTGCTATTGGCGATGATAATAACACTTGCACAATTCACTTTCATAACTTTCACAGTTCACTTTCAAAATCATAAACATTAGTTAAGCTTGTAAACTGTTTATGGACTCCAAATTGATGACTAACTTGAACAAATATGAGGCAGTAAAGCCTCCACAGGCTGTGTAATATAATACTGTGGAATATAATTCACAGTAATGAATCTTGTTTCATTATGTTGTCTGACCTCAGGCTGTTTTGTGTATGTTGACTCTGGTTGTGTGAAACTGATGTGACCGTAAGTGGAAGTAAAATTTCAGAAATGTACTTCCCTTTTTCTTTGCCAACAAGTTACCCAGGTCACCAATGTCTCTGTGTTTCTAAGATTATTTCAACAGAAATTGTGAGTAGGACAATCTCCATAATATATAATATATATACCAATTTGCGCATCTGCAATTCTTACATTGTGGGATGTGCAATGTTCAGTTGGGATTATCATCGACCAGGACAATGGTTTAAAATGAATGTGATTTGTGAAGTCATTGCAAAGTTTAACAATAATGCAGTGAAAGTTTATTATTTGTCAATTTTTTAAGGGCCTTGACTGTAGCTATGTTTCCATCCAAAAATATGAATTAAATTTATGCGCAAAACTGGATTATCGCATAAAAGACGTGCGAATAAAGCTGCTTTTTAAAGTCAAAGAGAACAAAATCGTCACTTCCTGATTAACTGGCACCAAAAATCAAAAGTAAAAACGTAATTTGCTGCGGTAAGAGAAGCTGTGTGAATCTTTCTTATTTTGAATAGGCGATGCACAGACGCTCTTGACAGTTCTGGAGGTAATTAATAATATAATAACACTAATACTGAAATGGTTAAGGCATTTTAGAATAACCAAAACAACATTTCAGATGTTTTACAATGTGCTCAGCCTGCTGGTTTGTCCATTCACACACATTTTTATCATCACAGGGAAGTGTAAATAGCTTGCGTAAACATTTCAAGTGAGTTTCAACCATTTGGCAACAAAAATGTATAGATTGTTGCTTTAACAAAGATTATCTGTATGTATATATTTTTTAATGATAAAGACCATGCAGTGTTATTTTTTAGGGATGCATTGAATTTTGGGCCTCCAAATGTTATCGACCGAAAATGGCAAACAGTGGAAAATATGAGCTAAAACATTGCTGCAGTGTTCAGCCCGCTGGTTTCACTCTCCCTCTAGCTGTAGTAACTGTGGTTTGTTGCTGCTCTGACCAAAGTGCAAGAGTAGCATGCATGCGTCAAAGATTTGAATAGCTCTATAGTTTACTCTGTCTATATTCCACTCCTGTACACCTAAACTTATCTATGCACGAATCGCACATGCTCACAGGAAAATCAAAGTTCATTCATCTTTGTAATATTAATGTTTCCTGCTGCTTGCAATAGCGCTCATGTGTTATCATGGCAACACTGGTAAATTAATGCCTCTCGACACGTTGTATATGAGTCAAGATAAATAAATGTGTTTATTTTATTGACTTGGTTTCGAAAATCAATATAAATAAGAAAATTATACTAATTAATGAAATAAATTTAATAATTATTACAAATCAATTTTGGTTTTCGACCAAGTGCATCCAGAATTTTTATTTCAGTGCATTCCTAGTTTTTTTTTGTTGTACATTTGATTATAAATATTATATATTTACTTCCTGTATCTGAATACTGTTTGACTCCTCCCAAAACACAAAGCTCTGTTTTCATTATTTGTATCTTCATCATTTGCTCTGTTGTATTTATCTATGCTTAAATTATTATTAAAAAAAAAGTGTGTGTGTGTGTGTATATATATATATATATATAATGTTTTATGCAGATTAGGGCTGCACGATATTGAAAAAAATCTAACATTGCAATATTTTTTATTTTGTGATATGAATAAAATTTCACCACATGACTTAATATCTCTGTTTGGAAAGAAATTGTAATGCTAGATTTATTTGGATACTTCTGCAGTGGTAGTGCGTCTCCATAAAATCTAATAAACAATCTATACATTTTTGAGGTCCCCTGACACGTTTTTGTTGTTGTCTGTGCTATTTGCAGTGCATTTCTGTATTTTGTGAGGATCTGTTTTATGCACGTGTTTAGTCAATGACTGATGAATTGATGTTTACTATTTGCATCTCTTTAAAATCTAATAAACATTCTATATAATGGAGTCCCCCAACACATTTTCATTGTGGTCTGTGTAGGCATGGGCCAGTATATTATTCTGATGGTATGATAACCTTGGATAAAAATATCACGGTTTCACTGTATTGTGGTTACTGCTCTAAAATATATGTTTTTTTTATGTCTGGGTAAAAAAATAGAACCTATTTTTTCCCTCTTTGAACACACTTTATTTTATTTTGAGAAACATTTAAAATATTTTGGAACAGTAAACATGTCAGGCTACATATTCAAAATAATCATTGGCTTCTGCTGTTTATTTCTTTACAGTTTAAAAGAAAACAAACATATCTTTTTTTTTGCTGGAGATGTTGTCCTAAACTGAACAAAAAAAAAAAATCTTGCATATACCTGTAGGAATGCTATAGCAGAAAAGTTTAGCGGTTTTAAAACCATGACTTTTACAAACCACGGTAAACCTTGAAAACAGTTAACATCCCATCCCTAGGTCTGTACTATTTGTAGTGCATTTCTGTATTTGCATGTGTTGTGAGTTTTTTCATGCAATACAATCTATAAATACAATCAAGAAAAAGATAAAATTGAAATAAAGTATTTTTATCTTTTCCCGCGTCAATTAATCATTGTTAAAGTCGCAAATGGTACAATTTCTTATGACTGAAGGGCTTTTAAATCAATAGACAATCCCAGGCATCAAAAACCCATGCAAATGATAAATTATAACACAAACTCAACATTGCATATCCTGCGATGAGACTATTGCGAAGGATCACATTGCGATATCGATGCTGAAACGATATATTGTGCAGATGTACTCCCCTACAAAATCTTCCCAATCAATCTAAAAATATGAATTATTACTTAATATAGCTTTAATTCAGTTCAATTCATCTGTTAAAATTGAGGTTATATTGCAATAAATATTACAGAAAAACTAAATATTCCAATACTAGTTCTTCCCAATATTGTGCAGGCCTACTCCGACTTTATCTTTACTCATAATTTGAGAGGCATTCTACTTTTTATGGGTATAACCAAACACAGCATTTCTGGACTGATAACTGTTATGCAACAAACTTATATGCAAATGTTTAGTGTTAGGGCTGTGTTCCTCTGACAGATCTGGGTGGCAGTCATATATCAGGTCATGTTGATTTTATTTCCCAGATTAAAGGTTATCCATATGAGCGCAGGCTGAAAGTTGCAGACCAGTGGTTCGTGTGTTGGGCTGTGGTGGTGTTTGGGGGATGGTCGTTCTCCTGACCCGTGCTGTAGCTGTTCATTTGTCTCTTCCTGCTCTCTGACAGACTAATGAAACCTCTGCCGTTCCCCTCCCCCCACCCACACGCTCGCATACTTTTGTTGTGTGTGTGAACCGAAGGTCAAGTTCAACATGTAAATTTGCAGCAGTCTTTAGTCTTCCTTGTATAAAGGGCACATGCTGTTTGAGAATTATAATGTTCAAAGACTTTTTTTGGGGGGGGGGTTGTTTATTTCCTTTGGCAAGTTTACAGTTGTTTGCAGCTGTTTTTTTTTTTTTTTGATGTAGTGCCTTATTGTTGTTTACTTTATTTTAAAATTTGTTAAAAGTGTAACATAAATACTTTATATTTGTGAAATAGGTTTTGTTCCTGTTAAAATTGAGGAACAAGTGTGTAGTTCTTCCTTTGAATTGTAATACACAGTCGTAATTTTTTTTTTTTGAGAACTTGTTGTGTGGGCTTCAGATTCACTATGTATACGATATGGCTAGTTTTTGTCACAAAATGTTAAAATGCTCACAGAGTGAACTTGTTTATGTGAAGTTGATGTATTCATGACTAAGTATGCAACGATTATAGATTTTGGTTGTACGATTAAGCCTGGTTTATACTTTTGCGTCAAGTGATCGGCATGACCCACGGCGCAAGCCTCACGCGTAGCCGTGCATTTATACTTCTGCGTGCTGTTTCTGTTTCTCTGCAATACACTTCCGAAACGCTAGCTGGCAGTAGGTGTTTATGTTTCTCTGTGTCGAGTTTCTTTGCTGGTGTTTTGTTTTTTCTGAATGCTTCCTTAATTTACAAGTGGCTAGTAACGGGCGATATAAACGATATGCGATATAAACGATACAAAATTGGCCTACGATAGAGATTCTAATTCTATTGCACTATCGCGATAATGCATGTTTGATGACGCAGTCTACCCGCGAAATTAAGAGCAACGAGCTGCAGCCGGCTGCAACGCATCATCTTGAATAAACAACAGTGCGACCATTTGGCTGCGGCCGATATATTATTGGGGCGGCCCGGTTCTGTGTTCGCGAGAAACTGAGAACACTCTGCCACAGACTCGCATGCTCTGCATGCAGACCCACAGAGACGCGCTGGATACAGAAGAGCGCGAAGACTAAATAGACTGATCCAGCTCATTATTTGGGGTGACAATACATTTTCCCCGGACATGTCCGAGAATCTGCTTTCGCTTTCGATATTAATTGTATTCATTTTTGCATTACTTTATAAGCAAACTTTGTCTGGTGCGTCTCAATCTCTCAGCAGCACACTACAGCAGACAGAGAGTGAGGGAGAGAGAGAGAAAGAGCAGATCAAGACACCAGTTTTAATTTCATTAGGAGAACAAAATGTTCAAAATCAAATGTGTTACCTTAGGCTGCAGGTTAGAAATATGTTTTTATTTAAAGTATCTGCAATACACAATTTTATTTGACTAATTTAATACTGGAAGTAATGTCAGTACTGTGTAAGTTCCTTAACTAAAAAGACACCAGTTTTTTTGTTCTCTGCAACTTGGCATTTAGGAACCAAGGACTTAAAAGAAAAGTCTTTCTTTCTAAAAGGCACTACATTTAGTTTATTTATCTGCAACATTGTGTTGTTTAATTACAGTTTTGCTTTTGCACAATAAATGTTCTCAAAATGACATGCAACCTTTCTTTATTTCTTAAAAAAAATAGCAGTTTGGCTTTCCTAAGGGTCTATGTAACCTGTTCTGAAATGGTTCTATTATAATTTATATATCGCAATATATATCGTTATCGCAAGAGGCTACAATGTATATCGCAATATGGATTTTAGGCCATATCGCCCATCCCTACAAGTGGCTCAAATTTACTAATTTTGAGGCGTGAACCATAATCATAAAGTAAACACAAAACAACAGTCTCCATCCGGAGCTCCTTCATGGGACTCCACACTTGTAAACACTCGCTGCATCGGGCGCGCGGCTCTCACCTCCGCCCTTACTCGTCAGCGCTACCAAGCCGACCAATCACAGAGCTTGCGCTATGCGTACGTGTTACATTTTTTGAGAGGTGCGCGTCAACGTCGCAGATGGCCACGGCGAGGGGCTATGCGTCCACGTGTAGGCTGCGCCATAGCATGCGCTTGACGCAGAAGTAAAAATCAGCCTTTATAGTCTGAGGAATAATCATGGTTTCACGGTTATCACGATTATTATGCATTCATTAAATTCTAAACACTACTAGTTTAGAAAATCACACGACAACTTACATTTTAAAGGCTGCATGGTTCAAGTGACTCAATTCCGATTTTTATTTTATTTTTTTCTGTCATGTGGCTCAGATCGGATATGCGTGTAAGCAGGAAATAAAATCACATGGATTCTGATTTACTCAAATCAGATTCAGGCCTTGTTCATATGTGGAAATTTATCTGATATGAATCAGATCCGTGCCCTCGTGTCTGCAGTGTAAGCAGGTAGATCGTATTTTCACGTGTCAATGCGAGTTGCGCATCATTAAAAAACCATAGTAAATGATGTCATGTCTGACGCTTTCATTTCAGAACAGACATCAGCAGAGTCGCAAACCTTAAATCTCATACACGAGGACTAAAAAAAGCTTTATATTGTCATGTAGCACAAGTATTTAATGTTAACCAGAGAGCGCGCAATATCCGCGACATAACCTATATGAACTAATATAAAACTATTGCATACATCACGTGTATAAATCACGCCATGGACATTACATTAAGATGCCTACTAGTTTAAAAAAAGCCTACATTAAAAGAAGATGGCCAAATGAGAAGTTTTCGGTCATAAACTATAGTAAAACAGCTTGTCAATTTAAAATTAAAAAAAAAAAATGAAACCCTGCAAACAGATTAAATACAGAAACGGAGAAAAGGGTGCTCTTTTATTATCAGCTGTCAGTCATCGCCTGCTCTTGGTCATTGCATTTTTGCCATGTGCAGTGTAAATGCAGACAATTGGATACGAGTTGCTTTTAAAAGATGATGTAAGCTGGTCATCAAAAAAAATCGGATACAGTCACAAAATCGGAATTGACCATCAAGATCTGCAGTGCAAATGCGGGCTTTAAAGTGTAATTTACTGCTGCTCAGTAACCAAAATATACAGCACAAAATAATAATAAATAAACTATAGTCCATTTCTCTTTGGACTTAAAAATAAGTGAAAAAAGGTTTTTGGCATTTAAACATACTTTTACACTGAAAATAAATAAAAATAGTATTTGTCTAATGTTATTCTAAGCTATTCTTAGCTAAGTATTTCTCTTTTAAAAAGAACAAATGTAGTCAAACGCTGCTGAGCCAGGCACTTTTGATCAACTATATTACAAAACTGTTTGGTATTTTTCTTCCGTATTTATTTTCGCTCTTTGAAGTAGAAATGTGTATAATTCTTACCAAGCATGAAGCTGACTGGTTCTTGTCATGTGACTCATGGTATGCTCACGGCGTTCTTTCAGCTAGGTGCGCCTGGAAAGCGTGAGCGTGTCGCGTCACTGCCAATATGCGTATGCAATCTACGTGCCTCAGTTGGAAATAACGAACTTGCGCGTGCAAAAGACGGGATATGTTATTTAACAAGCCTCAGCTATAGTTAAAATCAGCCTTTAATCCAGTGTGTGTGCGTATTAGCCTCCGTGTACAAGCTCAGAACTTTAAACTAGCGCACAGTTGGCGGAACTGCTTAGTTGTAGCAGTTTTGTTCTGTGCAGAAATGTGTTGACAAGCCTTTATGATTAATTAACTGACAAATTAAAGCGCGGTTAATTGTGAAATCGGTGAATAATTGCATCCCTATTCATGACCTCTTATAATGTAACATCAGATTCTGAAAACGATTATGCAAGGTAAACAATAAAAGTAAAAATTGTAAAATATAGTGCATCGAATTAGTATTTTGAATTTTAATGATGACTTCTAAGTTCAGTACTTTTTTGTGAGTCAGATTTAGTGAATCAATTTTAATTTGTTATTTTTGTGGTATTTGGTCGCTCGTACTCAATTAATAGTTTTTTCGTTTTAATGTCAACTTAATGACAATAATACGACAAACTAAAACTTTTACTGCAAACAATTCTGTAAAACGGTTAAGAAAGTCATAGCAAAAATATAGGTACATATGTATTGCTGTTTTATTGTTTGTTGTGATGTAATTTGCCATTAAGTAAACATTAATCATCAACATACATGGAGATACACATGCAAATGCTGAATTTTATTTTGTGTCTTGGTGAATTGAATAATTTTTTCACTGTTGTATTCATTCTCAGCTGCCTCTTCAAGAAGTAAATCCTCTCTAGGCTTTTAAGAAGACTTGGCTGTTTAAGAACCTAAAAAAAAGTAGTTACATAAATTTAAAACATTTTGAGACTCAAGGCAGGTAGCTCACACGGTGTGATTTTGATAATCCTGCATGACTGTAGCTTGTCAGACTGTATGAAAATGATCCTCATGAGGACCCCATTGAAAACGAGATGATTCATCTCAAAAGGCTTATCCTCTAAAGATTAATAGAAATACAATTTTGGTTTGCCACTGTGAGATATCATAATGTCAACCTGTACAACAATCAAGACACGCCAAATACGGACACGAAAAAATATGCAATAAACTATCTTTAGTGTTAATTTTGCTCACAATATGCAATAACAATCAAACCAGAAATCTAACTGGGTTATCATATTCGCCGCTCCTATTGGTTTTTGTTTCGACGGTTGTCATTCACACTGCAGGAAAGTTTCTGAAATCTTCTGACGTTGCCAGAACTTTATAGGAGGGAAAAGTTGAAGGCAATTGCCATTAAGTGGCTGTCGGTGAACATGGCAGATTCACCAATTTTATCCTAGGGTTACAAGAGTCTATTAGGCAGGGTTTAACAGTAAGGATGACTGGGTCCAGCGTGAGAGATGCTAGCTAGAGGATACTACACAGAATTTTTAGTGACCTGATTGGGTTAGCACTGGATCTTCACTAAATTTATAATTTGCCGGTGACCGTTTGTTAATATGCATGTAAATTCTGGGCTTCGGTGGTCGGGCAGCCTAGTTGCTTTGGTGTGTTCCACATGTCGGCTAATGTCGGGTTAACGTCAGAGCTTGTTCGCCTGATTCAGCATTTCAAATCGGCGTCAGACCATCAGCTGAAGATTGGTTATTGCTTTGTTTACACTTTGTCTGTGTGCATTGGAAGGTTGGTCTCCATTTACGGAATTTGAAAATACATTACTGCCCCCAACAGGCGGGAAGACATGTCCTCTTGTTTCAGTCGGCTTTCGTCTGTTTGGTGTGTTCATGTGCATCTTTATGGTCCAGGCTCGGTGTGTCCCGGCCCTTAGAATCGAGAAAGCAGCACAACTGACAAATAAGTGCGAAAAACATACCGAGCACAAGAATGCGATGATGATCACTGAGACACTGGTTGTCATTGCTCACAAGGGCTTGTGTTGCCTACACAGATGTTTTGATGCATTGTGCACAAGTGTTTAAAAAGACCTTGAGGGCTCCTGTTTTTTACGTGCAGATATGTTATTCTCTTTTAGAAGCAAACTAATTTTCATAGAAACTTAACATAGAAAAAAGTGATGCTTATGGACCCAAAGACATTCACCAGCTCTATTCTTATTGTAAGAGACAGTGGTAGCTGCATTCACTAATCATTAAACAGATTATAAATAAAAGTACATTTCAACAGCTATTCCATCAAGAGAATGGAGCGATTGTATTGCCGAAGACACATTTTAAATGCAATGGAATTTCTATCATCAAAAATTTCACTCATAGTGTGTGAGAGTTGGCTGCTTATTGGTTTGTAAAAGAAAAAAGAAAAAAAAGAAAAGTAGTGTACAAAAAAAGTGCCGTTTAATAATGCTGTTTTTACTAATATGGTATAATTATCATACTTAGAATAACTTTCCTGAAAGATTTACATTAATGTTTAGTTAACTGGTGATCTGGGACTTTTGACCTGGACAAACTGCTGTGCCTCAATGTAGTTATATGACATAGTTAAAAAAGATAATTATCAATTGTTTTTAAAGACAAGTTATATTTAATAAAAAGGATACGTTTACAACTAAAATGTTTGTTTACTTTTGGCATGTTTTGACAAATAATTTCAAATACGTGGCTAAGAAGTAACTATTTTTGGCCTCCTTATCATTGAGTCCTGCTTTTAGGATTTCCCAAATTAGTCTCAGACGAACAAATCGTGGCTGAAATCGCAGTGTGTTTACAGCCAGATGAAAGAGAGCAGATGTTCTCATTGACACTGACAAACAGGAGAAACACTGTGCCATGAACAATCCTGTTAGAAGGCTATTCCACATATTTACCATCAATTAACTCTAGTACCAGAACAGTAATTGAATATAATTTCAGTAATTGTTGTTATTAAGCTAAAGCATTTGTTCGTTTCAACATGATAATAAAGTGCCATATGCATGGGTTTTACCTATGATTTTGATATTCAAAATTCACACTGGAATACTTAAATACCATTTTTGGAGATGGAATTTTTTAATTTAATTAAATCTGCATCATATACTCAAATCAGCAAACAAAAACCTGTTTCATAATTTGGTGTCACCCCCTGAATGAAGAAATAAATTTACATTTAAAATTTATGCAGTAACAAGTTTTTTTTTTCTCTTCAAGATTTATATATTTATAATATTTAATTAAATGGAATGTATAAATATTCTTGCTCAGTTTAATTTGTAAAAATAATATAAAATACTTTTTTGATGTTAACTACAAACCTGCATCTTCAAAATTTAGGGTACTTTTGATTGTTTTGTTCCGAAACAACAAAGTTTCATCATTCTTAAAATTATTAAAACAAGTCGTGTGTTGTAAGAGTTAAAGAATAAGAGTTATTTTCCGGGATTCCGCTCAGCTGTTATACGTCCTTATTTTAATTTATGACGATGAGAAATAAGACATAAGCGAAAAGGTGCACTTTCATTTTGAATGGATAAGACTTTCTCATATATAGCCTCATAACCTCAGAAGATATTTTTAACACATTTCTAAACATAAAAATTTTAATAACTCATTTCTAATAACTGATTTCTTTTATCTTTGCCATGATGACCGTAAATAATATTTGACTAGATATTTTTCAAGACACTTCTTGACATTTAAAGTGACATTTAAAGGCTTAATTAGGTTAATTAGGTTAACTAGGCAGGTTAGGGTAATTAGGCAAGTTATTGTATAACGATGGTTTGTTCTGTAGAATATCGAAAATAAATATAGCTTAAAGGGGCTAATAATTTTGACCTTGAAATGGTTTTTAAGAAATTAAAAAGCGCTTTTATTTTAGCCAAAATAAAACAAAAAAGACTTTATGCAGAAGGAAAAATATTATCAGACATACTGTGAAAATGTCCTTGCTTTGTTAAACATCATTTGGGAAATATAAAAAAAATAAAAAACAATTCAAATGGGGGCTAATAATTCTTACTTCAACTGTATATCTATTCTATATCAGAAGTCGCATTTGTATATATATAGTTCAGTTGGACAACATGCTTTCACTTTCATATTCGACATAAAACGCACATTTACCAGTATGACATCCTGCCCAACTCATCATTCTCTCTTCATATAACCATACATATCCCTATTACATAACCATAATACACTGTGATATAGCTTATTCACTACAACCAAACTGCTTCAGAGTTTGTTTCAACCAAGTCGAGTTAACCTCATTCTCGGGCCGATTTATTTGGTGTGATTACACATTTGGTGAAGACAATACATAAAAAGTAATAACAATGAGCTGTTTTGTACAGCTAAAAATAACTGAAAGTCAGGTGACTGGAAGCCAGACACAATAAATTTGATCATTAGTCTTGCATGAAAAAAATAAGGTGGACAGAGAAGTCTTTTAATCACTTTTCCATTGAATTGGAAAAAAGTTGACGTCTCAGGATTTTGCTGAACAGATATCAGAAATAGATAGCTGTGGTGAACAGCCCTTTGCAATTGGTAACTGGGATATCTATGCTCTTACACAAGTGATTCTTGCTGCCAAGAGAGAGAATTAGCATTTTCATTCAGCTTGTTGAACACTTTTTTTGCATTGGTCGCATGTGGGAAAGAAATGTTTGGCATGTTCATGTTGTGTGGACAGACTTTTATATTCAAGGCCTGGTAATGATGATGTATGACACCACAACAAACAATCAAACCAACAAACAAACAAACAAACAAACAAACAAAGAATGGTAAACTTAATTGTTTAATGTTCAGCCTACTTAAATTAGTTGGATTTACTTGATAGATTTGTGTTGGGACAACCAAAATGAATTGTGTGGATCTCTGCATTATCAGTCTTGTTTTGAAGTCATGCTACACTTTGATTCATTGACATCATATGTATATAGCAGACCTGTAATGTAAGTTTTTCAGCATTTGCTACGTTCCAAAGTTCAGTTTTGGCAAATAGATGGAACTCTGACCAATACTGATAATCTGAGCAAAGACTGATGTGTCACGACGTGAACTCTTAGTTCAATTAAGATAATACAAACTTTAAATCTGCAGAATTTCAACATTGCATTAAAATTAAGTACAACATGCAGAATAGTATTTTTATTTTGATGTGTCATTAGTTGATTTGTGCTTTCAAAAAGAACATTACAGACTCTGTTGTGCCATAAAACAATCATGACAGCATCTGTAGAAATGTTTGTGTGGCCTAAGTTAAGTGTGACTGTGGCTTCAGTGCATTGGTAAACCAACCAAATACTTGGTTTTATCACAACAGTTGACACAGTTTTCTATTTTTAGAGTGTCTGAGATAGGACTGTGTGTGTTCATGCATGCATTCAAATAATACACACAGAAGTGTTTGGGATCTGAACCGATGAGGTGGTATTTTATCAAGATTAGGACTTGTTTTTGAGGCCAAGGTGCTATATAATTCCTTCCCATATAATTTCTTACTTGTCTCGATTGCTGTGCTCTGCTAGATTAAATATTTTGCTGAATCTGCAAGGAGACTTCACAAAATCTATTTAAAACTTGACATTTGCTTTTAAATTTGGAGGATGGCATCCAGGCACTGAATATGCTATAAAGCTTAAGTTTGAAACCCCGCCAGCAAACTGCAAATCAAAAGTGGCATTCCTGTTAAATTGGATGGCAAACCCAGCACAGGCTAAAAGAACGGTGTAATATGCTGAAAGAAGCAGTGCATTGCTTTAAAGAGTTGGGGGTTGGGATGCTTGGAAGTGTCTTCCTGTGTCTTGACAGTCCTATGAGTCCATGACAAATCGCAGTCGGACTGTGTGTGTGTTTTGTTTGCAAGTCAGGATGATAGTGGATCATTGGTTTATTTTATCTTTTGCTTCTTAATGCATTCACCTCATGCATTCTTTGCATTGCACTGAGGTTTCTGATAATGTGTTTTGTCAGAAAACAATTTGGTGAAGGTGGTTAATTAATCTCTCAGGTTCACATTTAGAGCTATTGATGTGTTCGTCAATTCTAATGAGCCGCCTAGATTAGACTATAGAAGATAGTGAAAAGCAATCACTGAACTACTGCGGCACTCTTCAAAATTCTTGTTGGCTAAAAATCAACTTCATTTTTCTAGTCATGTCATTTTAATCAATCAATCGGATTAAAAATAACAAGGTAATACTGACATGTTTTTGTTGAACGTATTAAAATAAGCTCATAATGTTTGTTGTCATGACTTTTTGTCATTTTTTACAGTAAAGTGTACATTAAAAACAGTAGCTAAAGGTTTATTTATTTATTTATTTTAGGCCCCGTTTACACTAGTACGTTTTAGTTTTAAAATGGCGTTTAGAATGAAAACCATCCGCATCCACACCCAGCGTTTCTGAACAACTCTCCGTCTACATTAAAACAATGAAAACGCACATCACGTGACCACACACACACTCTCTCTGGCATGTGCTGCAGCGTGCTTTGAGCACATACCCATATGAGAGCTGTGCACGTTGGACTGTTCATCAAGGATATCCCGCTGGATCTAATCTCACTATATTTGTTAAACGTGATATTTAATTCATCTTGTTGTCTATATCTGACGACATATTCCCCGACTTTGGTCTTTTGAATCTATTACTTGTTCTCAGGTAACGTGCTTTGGCTGAGCGCAAAGATAAGTTAGATTAATATCTTAATGTAACCGCAGACACCGATTCTGCACATCTGACTGACTGCTTGCCTTTATTTACTCTATTGTATAAACTTACTGTGCGTTATACTTTTATAATGGTCATTATTAATTATTACAACTTATATTCAATAAAAGAGACAGGGTATGTTTCGTATTTTCAATGAAAATGAAAGGAGGCAGTAATGTTACAGGCTCCGTTTTGTTATAAATATGTATGAAGATGACGCTCATATTATGCAGCTACACGACGCCTCAACATTTTTGATGTCTGTTAAGTTGCTAATATCAAAATGAGAATAGGCAGTTCCTCACATCATGTTTTCATTTTTTTTATTAAGATAGTGAAACAGCATAGTGAAACAGCATAGTGAAACCGCGTAGCCAGGGTGATATGAATGACTTTATAAAGTACACACTCGGGAGTTTGTTTTCCATATCAAACTTGCGAAGTCTGAACTTACAAGGAGAGGATGTAAGACTGAACTGTGTGAAGGCTACTTAATATTGAGGAAAAGCCCCAATCAGATAGGCGAATGTCTGCAGCCCCACCTCCGTTTTCAAATGTCTCAGTTTTCCACACTGAAATGGAGTAGCAGCAGCGTTTTAGAATTTTCAAAACACTCCGGTTACGGAGTTCGAAAACTCTGGCGTAGTGTGGACGGATGGCGTAACCGTTGCAAAATGTATGCGTTTTAAAACTAAAACGTATTAGTGTAAACGGGGCCTTAGGGATGCACCGAAATGTAATTCTAAGCCGAAACCGAAAATTCTGGATGCACTTGGCTGAAAACTGAAAATTATTTGTAATAATTATTAGTTATTTTTTTAAGTAATATAATTATTTTAGACTTTAGTTAGTTAGACTCCTGGACCACAATAGAATAAAAAACCTGAATAGAAAAGATGTATGATTGATTTTGATGTAAAGTAAACAAAACAAAAAATAAAATAAAATAAAAAAAAATCACAAATTACAACTACTGTACAAAATAGTAAATTCACAATCATCGACTCAAATATTTGCTAGAGAGAGAGCATAAATAATGTTTATCATGTTTTATAAAGCTGTGTAGTACAGTCAATTATAGTACAAAAAATATAATGGCATTCATTATAAACAACATGGGCCTACATGTCTAATATCTCATTCACACTAGCAGCGACTTTGTAGCTGCCTGTTGCTCTGGGTGGCGACCTGCTTAAAACGCCGGTCTGTGTAGGTCTACGGCACGGAGAATACAATCGACCTCTGAGCGAGCTGAGAGAGGATCATGTGAGCTCTACTTGTGCTCCTATTGGCTGTCACTCAAGAAAGTCGCTCTTCATTTGCAAAAAGTTGAAGAATTCTCAACTTTGTCACGCTTTGTCAACTTTCGACACGCCAATCTGGTCGCCAACGGTCGCTGTCGCTCGCGTAGACCGAGGTCACCGGAAGTCACTCACTCTCCAATGAAATGAGTGGTCGCTTGTTGCTTTGCTGCTGCGAGTCGCTTGTAATGTGAATGAGGCTTAAGTGGGTATTATAGTCCAAGTATGTTAAACCAACCTTTCTGAAAGTACCTCTCTCATTTAGCACAAATTTATTTTTTAATATGAAAACAAAGGCTTTATACTTGTATTCAGGCAAATTTATTCTTTACAGCTGAAAAAAGGGCTCACATCAACTCGCACACTTAATACACAAATCTTGTGACATTTTGTTGCGCATGCTAATGTATTTACAGATTTTGTCATTCTAGGCTAACGCAGAAATAAATTACTCAGCAATAAGTACTTGTAAAGGATTTTATTTTATTTGTATAGATGCACAATAACAAAAAAGTGCCTTTATAAATAAAGAAAGCCTACGCTATAAAATGTAATTTCATCAGTACTCTTTTTATGATTATTTTTTCATGTAGCTCACAGAATATTTGTCATTAGAATGAATCAGAATAGACTTCGATCAGATTTTAGCTTTGATCATTTTTTTTGCCAGATTGGGTATTGGCCAGATGGGTGGATCTAAATCCAATATTTCATGTGTACTATTCTGTGAAATTTAAAAGTAACATTTTTGAATATTCTTGAATATTCAAGTGGTGCATTGGTTTTGATGGTCAGCACAACCAACTCTTTCCATATAAACTTGTTTTAAATATTATATACGTTCTAGAGCTGAACAATATATCGTTTTAGCATTGATATCGCAATGTGTGCATCGGCAATAGTCACATCGTAAGATATGCAATGTTGAGTCTGGATTGTAGTTGACCAAATAACTTTGCTTGTTTTAAGGTAAAACTCTTAATTTTATCTTATTTTTTCTAAAGTTGATGTACTTGAGGGTCAATGACGTGATGCTCATTTTTTTGTGTCCATGTGGTTTAAATCAATTAAAAAAGGTTACAGTTTCAAAATAAATAAGCAATTACTTGCATACATTCTCTATTTTGAGGACAAAGTCAGATTTTTTGGGTTTTATTCCATTTTAGGATAATTCTTAGGGGATTATTGCAAGAATGTCAATGTGGTGTAACCAAAAAAAAAATTGGTACCAAATAGTTTATCTTGTTTAAAAAATGTGAAATTCTCAATAAAACATCATATCAGCTAGTTTGGCATAATTTTATAATAGACATATTTAGTAGTAAGTAAAGGTAAATATAGCATAACTGTTCTAAATATTAATAATAATTTGGGGAATTATGTCAGTCAAGTCCAATTCCTGAAGTGTCAAGATGGTGTAACCACCATTTATGGAGCCATTTTGCTAATATTGTGCAGAAGTGAGACAGGAAGCTGTATCAGAGAGAAGGACCCTTGATAAGACTAATTGCTGCAAGCAAAGGTTGTTAACTCTTTTTAAAATGTGAGATACTCTGACCTTTTTAGGGTGTGGTCAGATATTCTTATATACGTGTCAAATGGTCAGACCCCAAGAATACATTGATAATTGATCGTTATTTTAAAATAAGCATTATCTTTAAAAATTACATCTAAAATATTTCCACCAAGGCCATGTGCTTACATAGGTGTTTTGATAATGCCTGTCAAAATTGATTTTAAGTTGAAATGTCACGCAGTGTAACTGGTTACACCATTTGACTCCAATTACACATCCTTCTGTTGGAGGCCAATTTAGTCAAATCAAATATCATTAGTTCATGATGCTGATTAAAAATGCAATATAAATTAATCTACTATTTGGGTTCATAGTGTTGCATTTATTTATTGAGAAAGTGGTGCTTACCCAACAACCTTACTACTAAAGCTCTGTAAACCTAGGATAAAATATTTTTGCTTGCTCAACATGAATATTAAAAAAAAAATGTTAATCCATGTTTCTATTCACCTAATATAATGGACACACTCTCTCCTTCGCACACACACATACACTACGGCCAATTTAGTTTCTCTAATTCACCTATACCACAAGTCTTTTGACTGTGGGGGAAACTGGAGCAACCGGGGGAAACCCATGCAAACTCAACACAGGAAGGCCTCCTGGTCCATCCATGACTCGAACCAGCAATCTTCTTGCTGTAAGGCAGGGGTGTCGAAACTCAGTCCTGGAGGGCCGGTGTCCTGCTTAGTTTAGCTCCAACTTGCTTCAACACACCTGTCAGGACGTTTCTAGTATACCTAGTAAGAGCTTAACTAGCTGGTTCAGGTGTGCTTGATTAGGGTTGGATCTAAACTCTCCAGGACACTGGCCCTTCAGGACCAAGTTTGGACATCCCTCCTGTAAGGCAACTATGCTAACCACTTAGCCACTATGCCACCCTTTTTTATTCTTTTTCAATTTTTTTTTTTAACATTTTTAAATAGTTTTTAAAATCAATATTATTAGCCCCCTTAAATATTTTTTTTTGATTGTCAACAGAACAAACCACTGTTATACAACGACTTGCCTAAAAAATCTTACTTGCCTAATTAACCTATTTAACCTAGTTAAGCCTTTAAATATTACTTTAAGCTGAATACTAGTATCTTGAAAAATAACTAGTGTAATATTATGTGCTGTCATCATGGCAAAGAAAATAAATCTGTTATTAGAATTT
This sequence comes from Danio kyathit, assembly GCA_903798195.1. Classification (NCBI taxonomy): domain Eukaryota; kingdom Metazoa; phylum Chordata; class Actinopteri; order Cypriniformes; family Danionidae; genus Danio; species Danio kyathit. The sequence goes on along the minus strand of LR812529.1, from coordinate 19,163,153 downwards.
AGTCATTAAAACTATTATGATTAGAAATGTGTTTAAGCAGCACTTGGGAAAAACGTTTAAAATAATTCAAATTTAACATGGGAGAGGTAACAATTTTGTAACAATTTTGATGAGCCTCTGCTGACTGGGTGCTCTCAGCCTTGAGTTTTGGAGGCTTTCATACTTGATGTGCTCATCATTGTTGTACTATTATTAGTAACAACTGGAGGTGAATCAGATGAACTATAATGACAAAAAAGTAGTGAAGAAGTCAGGAGGTGCTAAATTAATGAATTTATCTATAAAATAAAAAAATTGGTTGTAGTTGAGTTTGAAGGAAACTCATTAAAATATTTTCCATGCCTTGCTGTACACCACCATTGGTCAGTCATGTATGTTTGCAAACATTGGCTCTAATTCCCAGAACCAAGGCAACATACAGAGAGAGCAGCAGCAGCTTTTATGTACCTGTGCGGCAAATTGCTCCTAAATAGCATAACACTAAAAGTAAAATAGTGATTTTTTTTAATAAATAGTGATCAGCTACTTAATTTTTTTTTACTTTTAATTTTACTTTAACCTATTGAAAACAAATAGAGTGATGTAAAAGATTGTTAAATGCTACACATGTTTGTTTTTTTATTGTTATTATTCTATTGATGAGGGCCACAGATTTAATGGAAAGGATGTTATTGCTTTATGTATTGAAGTTCAGCAACATGGTTTCATGGTTGTGAACACATGTGTCAATGGCAATCACAACCCCCTCAGATATTGTTCCTGAACTGTCATTACAATACGAGACATAAGTACGCTGTTCATCACCACGATGATGTCTTGTTGCTAGACATTTTGTTTAGCATTGAAAAGAAAGTAAAACCACTTCAGCTGAAATTGTTGACTATCATTCTTGATTTGCACTGACAATTTCAGTCATGTTTGGCTGTTGAAGCAACACAGTCAGGTGGTGTAACTGGTTTGTGTCAATTGGTGTAACCAGTATTTTTTATAAAAATATAATTATATATGTGGAAATAATGTAAAATACAATTTAAAACACCTAGTTTAGTGTAATAAAGTGTTTTTTTAAAAATTTTGGCATAATTTGTCAAAGATTATTTAGAAATCAAACTTGTTTTTAGCATGTGTCCGGCCAAATATTGCAAAAACCTATTAAAATTTACATTTAGAGATAACTTAAATAAAATAAATGTTGGTTTGATATTTTAAAATGAATTATTTATTTATGTGAGTACACTTGCACATCTTCTAGGAGAAGTAAAATATTTAATATTTCCAATATTTTGGCAGTTACACCATTTGACATTTTCAGAATCAGAATCAGTTTTATTGCCAAGTGTGCTTCACACACACAAGGAATTTGTTTTGGCAACAGAAGCTTCCAGTGTACATAAAGTGACAGTAACAACACAAAATTAAATATGAGAAAAGAAAAAGGCGATAAACATTACACATTAAACAGAGATGCAGTTAGTCAAAAATATCTGGATGTTGAATTGTATGTACAGATATGTTGTAAATATAAAGGTTAAAGGTGCTGTGTACCAATGCGAATGGAGAAAGTATTGCATTGTATATTATAAGGTGCTGTACAAGTGCGTATGAGAAAGTATTGCACGTTTATTGCACAGTAGGGGAATATTTAACTGTTCATGAGGTAGATGGCCTCAAGAAAGAACCTTTTCCTGTGTCGGGCTGTGTTCAGGTACATTCAGGCTTAACATTTGTAAAAAATGGTGCAAATGTTAATTTTAGTTACATAAAATCAACATGAACACAATCTGTACATTTTAAAATGCATGATGAATGCTTTTAAATCAACCTTTTAAAGATTTTTAAATTTCTCATCTTGCCACACCTTATTTGTCACTGACCCTTGACCTACAGTTTTTTAGATAATATTACTGGAAATGAGACAAAGCAAATAAGAAAATCATTTTTTTGCATTGTGATTAATTACTGTTAGACTCCCCAGAAAACCATCAAATATGGCTATTCCAACTATCTTGTGAAACTGCATTCATATCACAATATTTATCGCAGAAAATAATATCGCAATATTAGATTTTTCCAATGTCGTGCAGCTCTAATATGATCAGTGTAAAAATTTGTTTAGTTTTACATCAAGTGGCTTCATTTTAACTTGCAAGAGTTCATTGCCGTTTATGCATCATGTTACATTTTGATCTGCATCTGTTTGCAGATTGCAATGCTGCACATACACGTGCCTGAAGTTTAAAAGAATAGGCTCAATAATATGTTGCACAGATATACAATTCATTAATATCTCCCTTTTGTGCTTCAAGCACTTCATTCATGCACCGATGTAAGCCACTCCGTATTAAACATTGTAATACGATATTTTTGTATTGGACAATACTCCAAATTTTTGGTATTGTTTTTAATCTATCATTTCTTGGTATCTGTACATTCATCACATTTAAACCTTAGCTTAGGCTATTCTTCTATGGAATATTTGTGACAGTGTAATCTCTGATCGAGTGTTTGTATATTTCAGTGTCACACATTTTACTCCAGAATTGAACAGCTATCAAACTGACATGAACGTTATGTGGGTGATACTTTTTCATATTGTGGCTTTCTTCTTTATTTATCAACAAGTGGATTCAGAGTTGCTGCATCAGCATCAGTGTTTGTATGAAGAAAAAGCAACTGTGCAGTTTTCACTTATCACATGTAGAACCAGGCATACTTGGTCCTCTGTACTATCGGAACAAAAGAAAAACCTAGTACCATATTTTTTTTATTATTATAATTGTTTTTATTTACCAAACTGATACTGAAGTACAGGGTTTTTTGACAACATTAGCGCCCTATGGACTTAAAATGCACTAATTGCGTTATTTTTTATTTTTTTGGTCAATTCAAATTTTCTATTTTGACTTTCCTATACTGGTTTTTACCAGTTGTGATTTTATTTACGAGATCTACAATTACAGCATACAAACAAAAAGTCCTTTCATTAAATTTTCTTCATTAGAAAAATAAACATCTAATGTCCCAGAAACACTAACACCCGAAACACCCGAAGCATTAAATCCAAAACAGCATCATTTTCCACTGTTTAAAACTCTTTTCCTGATATTGCTATGAAAAATAAACAAAAAAGCAATCCCCAAAAAGTCCAAAGACTGTTAGAGTAAGGTAGATCTGGCAACACAGAGGAGTGGAGGCTGCATCCGTGTTCTTGTGAGCCGAGTGCATTCACTCATGTGTTCTGACAGCTGCTGTGATTCAGATAAATTCACTTATCAAGCAACATGGTTTTAAATAAGTTTTTGCAAATGAACATGAAAAAATGTACATAAGGCATTAGGCTTTTGTTCAGGGTCCCCCCCCACCTTTAACTTCATAGACGTGACTGAGCTACTATTCAATCGCTTTTAACGCAGACAGGGCCAGTCTGATTTTGCACGCCGCCACCATGTATCTGTTATGTGTACGCCACGGACTGCTACACCTTATTTGAGTTCTGCCTTTTGCTTTTCAGAAATGTAGTTTTTGACATTGGTTAATTGATTCAGAATAATCCACATCTGTCGCAATGCATCTTAAAATATTTTTTTTTCCCTACCCCAAGAGATTTTATAAGTCCTGGATTTTGATCAAAATTATAAGGAATATTTTCTACACATAAAAAACACTATTCAACACAATACATTCATTATTTAAAAGTTATCCAATCTACTCAAGCAAACGTATGCAATTTTGCTGGAGAAACTTTTTTGTTTTGTTTGACTAAGGCCCTGTTTACACTAATACGGTTTAGTTTTAAAAACGTATAAGTTTGGCTATTGTTACGCCTCCTGTCCACACTACCCCGGCGTTTTCGAGCCCCAAAAATATTTTAGAAACGCTGAAGAAGCTGTTTTTGTTTTAAAAAGCTGCTGCTCCGTGTCAGTGTGGATGGGGAAACTGAAAACAGAGGATCTGATTGGGGCTTTTTCTCAGTATTAAGTGCACAAAGTTTAGTCTTACATCCTTTCCTTGATAAGTTCAGATTTAGCAAGTTTGAAAACTTCCGAGGACACCTCAGGTAAATCTTCAAAGGGTACAATGTACTTAGCAATGTAATAACGTCATTCACATGACTCTGGCTACGTTGTTTCTTAACAATAAAATGAAAACATGATATAAAGAACTGCCTATTTTCATTTTGATATTAACAACTTAACAGACACTAGAAATGTTGAGGCATCATGTAGCTACATATTTCTATGACCGTCAACTTCACTGTAACGGAGTCTATAACATAACTTCCTCCTTTCATTTTCATTGAAAAATACGAAACATACTCTGTCTCTTTTGCTGAATATCAGTTTTAATAATCAACAATGGCCATTATAAAAGTATAATGTACAATAAGTTTATACAATATAGGAAATCAAGGCAAGCAATCAGTCAAATGTGCAGAATCAGTGTACGTGGTTACATAATTTAATATATTAACTTATCTTTGCGCTCAGCCAAAACACGTTACCTGAGAACAAGCAATAGCTTCAAAAGACCAAAGAGTCGTTAGAGACGAGATGAATTAAATATCCAATTTAACAACTATAGCATAATGAGATCCAACGGTAGATCCTTGATAAACTGTCCGACGTGCGCTGCTCTCACCTGGGGAGGTGTGCTCAAAGCTCAGGCATCTGCATACGCTGCAGCGCATGCCAGAGTGTGTGTATGGTCACGTGTTGTGCGTTTTCAGAGGTATAGTTTTGGATGGAGAGCATTTCAGAAATGCTAGTGTGGATGTGGATCGTTTTCGTTCTAAAATGCCATTTTAAAACCAAGACGAATTGGTTTAAATGGGGCCTAAAGCTGTGCCACACAACAATTTGGGCCTAAGCTTTTCAATGGATTTTGAAATGCGATCTCTCTCTCTCTCTCTCTCTCACACACACACACACAATTTGGCATGCCATACTTTCAAAACATAACAATATGCAATCTATTCCATTTATTGAAGTGCTTCAGTTTACAGGTCAGAGTGAACTTGAAGTTTAGAAATGTGAAAGAACACACACATACATCTGAATGTAATCAATGGAATAACAAGTGTAGTGTGACCGCCTCGTGATTTTGATTGAAGTAGGATCAATTATTATTACTTTTGTCTCTCAATGCCTCTGTGCGTTTATGTTTGCAGTGAAAGACAATTAAAGCTAAATGTCCCATTCTACCACCTGCTGCAGCTTCATTATGGCTTTTTTGCATGGTGAGGGAAAAAGGCACTCCTGTGATGTTAGACATAAAACACTTCATCAACAATACATAAGCGGAAGCAGAAGAAAATGTAGGTGGCGGCGGGTTCAACATTTGTGCTATAGGGGCTTCAGAAACTAGCAGTTAAATCCCATGAGCTCAGACATTGCTTAAATCGCTCTGTAATTTGCCGAAATCCCTTAATGTGCAACCCAGCCTTTTCCTCAGAGATTTCATTCTTTACATCCCCAGTAATGCAGTATCTGCATTGTTTTTTATCATGCTAGGTTTAATCAGTAAACATTGTGGGAGATTATTTTCTGGCACACTCTCTCACTCTCACACACACAATTTTTTTTTCCTTAGCCACTGTCAAGATATTTCTTTCAGTAGATCGCTCATGTTGGCTAGACCATTATCTGTCGCATAGCCATGTTGTCTAGACCACTATCTTTTTGGACTAGCAGATAATAAGCATTTAACAATTGCGAAGAAGGACCCTTGTCACTTAGCCTAATTACTTTTGTCCATTAGACCAATGCTTGGACAAAGAAGGCCAGGCTATATAATAGGGCATTTGCTCTCGGTGTAGGGAATGGGAAACCTCGTCTTACTAAGCTGAGATCACAGTATCTGTTCTCTGAGAGTAAAAGGGCCAAGCGCATCAGTCACGTGGCATAAGGACACACGGGAATTATGTTTTCACTAAAAAGGCTAGAGGGCATGGTGACGGATCATTCAGGTTCCAACGTGTTTTACATTTTTGACATTTGTGAAATTGTTATTGCGGTTATGTATTCAATGTGTGGTGGCATTAGCGAAATCTTTTTGACATGTTACAAGCAGAAAAGTTGATTGTTGTTAGAAGTGTAATGCTTAGAGCATGAATGTTGATCTGCATGAATCTTTCCCTCTGTTTGTAGATAGTTCAATCATAAAGCAATTTTAAACTATTCATTCACAAAATAACATAAAGACTCTGTTCATGCTGTTTTATGGTTTCCAACAGACACTCTAAGCCAGGGGTTCTCAATCTCAGTTCTGGAGGTCCGTTGTCCTGCAGATTTTAGCTCCAACCCCAATCAGACACACCTGGGTTAGCTAATCAAGCTCTTACTAGAGCTATTTCTCAATTTCAAGAACGCAGAGAACGGACTCGCGTTCTTGTGGAGACCGGTCTTGGCAAGTTATCTCAGAAGCACGAACTTGGGAGACCAGGAGAACAGTGAATGTGTCCTGTGAGAAATGAGATGCTGCGTTCTTCCCTGGTTCTTTCTGATGGTCACATGACCTTCACGCATTTTTAATGGACAGTTATTTAAACAGTACAGCATTGATACAACGATTTATAGTTTTTTCCCTTTCACTATATACTATGCATAAAGATCTTATAAATATATGTCGCACAATACAAATAAAACTAATTTTAATACGAATTTCAGCAAATAAACACTATTAATGTGTTTATGCTTTTATAAAGATTTTTGTGTCAATGTTTACTTTCACTGTTTCATTTAGAGAAACTCCTGAAATAAATAAGTTATATCTCTGAACTTTAATAATGAATCTTTATTAAATGCTGTGCTTCCCACCTCCTTTATTCAGCCGCAATGAATGCATCGATGCATCCTAGATATCAAGAACACAATCTAGAACTCTCACTCGTCCTCCGTTTTTGCGGTCTTGAGTTTTGGAACTGAACTTTGAGTTTTGGCAGTCAATGATGACGTTACATGAGGACGCAAGAACGCTGAAGAACGCATGTTGAGAAACAGCCTAGGCTTTCTAGAAACATCCATGCAGCTGTGTTGAGGCAAGTTGAAGCTAAAATCTGCAGCACACCAGACCTCCAGGACCGAGTTTTAGAACCCCTGCTCTCTAAGCCATGTCTGAGAAAGAATGTCATGGTCTTTATTTTAGCCTTTTTCATGCACACTTAAAATTTGCAAAATATGTGAATGTGCTCAGAACTTTGTGCATAAGAGCTAGTTGTGTTGTTAATTATTCTCAGTTTATTGCACAGGCCAATTGTTTTGCTACATAAGACCTCAGTGTATCATTGAGGCCCCGTTTACACTAATACGTTTTAGTTTTAAAACGCATACGTTTTGCTAAGGTTACGCCATCCGTCCACACTACACCAGAGTTTTCGAGCCCCGAAAACGGAGCGTTTTGAAAACGCTGTAGAGGCCGTTTTCATTCTAAAATGCTGCTGCTCCGTCTCAGTGTGGATGGGGGAAAACGGAGACATCTGAAAACGGAGGCGGGGCTGCAGACATTCGCTTCTCTGATTGGGGCTTTTCCCTCAATATTAAGTAGCCTACACACAGTTTAGTCCTGCATCCTCTCCTTGTAAGTTCAGACTTCGCAAATTGATAAGGAAAACAAACTCCAGAGTGTGTACTTTATAAAGTCATTCACATCACCCTGGCTACGCTGTTTCACTATGCTGTTTCACTATGCTGTTTCACTATGTTAACAATAAAATGAAAACATGATGTAAGAAACTGCCTATTTTCATTTTGATAGCAACTTAACAGACATCAAAAATGTTGAGGCGTTGTGTAGCTGCATAATATGAGCGTCATCTTACATTGAATATCAGTTTTAATCATTAATAATGACCATTATAAAAGTATAACGCACAATAAGTTTATACAATTAGGAAAATAAAGGCAAGCAATCAGTCAGATGTGCAGAAACGGTGTCCGCGGTTATATTAAGATATTAACCTAAATTATCTTTGCGCTCAGCCAAAACACGTTACCTGAGAACAAGTAATAGATTCAAAAGACCAAAGTCGGGGAATATGTAGTTAGATATAGACAACACGATGAATTAAATATCACGTTTAACAAATATAGTGAGATTAGATCCAGCGGGAGATCCTATATATATATATATATATATATATATATATATATATATATATATATATTATTTCGATATCAGTTGTTAATGCTTCCAGAGTATCCCAACAATGACTGAAGCCACAAATTAGAGGGTCCATTAAACAGCATAACCTATTTTCGGTGGGCGAAAATTTGGTGCATCTCTAATATCAACACACTTCTAGAATCCCATTGTTGCACATTTCTGCTGTGTGATTGGCTCTTAGATCAATATAGAGCAAAGTCCAGATCTTATCATTGTTATCAACATAAATTTTATCGCAATTCGATATAATATTGTTTATCGGCCCAGTTCTAGTATATTAGATGTACATTAGATCTTATAAAGCTGTTAATCAAACAACAGTCACTTGCTGCTCTTGATTAAGTAGTTTTTGTAACCTTATTAAGGACTGATCTGTTTTAATTTCAAATACATTTTTCAATTATTTTATAAGAGATTTTTTTTGTACACGCTGCTGAAATATTAGGTGCCATTTAAACTTGTGCGTTTTTATTTTAAAACGGCATTTTAGTATTAACACTCTGGGCTCTATTTTAACAATCTAGGCTCAAAGTCTAAAGTGCATGTTGCAAAAGCAATAAGGGTGTGTCCGAATCCATTTTTGCTATTTTAAGGATGGAAAAATACTGTTTGTGCCGTGGTACATGGTCTAACAAGACTGTGCTTATTCTCTTAATGAGTTATGGGTGTGTTTTGAGCATAATGTGCATTAAACCAATCAAAGTCTCATCTCCCATTCCCTTTAAGAGGGCCACGGCGCATTTGCTATTATGGCGGACTTTGTAAGTGGAAAAACTGAATGCTTCATTAGCGAGAAAACAGTTTAAGACCATCTGCAGCGAGAATAAAGAATGAGTCTCCTCCAGTCGGCCTCTTTACTTTCTCTTTACTTTAATTTTAATCTTTACTTTACTCCTTTACTTTCGTGGATCAGGAAACGGTGTTGTACGCACTCCACTGAAGACATCCATTTGCCTACATGTTTAAGCGCAAATAATTGTCTTAAAACTATTTCTAAATTCAGTTATAATTTGCAGCAAATTAATAAATGAACAATAATAACAAAGTGTGGTCAAAAATTGAGTTATATCAAAACACACGTCCTATGCCTCATATGGTTCAAAACCAGACAGGTGGAAAAATATATGCTTGTTTTTATTAAAACAAATATAAATATGCATATTAAGCTGCGGTCACACTGCATTTTTCTCCCCATAGACTTCCATTCATATGCACGCAAATGCGTCAGACTGGAAACGCTAGGTCGTGCTTCAAGTTTCGCATCACTTGACTGCGTGAGACCAATCGAGGATGAAAATATGACCTCACTGTACATTCATTCATTCATTTTCTTGTCGGCTTTGTCCCTTGCGGGGTCGCCACAGCGGAATGAACCGCCAACTTATCCAGCACGATTTTACGCAGCGGATGCTCTTCCAGCCGCAACCCATCTCTGGGAACTTCCACACACAGATTCACACTCATACACTATGGACAATTTTAGCTTACCCAATTCACCTGTACTGCATGTCTTTGGACTGTGGGGGAAACCGGAGCACCCGGAGGAAACCCACGCGAACCCAGGGAGAACATGCAAACTCCACACAGAAACGCCAACTGACCCAGCCCAGCCGAGGTTCGAACCTACGACCCAGCGACGTTCTTGCTGTGAGGCAACAGCACTACCTACTGCGCCACTGGGTTGCCCCCTCACTGTACAGTAATGTTAAATATAGACAGATCGCTAGCTTTTTTAAATGTCTAATCATCTTGTTTAATGCCGCCCCTTTTCGCAGCACCGTACGACAGAATTTCGCACACACAGTGTGACTAGTGCGACTGTGGCATAATAAATAATACTACTAATAATAACATTATACAAAAGCAAACTGTCATAAACTGAAAAAAGCCCCACGACATGAAGGCATGGAGGTAGTGGTTTTTATATTTATGTAAAAAATAATAATTTGTGTAATATTTTAATCCTTTAATTCTTTTTCATTTGTAAAGATATCCTGTCTGTATTAAGCAATGTGTAGGCGTTTAAGGCGCACAACTAACGCAATCAGTGCTGGACTTTAGACCAACTTTCAGTTGGTCAATGGTGCGGTTTATTTTAGTTTCTCAAAATAGCAACGCACCAACAATGCGCCTTAACACACCTCCTTTCTAGACCGGAACACCAATGAGTCCACAAAGTGGCACATATTGATTTACTATTTAAACAACGTGGCGCAAAACAGGAAAATTAGGGTTGCACTGGCCTGAAAATAGCAACAAATCGCGCCACACATGTCTTGCATCTTTTGGCCAAGTGTATGATAGGGCCCTCTATGTCCAGACTGGCTTTTTAAAACACATGATACATGATCATTCACGCCCATTGGGTATGCACATATAGCAGTCCACCAGTTGTTTAATGGTTGCATGAGAGGGGCTTGATGAATCGGGTAATAATACGCAATAGTCCAAAGACCAGTCAGAGAGTGATTTTGAATAGAAACAACTGTGTTTTCAAAGCTTTGTGTTTCAGTCCATCTATATTGAAACGATACACTTCTGTGTTTTCAAAACGTTGGGTTTTTTATGGTTTAAAGATGCCGGAGTATTGTAGACACCAGGCATAACTGTAAAAACAAATGCATTTTGAAATAAAACATTTGGGGCTGTTCACATATTGCATCTTGTGAATGTGAAATTTTGTTACTTCCAACGAAGCGTGCGATCTGGGCACGCAAATAGGGCGTGACGTGCAAACGGTGAAACATGCTCGTGTTTTTCAGGCACTTTTCACATCACAACTTTTCAGAATGCTGTAAGCGCACCAATGAACCATGTGACTAGAACTAACCAATCAGCTTCAAACTTTGTATGGAATATACACATTTCAGTACTAACGGTAGACTAATTACCTCAAACAAATGCAGAGCACCTAAACACTGCAATGCTTTTTAAATTTTCATAAATATAACTTGTATCAGAGCTGCAGCAATGGTTTGTCAGTTTGTCATCCTCGGAGAGAACAGTTGATGGTTGCCAAGCATTGACCGATGCCATGGAAGCATGAGCACAAAAGTGTGTTGGAAATGGTGGAGGAAGCGATGCGCTTTGTGCTTTTAGATGCAATATGTAATCTGCCTTTTAGTTTAAATAGCACATTTTTCTTACCTGAACAATTAACGGGATGGTTCTCCCAAAAAAGGAGATTTACACACTATTTACTCAGTCACAAGTGGATATAAACCTTTAAAGGTTTTTTTCAAAAGAAGATGTTTTTAAAAAAAGCTGACTTGCGTAGTATGAAAAACACATACTATAGAAGTCAATAGTTACATGTTTGCAGTTTTCTTTAAGTGAAGTTTCACAAAATAATTTCGAGAGGAGCACGTGATATAATTGACCGCAGCTGGTCTCTCATCTACAATCATTAGTTAGGCAATCAGATTAATCCAAACTCACTATAAGTAGCCTAGCAAATATTACTCCCTTATCTTCGTTTTCCGAAGAAACCCCCCATCCACCCCTTCTCCACCTTTCTTTCTTTACCACGGGGAGCTCTCGAGAATTACTTGATCTCGTACTCCCCGTACATGCTCAATTGACCAGGCGGGAGCCCTGGGCTCAATTATCTCCGAGCTCAGGGTTCTCTCCCGGGACAGCATGCCAAACCTGCTAATAGCGTCAAGCAATATCTAAGTGTGAACTCTTGAAAATATATTCTCGTGTGCCACATTTGTCTTTTTTTTGTTGTATTTGTACTAATTTCTGTTTCTTATTTTACTGCTGTCTGTTTACATGTCTGTAATCATTGTGTGCTTATACAAGTTAGGCTAGATGCGTTTGAGATGGAGAAAAAATATAGTCAATGTGGTTGGGGAATTTGTGCGACCGAATTAAACCCGGTGCAAATTTTTGTCAGAAAATCTGTCGACCTTGAATGAAATTGCACATTAATTGAGTTATTGAAATGACTGGATTTTGCCAGTGAAAATTTGCTGAACCACGGTTAACATACCCTTATAAATATACAAAACTGAAAAAATAATTGATAAGTCTGACATTTGTCTTATTGACTAGCTTTGCTTGTTATTTACGGACAGTCTGACACATGTTCTTGTTGACACGTTCAACTGTTCTTTAATTGATTTTGAATTATTATTATTATTTATTTATGTATTTTTGGTTAGGGGTGTATAATTCTCCTTTGGAAGGATGCCATCCTAAGTTTGCTTCCAACACTAATTTAATATACTTGAACTGACTAATCAAGGAATTGAGGATTACTAGAATCTTCTAGACCAGCAAGTTAGAGCCAAACTCTGCATGAATGTGGTCCTCCACCCCCGATATACAAAAGTTCTAACCAGAGGTGCGTTTCCGAAAACCATTGTTGGCCAACTAAGGTCGCAAGTTCCGTCGTTACAAACATCGTTTGTTGATTTGGCATTTCCCAAATCCATCGTTCCAACGAACATTTGCAAACTACGTCGCAAACTTGTAGGCTTGCAACTACACCTCTATTGACCTTATTCTGAAATGCGGAAGTGCGCTCGTTTTTGCGATTGTTTTAGAACTTCCGATTCAGTTGCCTATGGGAGAAATGACTAGGAATAATAAACGGCCGAAAACGGTCAAACTACTCGCTCTACAAACAAGTGTTTGCATGATTATACAGACAAAATAGAATAATATAATAAGAAAACCTCAGTTTGCAACATCAAGCAGCAGAACGAGCTGTTTTTAACGTCTAAAAATGAATGGAAGTGAATGAGACCGGAAGTCTCGAGCCAAAATGATTCAAATGGCTGCGCCCGCTCGTACGCGGAGAATAAGGTGAATAGCTGTAGTTAGAAACAGAGTTCCTGGTTGTGTTCTATTCCCAGTCATCCTCCCTATGCCCTATTCATTTAGAAAGTTCTAACATTTAAACTTGGAAAGATAAAAAAAAAAAAAAAACATCACTTTTAGATGTAATTTGCTTTCAAAGTATTTTTACAGTTCAGTTTTAGTGATCTTCATATTGACAGTTGCATTCGCTTCGCAGAGCACTTTGAAAACATTGATGTCATTTTGAACACAGCCGTTGCTCATGACGAAAGCGATAGGTGACCTATTATTTAAAAGCAGAATTTACGTTACATCTCCAAAGCTTGTAAAAACAAAGCCTGTTGGTTAGAACTTTTCTGCAGTGGTTTGAATGAGTCAAATTGTAAAAATAGGCTTTTTAAAAAATAAAATAAAAAATAAATAAACAATATCATACTTAATAATAATAATAATTATTAATATTATTATTATTATTAAGTAGGATTTTTTCCTTTCTTTTCTTAATAAATAGCCTACCGTTAATTGCAGCCATTAATGATTTATATGATTTATATTTGAGATTAGAATACTGTTAGCTACGTGGTTTTATGTTTTAGGATATAATATGTAATATTTTCATTAATATTTGTAAAAGAAACATAGGCCCTAACTGTGCGGTTTACATATACTTTTTAACTTTATCAAAATGAATACAGTTTTTGCATGTGCGTGTATAAACAATATAATTTGCACAAAAAAGTATGGGCTTTTTCTCTAAAGAAGTTGTTGCTCCACTCCATTTAGAGCGTCATTATGTACGTTTTGAGTTATAACTAACGTGGTTCAAATGATGGATCTGCGACAAAGCAGCCACGGTTTTGGGAAACAATTGTCACTTCATTGTTTTTTCCCCAAATGATGCATGGTACTATGATAGTTCAGCCGCCAGTTACGTTGTCGTTTGGGAAACGCACCCCAGATTGTTACAGTTCTGCAAGTCAAAAATTCAGGCCTGTGACTGTTAAATAAATGCAGGCTGTGGTTCTCTTTATCACAATTTTTGACTGGAGTACAGTGTATGCCAGAATGATGATAAAATTATTTTTACAACTTTCACGTCACATGCCACTGCACGAACACAGCTCATTCATAGGCTAACAGCCATTGCTCCTTTGTTAAGCCTATAGGTGGAGTAACATATCTATAGCATCCAAGGGTGCTCTAATTGATTGGTCACTGATCACAATCGGCTGATAATCGCTTTTATTGGCGTTTAGCCAGTGGAAATTAGTGGAAAATATGATGTCTTGTTTACGCAAAAGATCAGCTCTTAAAATGCAATGGCTGCAGTTGTACCATTCATTACATCTTCTTTGTTGAATCTTCTTCTTGAGAAAACTGCTGAAATGGACCATGGTGTGAAAACAGATTGACCATGGTGTAAAAACTTCAAAAGCCACGCTGTTGGGAGTGGTCCAGAAAAGATTCTGTTGACATAGAAGCTGAGCAACTGTATAGCATTGATACAATCCTCGATTCGATGTGATGAATCTTAATTTACACATTCTGTAGCCTACATTTGTGTCTTTGTATCTGTGTTGCTGTCAGAGCAAATAAACAAGCAGGAAATTAATATAATATAATAAATAAACGGGAACCTATTTTGTGATCATTTTTTTTTTTCAATTTATTCTTCATACTGCAAGAAAAATAATTGAAAAGAATACTTAAAAAGAATGTTATTGTGTAATAATTTTGTTTATATCCTTTAAAATTAGATACGTTATTTGCTGTAAAAAAGTGCTAATTTTGGATGTACACAACGAAACTTGACAGGTCTGCTAAGCCAGCAAATTGACTGAATGCAGGCACTCCGATATGCTCATTAGATGAATGAACAGCGCAATGCAGTAGATCATAACAAAAAGAGTATGTTAGTAAGTTTTTATCTGTTTGACTGCATTTCAACTGCATCAACAACAACCTCGGTTTCACACAACAAGTGTGACCGCCACATGAGCAGCATGTCAGTGTAACTACAGCGTTAAGACAGCTGCAGACCTTACCGGAAGCATTTGTAGTGTGTGAATGCCATAGCAGCTCGAAAACAGTCCTACAAATTAAACTAAAAGCTATGCTCATGTTTTTCCAAATGTTGTTACTGTGTTCGTTATTTATGCCAAACTAATTTCAATTAATACTCTTTATTTTGTTCAGTTTTTGATTTTGAATTTATCAAACTTGCAGTTTACCGTTATATAATACAGTATAATATAATTTGGGAGGATAATATATAATGAATAAATAGATTTTGTTGCATACATGGGTTCATGCTTACCTGTGCATAGAATAGACCTATATTTTAAAATAAAATGTTCACTGAATTTGGTCTTTTTAAGACATTCTTCATGAATTTGAGAACTTTGAATTGCTCTATAGTGAAGATACAGGATCACAACCACTGCAAGATGTAAACTGAAAGTATTTGCAGAACTCAAAAGATTTTGTGAGGGAGTACAAAGGATTTAAACATTTTTCTTTCTTCCTTATTTTTTTCACCACCACATCGCTTTAGTCCCTTTATTGATCAGGGGTTGGCACAGCAGAATGAACCACTAACTTATCCAGCATATGTTTTACGCAGCGGATGCCCTTCCAGCTGCAAGCCATCACTGGGAAACACCCATACACTCTCATTCACACTCATACACTACGGACAATTTAGCTTACCCAATTCACCTACAGCACATGTCTTTGGACTGTGGGGGAAACCGGAGCACCCAGGGGAAACCCATGCGAACACGTGGAGAACATGCAAACTCCACACAGAAATGCCAACTGACCCAGCTGTGAGGCGATCGTGCTACCCACTGCGCCACTGTGATGCATGCACAGAAATTGAATAGGCTAATTAAAACATGTTTCCTCTGTAGCTTACATATTTTGGATTATCAAATTTTTTTTACTACAATTCTTGTTAAACACATTAGGTTTGTGTATTTTTTTGCATGTTTTGTGCGTTTATAGAACTTTATATGTGAAATCATATTTATTTTGGACATCAAAGTTTGCTGTCCGCTTAATTGAGCATAAGCAGAGCAGCAAAAATAAACAAAACCATCACTTCAGCTTTGCTTATTTGCCGCTTCCGCTTGATGCCAAAAACTATTTATATACAAAGACGATTTATTATGAATGGGAAAAGTGCAATGCTCAGTATGGTCGTTATATCGAAGGAAGTCCCGAATTCCAATCAAATAGCCAATCGTCAGTCTTTATAGCAAAGCGGTTTTGTGGGGGATGGTCTGTTCAGATTCGATTGTTATAGCAAGCCCAAGTTTGGTGTGCCTGCATTCCCATCACATATTGTGTCCTTCCACTGTCATCCTCCAGTCTATGCACAGGTTTTGGTTCTTTTATTATAGTGTTTATAACCGCATTTTCTTTGGTTACCGTTGAAACAGTCATAAGGGAGATTGGTGTCGTGCCAATTGGTGCGCTTGCGCAGTAGCTGGAGAAAACTGGAAATTACATATTTATTTGCCTTCAGCTTAGTCGCTGATTTATCAGTGGTTACCACAGTACAATGAACTGCCAACTATTCTGGCATATGTTTTACGCAGTGGGTGCCCTTTCAGCCACAACCCAATACTGGGAAACACCCATACACACTCATTCACACATACACTCATACACTGACCAATTTAGTTTATTCAATTCACCTATAGTGCATGTCTTTGGAAACCCATGTGAACACAGAGTAAACATGCAAACTCCACACATGCCAACTGACCAAACCAGCGAACTTGTTGTGAGACGACAGTAGAGCTGTGCGATTAATCGAAAAGTAATCGCATCTCTCAAAAAATTTTACTACACGTTGCACGTTTGCATCACATTTACGATGATTGAAAACTGTGACACATTATTTCAATAAAATTATTGTTTCCATTAAAATATTTGTTTACAGAAGATTCAAGAACTGCACTGTTTAAAATATTATTTACAGGATATACAAGAGCTATTTTATTTAGAAGAGATACTGCTTATTTTATCCTTTTGAAAACACTGAAAATAATTTATTTTGTTTATATTTATTTTTGTTTAGTTATTTATTTTCTTGTGATTGAAATAAAGTGATTGTTGGTTTTAGGCAACGTGTGTTTTAATTTTAGATGTTCAACTTTGATGTTCAATAAATAATCATAGATAGTAAATAAGTGTGTGTTTCTTTTAATTATTTTAAAATCAAGTAATGCACCCTTCATTTCAATTTCATGCCCCCCAGAAATGACGTAATTTAAATGTAATTAGAGCTTAAGCAACAACAGTAAATGGGACAGGTTTTGTTGCTGATTTGAAATATTTGAGTTGTTACTGATTTGAGTTCAGCAAGAAGTTTTTTCAGGATTCTCCAATCATTTAAATAGACTTAAGTGTCTTGGATGTGCTTTCCTGGGGCATTGGAAATATGGCTGCTGAGTGAACTGACTTTCCTTGAAAGGAACTTTGTTGATGCTCACACACTGCTCCTGCTCCCAGTGTGAATGCACTCCATGCACCACTCACACTTGCAGTGTGAAACTGGCTCAATGCGTACGCATGTTTTCTGTCACGTTACTAGAGCAGAGAACCATGTGTCATGTTATAAGCAACAAACATTTTTCACCCTTATTTTCATAAAAAATAAGAGTTGGAGGACTTCATAAAATGTGTTGTTAGATATAATTTCTAAATTATTACAGTGCAGCTGTATAAACTAAATTGACATTGGCAATCTCAAAATTATTTTTGATAAAAACATCTTCAATGGAAATGAAGTCAGGCTTTTATTCTTTTATTACTAATAAAAACAGATAATACTCTGATGCACTCAAGCTCCAGATCCGTGAGCTGCTTTCTGATATTATGTGAACCGAGCTGATTGACTTGAAACAATAATTTGGTTATAGCCGTTTTTCTGGCAATTTATTTTCTTTCTAAAGATGTTTGGAACAAAACTATTATTATTTATTTTTTTCATTTCATTTTTTACAATTGTTCTGGAAAGTTGAAATGTTGAATCATTATATATTCTCCTCAATTATTTTTTAATACTTATTAAACATTTTAAAAACAGTTTAATATTGATATTGACATGATAAATGAAAGGCTTCAAATAGACCTTGTAATCGGTATCGGACAATATGGTGTCGGATATCGGAGCACCTCTAATATGGTGTCTACATCTTGAACTCTATGCTGGACAGCTGTGTTTCTCCTGTTTTCTTCCACCCAATGAAAATCAACACATGGTGTGGAACTAAAGTGATATATTCTGTGACCGGCTTCCTTAAACCTAAATGCGATGTGATTTATCTCTCTCCAAGATCCAGCAGCTTCCTCTGGCTAATCCAAATGGCTCAGCTCCCCAGTAAATAAGGTATCTGATTGAGAATCAACTTTAGTTTTGGTATTTTCCAGTGCCTAATCGTTGCAAGCATGTGGTGCGTCAACACAGGCAATGTTTCCAATCAAGTGTTGATGTAACATCAATAAACTTTAAGCAGTAAGCTAAAATATGATTTAAGCCAGACTTTCAGAAGCAAAATATTATAGATTCAAAAACAATGTGGTCTTTATGCAGTTTTTTAGGGTTGCAAATTAGCTGTTTGATTCTGATATTATTGGTTCATTACTTTACAGGTGTAATACATACAGGTGTAATACAAATTTAAATAGGATCTTTTGTAGGTGATAGAACAATAGTTGGATATCTTTTACATAAATCCATTTGCACTAGTAAGCACATTTGTTGTTGAATGTTTTTAAACCAGAAACCTGATATGATCATTGTGGGACATGTGACAATGGCAGCTAGCTCTCAATAATTCTTACGTGGTCGCCCACTGAAGCCAAGCAGGGCTGTGCCCGGTCAATACCTAGAGAGACCACATGGGAAAGCTAGGTTGCTGCAGGAAGTGGTGTCAGTGAGACCAGCAGGGGGCAATCAACCTGCATTCTGCGTGGGTCCTAATGACCCAGTATATTGATGGGGACTCTATACTGCTCAGTGAGCACTGTCTTTTCCGATGAGACGTTAAACTGAGGTCCTGATTCTATGTGGTCGTTAAATATCCCAGGATGTCCTTCGAAAAAGAGCAGGGGTTTAACCCCAGCATCCTGGCCAAATTTGCCCACTAGCTTCTGTCTATCATGGCCTCCTATCCATCCCCATATCATAATTGGCTTCATCACTCTGTCTCCTCTCCACCAATCAGCTGGTGCGGTCTGGCGCAGTATAGCTGCCGTCGCCTCATCCAGGTGGATGCTGCACACTGGTGGAGGATGAGGAGATTCTCCCCAAAAAATGTGTAAAGTGCTTTAAGTATCCAGAAAAGTGCTATATAAATATAAGGAACTATTAACACACCAAAACAAGGTTTTCCAATGCAATCTTACAGAAATTAATAACTTTTTGGTTTATTGGCTACTTTGTTTTTGATTTATTAACACAGCTAATAACACAAAATGTGATATTTTCCAGTGTTTATAACTTTTTCTCACTTGTCTCATTTCTCAAAAAGCCAAGAATCATAAGCTCTGGTTATCTAAAATATTTTGATAAATTGTTTACAGTTTTGTAGTGTACTATTATCCTTGTAGCATTTTCAAATATTTTTTATCTTGTTCTGGTAAAGCATTTGCTGAAAACTTAAACATGACTAATGTTTTCTCTCTGTCTGAAAGCAATATACACTGACGTGTCTAGCAGATTTTTTTTTTACTCAACCAGCAAAGGTTTTAAAAGTAGCTTGAAGGAAACATGTTTGACATTGGCTTAAATTATATTTTAATTTTTCATCTTTATTTCTATAGCGCTTTTACAATTTAGATTGTGTCGAAGCAGCTTAATTCTTACCCTTGGCTGGTCTTACCCATGTCTAATACGTAGAAGAGTAATGTTTTCTCATAGGAGTATTAATACATAGTAGCATTGTGTAAAAACACATTGTTTTTCTTTTCTTGCTTTCCTGCTCTCTTGTAAGCAGCATTACATGACGAAACGAGCAAAGTGTCTTAAAGGGTCATGAAACACCAAAACACATTTTTTGAGATGTTGACAGTCATATATATGTCCCACGTTGCTAAAAACACTATTAGGACACATATACAGTGCATCTGGAAAGTATTCATAGCGCTTCACTTTTCCACATTTTTTTATGTTACAGTCTTATTCCAAAATAGATTAAATTCATTTATTTCCTCAAAATTCTACAGACAATACCCCATAATGACAATGTGAAATTTTTTTTTTTAAATTGTTGCAAATTTATAAAAAAAAAAAAAATAAAAACTGAAAAATCACAGCCAAGTGTTCACAGCCTTTGTTCAATACTTTGCTGATGCACCTTTGGCAGCAATTACAACCTCAAGTCTTTTTGAATATGATGCCACAAGCTTGGCACACAATGGGAATTTTTGCCCATTCCTCTTCCTCTTTCAGGTTTTAAAGACATACCTTAGTCAAAATGATTTAGTTACTAAGTTTACAGTACTTTAATATCACTACAATATTACAGACTGAAAGATCTGCTGTAAATGCTCCTCTACGAATGTAAACATGTAAACACCTTAATCAAACTATTACCATCATGTAGGATTTTCGCATGGTATGATTTTCTCCACATTTTGTGACAGGATAGTCTATATACACACACGGCTGTTTGACGCTATTTTCAGCATCTACTGAGAAATGCTGAGTTTTTTTTTTCTCCCATTCGGTGTGCAGTATCAAATTCCATTAAAACTACACTCTTCCAGCAGTTCCTCACATCCCCTGTCTTGTTTGTCAAGGGGGGCATGCATGAAATGTTCCTGAATGAAAGTGCCAAACTTAAGTTAAAGTGAACAAAATAAAAATGAAACACCCGAAATTACACGAAACTCTGGAGGAAATGTGGATAGTGTGGTGATGCAATGAGGTTAATCAAATTAGGTGCTATAACATGTAAATCTGGATCATGAAGGGAACCTTCAAAAAGCAACTCATGTAAACACCTTAATCATGTGACTGTCTTATTCAGATTAAGGCAAATAATTTGATTACTGATACCCATGTAAACAGAGTCACTGTCTATCTCCCCTGTGTCTCTGTTTGTGTTGCTGCTGTAAAAATCAGCTGTAGTGCACGTAATGAAACTCCCCTTTTCACGCAAACCCTTCCCTCTTTCGACACTCCCACTTAAACAAAGCTGGACTCACCCACTTTCCCGACTTTTTTTCAAACTAGAGGTGTGAAAACACCATGCTGAGACAGGGGGGGGGCGGGTTTCATGGCTCTTTAACAAAATCCAAAGTGTATGTTATTGCCAATTATAAACAGTAATGCATCCCTTCTTACCAGTTGAGATTTGATCACATGTAATAATCACGTGGCAAGTGGAAAGGGGCTTTATTTTGATTGTGCATGTATGTGTAAATAATTATATTTCATATGCATATAAAAGCATTTTGAGGCTGTGGTGATTATTTTTTTCTCCTTCCCTCTTAAATACAAGCCAAACCTGCAAGGTGTCATTTGCGTTGCAGCAAGAGCGCTCTGATATATAATTTCACACGTTGTGTCCAATTAGTTGCAATAATTATGTCCTCAGCTTTCTTTTGTGGCCTTTTGTTGGCTTCTGTCTGGCCTCTCGACCGTTGTGCCTCCTCAACTCTTTTTCCCTCTGACAAGCAGTTTTTAGCGCGTGCAACCTTATCGTGTTTTGCCTCCGTTGACCTTCATCAGTCCCGCACGTCTCTTCTGCCGGTCTCAGATGACCCAATTAAACTCTTTCTCTCATTCTGCACCAGCGCTCTCACCAGACTCAACTCCAGACCGCTAAAAGGGTGAGAGTCAAGGTTCAGGAAAGGGCATCTCCATGGTGAAATGCTGCTGTGTGAGAAAAATATGCTGTAATGATAGTCTAGCCCGAAAGTAAACCGAGACACTGTCATATGCATCGACCAAACCTCTGTAAATGGGCAGCAGGAACAGACTTTGATGGAGGAATCCTTTCAGATGTGTTTCTCATCAATCCAGATCCCACTGGGTGAGGATGAGAGAGAACCCTTTGTCTAACGTTGCCAAGACACTTGTGTTCCTCTTAGAGAAAATGTGGTTAAAATTTAGGTTTCACAATGTTTAATTTGAGAAACCACCCAGTGGGTAAAGGCAGTTTATAGTCCTCTTGGAGATCTGTACATGTTTAACAGTATTGTATTTTTTTTTGGATTTGAATGATTAAGTTTTTCCAGAGGCGGTTTTCTATTTTCAATTTTCTACTGAGACTGAATAAGAATGCAAGCAGTATGTTTGACAGCAGAATTGCTCAAAAATGTGCAAACGTGGAGCAGTTTTTACAAAGAAATACATTTGGGTTACAGACCTGTCAAGTCACTAATACAAGAGTTCTGATTTGTCAATGAAGTTTTTTTTTTGACAGAATAAAAAAAATCTATCAAAAATATAATTGCTTCCATCATTCATGTGCAGCTAAAAAGTTCTTTCGAAGAGCTTTACAGAATCTCAAGGTCATACTCTGCAAAATTACTTTTGAATTTGTTTTGTAATCTTTTCCTTTCATGCACAAGCAATGCTACAATTGGCTGTAATATGCATTTATTTTTGGCTTGATGTTGCAGTGTAGATCATATTCCTTTAATGAAAGGTGAAGTAAGCATTTTCTGCAAAAATGTATTGATATTTGAAATAAGCAAAACAAACATAGCCTTACCCAAAATAGTCACAACTCTACTTGTGCGACAAAGTTCCATTCAAAAAAACTGGCTGTTCATGTTCAGTTCACTACATTATGATAGTCCAAGTAACTAATATATTATACATGTAGATTAAGGATTAATAGTGATCAGTAATATAGGAAAAAAAAATCAAAACAACAACAAAATTGCATTACTGGCATCTTCGCTGACCTTTCACACAGAGAGACACACTTTGGGAGTTAACATGTTCTAGTAAGTAAGTATTGTGTATTTATATAGCACATTTATTTTGTATGGCCATACACCCAAAACTTTAGGGGGAGGGGTCTCTCCACACAACCACCAGTCTGCAGCATCCACTTGGATGATGCTACGACAGCCACAGGACAACCGCGCCAGTGCACTCACCACACACTAGCTATAGGGGGAATGGAGAGAATGTGATACTGCCAGTTCGATGGATGGGGATGATTGGGAGGCCATAATGGGTAAGGGCCAAAGGAGGGAATTTAGCCAAGACACCGGGGTTACACCCCTATTCTTTACGATAAGTGCCATGGGATTTTTAATGACCACAGAGAGTCAGGACCTCGGTTTAACCTCTAATGCGAAAGACTGCGCTCACTGACAGCATAGTGTCCACTTCACTATACTGGGGCATTAGGACTCACATAGACCACAGGTTGAGCGCCTCCTGCTGGTCTCACTAACACCCCTCACTAACATTCACTAACACCACCACAGCAACCTAGTTTTCCCATTTGGTCTCGCATCCAGGTACTGACCAGGCTCAGCCATGCCTAGCTTCAGTGAGTAACTGGTCTTGGGTTGCAGAGGGATATGGCTTATATAACATAACAAACAACTGTCTCCAAGGGTCCATGTACCACCAGCATGTTATTTGGTTGTCTCGTTTTTGTTTGCAAATCGGAAAGACAAATAAACTGCTGATGATGGCACGGTTTGAAGCTTGGTTGACCAATCAGCGGAGAGAGGGCGTGTATAAGTTAGGGATGCAACGATTTACCGGTTTCACTATTAACCGCGCTTTAATTCGTCACGGTTAATTAATCGTAAAGGCTTCTCAACACCGCGTTTCTGCACAGAACAAAACTGCAGCAACTAAAAGTTATGCCAGCTGTGCGCTAGTTTGTACACCGAGACTAATAACCACGCACACTGGATTAACTATGACTGAGGCTATTACCTAAGGCTAGCTTGTGCAAGTTAATTATTTCCAAAGGAGGGACGCGCACGCGATGCAATGCGCTCACGCTTTTCAGCCACACTAGTTGAGATGGTGGCATTTGTGACCGCGGGAACTGCAAACGGCTGAAGTTTGAGGAAGAAGCCATGAAAAGTACACAAGTTGGCAAACCCACTTAAAATTAGAATTATTGGCGCCGATGAGAAAATCATGCGGTGAATGTTAATCCACCAGCCGAGATCAATCCAGTGATTTCAGAGAGAGTGCTGAAAGACTCGGAGTGGATCAGCTGTTTAATGGCCCGAATCTCGATGCGTTGGATTCTCTGCGTGTTCAGCACAAATGGACGCTAAATGTACAATCTAACAGTGTATAGATTTCTTTGCCAAAGAAGCTCGACTTTACTAAGTTTAAACTGAAACTTTGGCTCATGACAAAGAATACTGTGCAGGTGTTCATCGCGAGAATCCTGCTCTGTGCCAATCATATATTGGGTCGGCTGACTCGCCTGCTTTTCCACAAACACAGAAAACTGAAAATCAGCGCATAATGAGACTGAGCATTTAAAATGACACAA
Source organism: Danio kyathit (assembly GCA_903798195.1). Lineage (NCBI taxonomy): Eukaryota > Metazoa > Chordata > Actinopteri > Cypriniformes > Danionidae > Danio > Danio kyathit. Next base: position 19,138,680 of record LR812529.1, on the reverse strand, counting down.
ACCAAAACCTTTAAAGAGTGGTAGAAGTGAGACTTCTTTCTTTCTTTTGTCCGTTGTTATCTTTCTGGTTATTATATTGACATGTGTATAAAAACAATAGTGCAAAATGCATATTTCTTACTGCAATGCTTCATTTCTGTTTGATGCAAACCATAGATTTTTTTTTCTCATAAAGTAACATTAGGACTTTTTATAGCAGATAACTCACATTCAAGCACATTCAGGACAGCATGATAATGTAATTCACTGTTAGTATTATTGTCATCATCTACATCATTAATATTTTATAATTATTAGACATTTATTTTGGAATTATTGCACAAATATCAATAAGTCATAACAGAATTAGATAGTTGTTTCTGGTTTTTGTTAGTCCTGATTGATGCTGTTTTCAATTGCAATAAATCTGTTAATATACCATTTGCAGTGGTGCTCATTAATTTTTGGTGGGTGCTCCCAATTTTTTTTTTTTATGACGCTCCTAAAATTTTTGAAGTTGGGAGCACCAGTGGTGCCAAGTAAAAATGTTAATTTCAAGCCCTGCATTAGACAAAGGCTATTTTTTTATTGATTTATTAATTTTTCTGTCATTTATTTACAGTGTAAAAATTATGTATGTTTAAATGTCAAAATTTTTACTTATTTTTAAGCACAAAAAGAGACATGGACTATTGTTTGTTTTTAATATTATTATGTGCTGTATTAATTGGTTACTGAGCAGCAATAAATAAAACTTTAAAATATAAGGAGTTTTCATGTGATTTTCTAAAGTAGCAGTGTTTTAAAATTAATAAATGCATAATAATCGTGATAACCGTGAAACCGTGATTATTTCTTAGACTATAATCGTACAACCAAAATCTATAATCGTTGCATCCCTAGTATAATTCCCACCCACACAGAGAACAGATTTTAAAGCTGCTTATTCAGTTTAGTTTTATGGCATTTTTATGTTGCCTGTAAAAACAAAATGTGACGAAAACAAAAATAAATATTTCAAAAAACTAAATTTTTATGAACGTGAGGAGGTTAAAATTTGGTAGAAACAAATCATTCATTCGTTTTTCCATTTTGAAAACAAAAACGAGAAAACCAATTATGCGCAGGTACACGGACCTTTTCCATATAATGTCTGGGTTTGAGTATCTGTTAATCCTGTTTCTAAAAGAAATTGATGCTTTGCATTGGCATCAGTTTTCAGGCCTTCTTTTCAGCACTGGAAAGCCTTTCCCAATATCAAATCCAGTCATGTTTTTTTTTTTTTCCTTTTCTTTTTTTTACTGCAGCTTATATGAGCAGAGTGTGTTCTAGTTAAAAATTCAACTAATGAACATGTTTTAGGCACAAGACCAGGAAGTTTTATCTGTGACGCAAATGAAATTAAACCTAAATATTGAATAAATGGTGGGTTGGGATGTAATGATTCACTCAACTCAGTTCAATTCACAGTTTTGATTTCACAATTTGATTTTGTCACAATTTTAACAAAATCATATTGTACAGAAAATTACACTTCTACACTTATAATACTTGACATACAACAGAACTAAATTTAAAAACAAACCCAAGATTAAACAAATTACACACATAAATACGTTTCTTCATATGTGCTCTTTCTGTTTAAAATCAGAGGCATTTCATTCAGGATCCAAACAAAAATGCAGCATGAGCAGTTTTCAATTTAAATTAGATGGTTAATTTCAAAATATGACTAAAAACATAATGGTCTGACTTTACTTTTGTGAAATTATTGGCCTGCTACATAAAACATCCGAAGAAAACAGCAGATGAGCTGAACGAAATGCAGATTCACACTTTTCCAGTAGGTGGCGCTTATGAACAGCGGTGATATAGTTTTTCCTTGGTTAGTGCTGTAAACAAACTACGCCGCACTTATGAAAACTACTTTAATATATATTGACAAGAGGCAAGATGAACTGAAAATACCACATATACAATACATTCAGATAAACGTCTACTCCAATTGTATCACTATTTCTTTGGCATCTCAAGCTTTTTTTAATTGTCACATATTTGAATCGATTTTCAAAGGTTTTATCGTCACATCTCTAATTTTGGGGGCTTTATTTCATTGGTAAACAAAGTAACCAGTATCAGTTTTGATTTTTTGAAAACTTTAATTGAAGGTGGAAACAGGGCTTTGTGCGCTTTACACAGCTAATTGTAGGTTTTGTCAGATTCATGGTTGTTTTTCTGAAGCCACAGTCTGGAAATAAAATGGCACACTGACAAATGGTATAGAATTAAGACTAGAGGTTGTTTTTTGCTGATTTGCATTGCCTTTACTTTTCAAACTACCATCAGATTGAAGACAAATTTCAGCATGTGACCATTAGCACTGCTCCTCTAGCATACGGACACATTTTTGTTTGCCACAGACATCTAAGACTTCTCAATGTGAGCCTTCAGTTTTGTAGTGTGCACTTTGCCTAATGAGTAGCTTTGTGCTTTTCCTTTTTGACTGCGCTGTTGTTGATGCACCAGAAAGAGAAATAACTGAGCTCTTTCTAGTTTTAGTTTGAAAACCTATTACAATACCTTAACTCAACAATATGATGATCACATGAAGTTAAACAAGTGTCTCGGGTTTTGCATTTACAATTACAGGTACTTGTTTATCAAAGAGAAACATTTTTGTTTAACGTTTACAATCCAAACATAATTTATTGACCCTTGATTTCTATAGTAACCGTCCTGTGTTTTGTTTTAGGTCTTGGCTATAGAGACTCCTCCACTCCTAGGGGTTCATATTGGAGCAAGACCAGATCACATGGTAAGCCAAAAAAAGCCCTAATGTTCTATTCTGTGACTATTTGTTTTGGTCTCAGGAGCATTGTCAAGTACATAACTGTAATTTAATAATGGAGATTATATCTGATGGCTATTCATATATATTTTCACAACAAAACATCTTTTGTAACAGGATAATTACAACAGTATTATACGGAATTCTTAAGAAAGCAGTTAGGATCTGTGTATCTCCATCCATTTATCCATCCATCCATATATATATATATATTAGGGGTGTGACGAGATGCTTTTCCCCACGAGACAAGACGAGACACGAGATTGGGTTCACGTGAACGAGATGAGATGAGATTTTTACACTATTTTTAATAAATCTTCAATGATAAAATACATGAATGGAAAATATTTTATTCAACTGAAAAAAAGCTTTTTTTTAATCAACTTGTAATGAATGTCATTTTAGATTTATTTTAATGAATTCTAGGCAGTAAAGGACATGCAAACACTGCAAAATATTTGCTAATATACTGCATGAATGCAAAATAGATTTTTATTCAACTGAAAAATAAAAAAAAATATATATATATCACAAAATGCAAAACAATTTAGGTGTTTTTTTTTAAATCAACTTGTAATGAATGTTATTTTTCATTTATTTTAATGAATTATGCCATAAATGACATGCAAACACTGCTAAATATTTTGCTATAAACTTAACTGGCTTCTCCCCTGTACAGTTCCATATGAGAATCAAACTTTTTTTCCACACATTTTTTTTTAAATGTATGTAGTCATGCAATTTTTGGTTTTTAATTTTACAGCAGTTTTACTATCTTTCGGCGTCAGCTTCCGTGTTTTTTCCGGACAGCATAAACATGTGCTTGGTGATGATGATGATGATGACAACAGGTGTGTGTGTGTGTGTCTCCAGGAGTTCATTGTGTGAGTGCGCGCGCACTCGGAGGAGATGTGTGTGTCTGGTTCTTTACTGACTCGATGGGTGCAGAAAATAGTGTCAAACAGTCGTTAGTGTGTGTGTATGGCTTATCCTGTCGCAAAATGCAGCTAAAAGTCTTACACAACGGCAATAGATTGGTTACCGCATTTACTTGTCTGTACTGCACTTCAATAATACGACTGAAATAGGAATACTCCATATGTCCAACTCGATTTGTGTTTACGACGATTATGGCTTTAAGCATATCTAAAGGGCTATTCCATTGCATGTTATGAGCCATGGTTAATGTGTGTTGCTGTTGTAGCAGCCTCTGCTTTTGGACGCGGAAACCCTTGAACTCAAAAACCGGTTACGTCACACTCACCCGCCCAAGCAAACGAGTGACGCGCAACTCCGAGGCCAGCCTGCATTGCCAGGTGTGTGCAAAGCACTTGATGTGCGGTTCAAATCCAATCCGGCGTCCAATATTCAGTGCTAAATTCACCCTCGCACTCCATCATAACTTCACAACTCTCGAGACAACTTTTCACCTCGATGAGAAATCTCGTCACGATTTAGTCTCGCGAGATCTCGTAGCCCGAGATTTCGTCACACCCTTAATATATTCACCTTATTCTCCGCGTACGAGCGGGCGCAGCCATTTGAATCATTTTGGCTCGAGACTTCCAGTCTCATTCACTTCCGTTCATTTTTAGACATTAAAAACAGTTCGTTCTGCTGCTTGATGTTGCAAACTGAGGTTTTCTTATTATATTATTCTATTTTGTCTGTATAATCATGCAAACACTTGTTTGTAGAGCGAGTAGTTTTGACCGTTTTCAGCCGTTTATTATTCCTAGTCATTTCTCCCATAGGCAACTGAATCGGAAGTTCTAAAACAATCGCAAAAACGAGCGCACTTCCGCATTCAAGAATAAGGTCAATATGTAACGGATCACAACCCACAGTTTGAAACGCATGTGACCTGCGGTTGAATAACTCTTTTTGAACTTGTAGGTTACTCCAACATTTATAACAATTGCAGAGAGATCGCCGCTCGCGTCATTTAAATCACATATATGTAAGCATTTAGGCTTCCCTATAAAATATAATGATGACGGAAAAAGTTGTTTTGGGACCTAAATGCTTTCTTAAGTTCTAAATTAAAGGTGCTTTCTGTTACTGTTTGTTTAGCCTGCATTAATGCATTCAGTGTAAAGCTGCACGAATAAACATTAAATGATTGTGATCTCAATTCAAACCTCGCAACATGGTTAACAAACACGCATAAATGATAATGATTTGCATATGTTTATTAATCCTCCAAATCGCTTCATTCAAATCTGAGTTTGATCGACAGATTCAGTTTTGACACTTTTTCAGTTAGTTACAAACAATTAAATAACACAGAAGTACTGTGAGAACAGTTTAATAGTTCAGATATAAACATCATGTTTATGGTAAAGGTTAAAATCACTGTTTAATGGAACTTGACGCTGTTGAATATTGTAGCATTGACAATGTTTAACCAATAGGTGGCGACAAACAACTATTAAAATTATGTCACTGAATAGGTTTTCAAAAATTATCCACCTATACTGAAACATTAAGTTTTATGTGTGAATTGGTGAATCATTAATTAAAAATAAATATGACATTTTGTACACGACGTTAGATTTCTATATTTAGCATTATCAGCAACAGTAGCAAAGTTTTTTGTATTAAATATTTTTCTTTTTTTCAGCTGGTTCTTTCTTCATTTTGAATTTTTGACTTTGCTAAGTTTTGTTTGTTAAAACCAATGGTTTTTGTAGTAATATCTTTGTATAAATGGAAAGCAAATGACATTTGTCTCCTCCCTTTTTGCTGATCTGAAAAATGGTCCGAAATGGTCTCATAGACTGTAGTGTGATCCTAACTGTGAAATTTGGGATCCGCTACACCACTAATATATATATGTATATGTGTGTGTGTTGTCTGATCAATTTGATCTGATATGGTATGCTTGTTTCTGCTGTGTTTACATTGTGATTAATTTTGGTTTCATTTAATGCTCATTTCAGCTATTTAAAAGCATCAATTAAATAATGCTGTTCATGGTTCTTTTTTCTTATGTTTATTTATTAAATAATTCAAGGAGCACAGTCAAACATTACAGGAATTAGCCTTCTCATTACAGGTATAATATTTGACTCTTTAAATTCATTTCAGGGGTAGTTTTCTAAATCCTTGTGAACCCCCACCCCTCCTTTAACTTTGTAAACACTGACAAAAGACAGCATACATACAAACCAAAAAAAAAAACAACAACTTTTTAACATTTTTGATTTAGTTTTTTAAAAGAATTGATTAGTTCAAACAGCTTATTCAGTCAGGAACAAAGCAAGTGTCTCTTTATGAATGGGTCATTTAATCATGGACTCATTGAGTTGGTTCAATGAGAAACAGATTCATTCATCAATGAAACACTGCTGTGTGTGTTTGGAGATATACAGCAGCTCAGTTATATATTTGTTTGATATCTTAGTTGGAGAAATCATTAAATCAGTTTCTGAAAAATGTAATATTAGCTTATTGTTTACTGATAAAATCTGCACATTTGCAAAATTGGAAAATTAATTTATTTGGAAAAATAAAAAACTTGCTTGTGGATCACTGGATCAACAAAAAGAGAGTATGTTGTAATGATGTATTCATGGCCACGAAATCACACGAGCTGATGCACTGTTTGTTTACTACAAAGAGGACGCGCATGCATGCCCGCCAATGTAGTCTACTTTAGTGAACAGAACCTGCATAGGCTGTGAATAACAGGTAATAATGTTGTAAATAACGTTCAGTTTGTTGCACAGAGCGATCGTTTAGGAGCCGCATGGAAAGTATTATTTGCATGTATGTTTTTTTTTCACAAAGTGACGCCAGCCATAAGCCGCACTCAGCAGTGAAAGTGAAACCAAAAGCAAGCACATCATTTAAATGATCATATTGCATTTTAGAGTTATGATTACTGATTACTGCATGAAAATAAATGTTTAACATTGTCAGTATAACTACTCTAGCCTATATAATGTTAAATATAATGCAAGATTTGAATCTGATAATGACAAATATTTCATTTTATCTGTGAAAAAAATGGTCTAATAATGTTGTAAATGACAAATGACAAAGCATGTATCTCAAACATAATAATTCAACTTTAGAATTATGAATAATTTTATTCTGATGTCATCAGTTTAGTGTGAATTAACAACCAGGACAGATTTAAAGTCTATCCAAGGTCATCATTCCAAGTCTATACAAAATTTAGCATTATAACCAACAGTAGACCTACACATAGGCCTAATATTATTGTTGTTTTACCACATGTTTGAGAAAGAACAATAATAATAGCCTACTCATATTAACCTTTATTTTACATCTACAGAATCATGAGAAAATCGTGATCTCGATGAAAGGCAAAAAAGAAATTGTGATTCTCATTTTAGCCAGAATCGTGCAGCCCTACTTTACATTTAAGCAAAATGATCAAGAATCATTGTTAAACATGGAAATATGGCTTATCGGGCGAAGACACAGTTATAATATTCATAAATCCCTGTTCAAAATGGGCCTTTAATTGGCATTATGTAACCAAAATTGTGCCAAATGAGCATGTGTCCATTACACAATAATTCAGCCTCTTCAGACAAGACAAATACAAGCTCATTATCTGTAAACATAGGAAACAGCCTTCTTGTGTCATGCACTACAGAAAGCCACTTTTTATATTGTTTCAGAAATGTTCAACTTGTCTAGCGTTTTTGTAACCACGCGAGTTTGAAGCTTGTCACCCATAGTTTGAGAACTAATTATGTATGCTAATTATTTCAAATTCTTGACTGCTTGCAATTTAAGGGACAGCGGTTTTGACTGCCTCCATTTCCAACCTGAAATTACCTGTAATTTACTCTAGTATAGTGTCAGTCCAACCTGTCAGTCATGACCATTTCACAAACCCCCCCCCAAAGACCCTTAAACCCTTCACAAGAGTTGCAGCTCAGTTTGTCTGTTGACTATTCTCTGGATAATTCCTCTTCAACAGGCGTGTATTGTTTCAGGGATCAAGGTGCGTGAGTTTGAGCACTTTCTAAACCAAGCTTTATTCACAACTGAAGCTCAAACAAGTTCGATCGATGTCTACACAGGCAATTTTGGACGTGAAATGGTTTATTTTGTTGGTCTTATTACAGTTTCTTTTGAAATCGCTAAATTTGATATGTAATTTTCAACCACAATAAATGCTATTTTCTTTCCAAACGCCTTTTGTGAGGGTTTTTATGAGTGTTGCCATAGAAACACAGAGTAGAGAGCGGCTAGTCTTGAGGCAGAGATTGGTTTGGAAAATAGAGAATGGAGGAAAATAGAGGCCTGATAAAACTCTTAACTTCTGGGTTTGTTCAACAACATGATGGACAGTGTGGACGAATTGAGTTCCAACCAAGGCTTTTACTTATCATCCTGCCCATTTTTAGGAATATTTGTCACGCCGTTCTCCAAAAGTTTATCTGAAAAGATCTGAAATGTAATGAAAGCCAAACTATTGTGCTTTCGGAGCATAGATACGCATCTGTTCTGAGTTGTGAAGGTGCGGTGTAGGATTGGAGCCAGAGGAGTTTGCTTTGGTGTTGCCCTGTATCCATCATGTAATCTATGTCCAAAATTCCAGGGCTCGAGCTGCACAACAATATTGAATTTCCATGTTTTGGCTTTGGGCAGAAAATGGTTACTGCGCCAGCTTTGGAAAACAAAGTCAAGCTTATCTGTGTCTGGAGATGTTTTTACAAGATCAATCTCTCAGAGATTTGTCCACAAAAAAAGTCAATGCTTTAAGATCCAAAGCATCACTCATTGTTTATTATGGTAAATTTGTGCAAATACATCAATTATTAACATGTGGATTAAATGCTGTGTTTTACTCCAGGACTGGCACTTGTTAAGAAAACGTCAACAAATCAATGTCAATCAGGTGGTGTTTTCAAGGGTGGCTGCTTGAACGGCTAAAGGAAGGCATTAGGGTTGAGCTATGTCAACCAATTTGCCATCATACGATGTCTAATGTGAAACATCACGATGGTCATCGTCGTCATCGTCGGTGGTGAATTTATTTTTTAAGAATAAGTAATTAATTTATAATAAATTAATTATTTGTAGCCTACTGTTTCAACTACCTGACCCGCACGGTCTTTGTTTTACCCATACCCAAACAGTGTTTCCTCTAGGATTTTTTCCAGCAGTGGCGGCAGGACTTTTTTTTTACACAGATCTGCCAACTATTTCAAAGACAAATATTACACGCAGTATTACAAGTCGAGATGGCATTCATGTAATACGAGCATGCGAATCTCTTTGCTTGCGCGCCGATTTCCTCTGTTCGAGCACAGAACTTCTTGCACGCACTCAAATTTACACGTTCAAGTGCAGATCTTCTTGTGCGCTCTCCAGTAAGCGCTGCTAAAGCGCGATTTAGTGCGTTTTTGTGCGTTTTCCGACATTAACGCGTCCTGAAGTAAAGTGAAACGGCATTAAACTCCAGCAAGATAAAGTCATTGTATGCAGAGCCATTGACCTTTATCAATAAAGTATACTTATGGAAACTGTGTTCATCTTAACTGAAAGCTACGCGGTGTTTGCTAGACTCACGCACCTGTCAGTCAGTCTGTCAGAGAGTCAGTCAGCATGTCACCTTGAACAAATAGCGCACAGCACTACTACGGTTACAGAAAAGTTTGCGCGGTTTACCTCTAATATGTTTTGGTGTGATTATAATCCGCTATAAAAAACACGACTAAATGTTTTAAATAAGAAGCTGTAATGTAGCCGTGCCGGGATGAATTTTGGCGTGGCGGCCCGCCACGGATGAATGAATGTAGCGGAAACCTTGCCAAATCATAAATAAATAAAGAGAAGTTACACACAAATTACCACCTGTCAATCACTTTTTTCACGGGACTCTGGCATGAAACGGCAGAGGGATCTGTGTTGTTATAATGGCGTCAACAAACTTGGTTAAAAAAAGTGCACAACCAACAGGAACAGACTGACAGTATCTGAGGTTTTCGCTAAATTACTAAGTACAAGCGTGAAAGCGAAAGATTGAAGCAGTGTACTGACACTGTGACACATTACCTGATAGATTCAAAAGGGCGAAGTTGTTAGAGACAAGATTAATTAAATATCAGGTTTAACAACTACAGTGAGACGCGATCCAGTGGTACATCCTTGATAAACTGTCCGACGTGCACTGCTCTCTGGGGTTTTGTGTTTAAAGCTTGGAGCTCAGACGTGTGTGAATGCTGCAGCGCATGCCTGTGTGTGTGTGGTCACGTGATGTGCGTTTTCAGCGGTATAGTGTGGATGGAGGGCTGTTCAGAAATGCTAGGTGAAACGCCAGTGTGGACGTGGATCCTTTTCGTTCTATTTTAAAAAATAACATGTATTAGTGTAAACGGGGCCTAAGTGTGTATTTTTCATGAATGGGTTGCTGCTGCGTTGGGGGCAGGGCGGAGGATCAAGATGCCAGCGTACACTAGGCCTGTCACAATAGTCTAGTTTAAACTTTATTGTCCGTTCTGCTTGGCACAGAAAGGAAATTTGTCTGAAACACTGGACTTAAGACCACAACTGCATACATACAACCATACAACAAGCACATAATAGCAACACTCATCAAGACAACAACATGAATTAAAAACTTAAAAACAAATTAGCCCATTACATATTACTGCAGATCATTCTTAACAACCACCCCGTTCACATCAAACAGTGATCCAATTTAAGACGACAGCTGAAACTAGGATAAATTACTTTTTATAAGCATTTCTTCAGGCTTTAGGAATTTTAAACCTGCGTCCTGATTAGGGGTGTCAAAATTAATTGTTTCTTTGATGCACCGCGATGCAGACGTGGACAATTCGGTATCGGTTCAGTAATAATCATAACCGGTTATTATGTACTGACGTCATTTATCTCACATGCGCTATGTCGCCGTAGCTTACTATGGCGAGGGAGGCGAGCCGCGAGCGCAAGTATATACAACGCTCTAACTACGTAGAAACTGTGCACAATTTCACTGTGTGTGTGTTTGCTGAACACTGTTTCACTGACACTTACAGCAGAAGCCCCTATTTCACGGCGATTAAGAGAATGAAAGTAATCTCCATTTCTCTCTCTCTCTCTCACTGACTGTGGCCCGGTAAAGTCTAGATCGGATACGCGGCTGGCTGGAAGTGCGATATGCACAATAATATAGCGGCATTTTTTTATGACACTGTATAACAATAATTCAAATTTTTACAATACTGTGACGGATGGGTTTAGGGTTGGGGTGGGGGTAGGGGTTAAAAAATACAATTTATTGGGTAATTTAATAGATAAGATGAATAATACTCAGTATAACTACTGTTTTTACGCTTCTGTGACGGTTGGGTTTACGGTTGGGGTGGGGGTAGACGTTAATAAAATACAATTAATCAGAAATTTCATAAATAACTTAAATTATTCTCGTTAACTTCCGGCCGCAAACATATCCGATCTAGCAACAACCCTGTGGCCCATGAGTGCATCTGTGAAGAGCACCAGCGTGTAAGAGCCAATCGCAGCCCTTTCTGTTGAGCGTGTGACCAATCAAAGGGGTGTAAGAAAGAACTTGGTAGACAGGACTCAGAAAGCGAGCGGGATATTTCTATTTGCTTATTTGCTATAAATGCTCGTGTTGTTTAAAGGTACAGTTTATGTATTTGACTGTTTGTATTAAAGGACAAAATTGTTTTACAAATAGTATATAAATATATTTATACATTTTAATACAAGAATTGCTGTGCTGTGATTGTGAAGAAAATATAAAACTGTGTATGGAAAGAATCGTCAATGCACCGTGATGCACCGAGATATCGAATTGAACCGAATCGATGGCATGATAATCGTAACCGAACCGTGAGACCAGTGTAGGTTCACACCTCTAGTCCTATTGGTAACATTCCAAAAGCTGAGTGAAGGGGATGTGTATTATCTTTAAAAATCGCATTTGCTGTTTTTTCCTAAAGAGGAGTCAAATACAATCTGCAGCGGATGTTGTTTATCTTATTTGCCTGATTGATAATTTGCGATAATTTCTTCTTCTGTTTAAGTGTTGTGTTACCAAAGCATGAAACAATATTATATGTGATAACGCTCTCTATTAATGATCTATATGCCATGATTAAAGTCTGTGTACTAACATTAAAACTTCTCAACTTGCAGAGGAGACTGAGGCGCTGACTTGCCTTCTTATAAACAGCCTTCACATTACTATCAAAATCCAGTTTATTGTCAATAACTGTGCCTAAATACTTAAAATTTGAGACCTGCTCTACTCTTTCTCCATTTATGATGACTGGTTTATAAAATCCAGTATCTACTGCTCTTTTGTTTTTCCAATATTAAGATGTAATGAACTTTTGCCAAACCAATCTGTGATACTATTAATATATTTATATTTAAAATATAAGGAGCTATTCAATTCTTCCTGAAAGGAAACCAATGCTAGGTCATCAGCGTATTTTATAAGAGCAAGATTATCATCATTATTGCTCTGCAGTTCATTAGTATATATGGAAAATAAAATGGGGGATAATACACATCCCTGAGGTTCCCCTGTATTTAAAACCGAGCGGTCAGACATAGCATGATTAACACAGACATGTTGTGGTCGGTTTTTTAAAAATTCACTGATCCATACAATCAATCAACTGCTTACTCCTAAATTATGAAGACGTTCTAAAAATGAATATATCGACCTATCGTGCAATTCTTGAAGATGAGATCAATGTTTTTTGCCATTGCAATATATATTTACAAATTCAAAGATAACGTTAAATCCCTTTTACAATGACATTTACATTCTACTTCACCGGTGTCAACGTTTATAATTGGACATTTACCTAATAGAACATATAATAGTATATATAATAAGACATTTACTTTTTAACATCAATTTATAAAATCTGAATAACCTTAAGAATGATTAGTATTTTAAAGTGTTTATGGCTATTTGCATTATTATGCTGTTATATAATCATTATATAATCAGTGGCATAAAATGATCTCAAAATGACTATAATATCACTTATCGCAATATGTCGCACACCAAAACTTCCTTATCGCGACAGGCCTAGCGTACACAGTATGAATTCTGATTGTCGAAAGATAGTATAGCACACGTCACATGTTGATGTGAATCTCTTTGAAACAGTTTAATATTGATATGAGCCATACTCGTTTTTCTCACATGGTATGAGCAATTGCCACATATCCCTCAACAAATCGGTGAGACTTCTAGTGGAAAAAATATTGTGTACAAGCTTGTACGCAACCAAAATTCGCACCATCTATGCCTGCCTTTAATGATCTTAACTACAACTACTGGTGTTAAATTAGGCTGGTGTTAAGTTAAAGTGACCACAATATCTCACTTTTCTTATTGGCATTTTTTTTTACTTAAAAACAGGGCCTGCAGGGAGCTTTAAGACACATTTGAACAGTTTTTATATTTGACCACAATCTTAGCATATCGCTTATGGCATAACAGCCCCCCATCCCCCACCCCCCCAACCAGAGGTGGCTGCTAATGGGAATATTTGGAGTTCAAAGAAGTGTAAGACCAGATCTGTTGATCTCCGATCTCTATCTATGTGAAAGTGAATTGTTAATAATTTTTGTCATGGAACTTTGATTGCATAGTTTAACATGTCCGTGACTAATTAACCAGCCTTTACGACATGTTTTACCCTCAGGCAAAGTTTTGAAAGTGTCAGAAGTCTTAATCATAATTGCTGTTTCTTTGGTTCACAAATTAAGCAACTCTAACTTTTATTTATTTAATTATTTTGAACACTGGCAAAATTAATGCAAGAGCTTGTATGACTTTATGAAATGGTTCAGTGTGGCATGTCAGATCAGAATGCTGTTTTGTTGGCCTGATAAAATAGTTTTTAAAAAGAGGAATTAATACAGTTAATACAATTGTATTACAGCAAGGGTGCATTCCATCTTTCTTTCTTTTTAGGATTTATTTTTTAATAAGACAGGACAGTGATCAAGCAGGAAATGAAGTTAGAGAGAGAGAGATGGAGATGGGATTGGGAAAGGTCCATGTGCTGGTTATCAAACTCTGGTCATTCCAAGTGCAATGGCTCTTTGTGATGGTGCTCTACCTCACAAGGCTATCAGCACTGACTGACTTTATATTGTTAGTGTATCAAGGTTTACAAAAAAATACAAAAGAAAAAATGTGAAGCAGCACAGATGTTTTCATTCATAATAATAGTAATGAGCAGTGATCGAATTAGAATAATTTCTGAAAGATCATATGAATTAATCCAGCTTTGCCCTCAACAGGAATACATGTGACCCTTGACCACAAAACCTTAAATTGCAAAGGTATATTTATAGGTACAGCCTATAGCCTACTAGAATAACAGTGCATTGTTGAGTCAGTTATAGTATTTTTTTTTTCTTTTATCACAAAAATCAAACCTATTAAATTAAGATCATGTTCCATTAGGACATTTTGTAAAATTCCTAACTAATATGTCAAAACTTAATGTTTGATTAGTGATATGCATAGAACTAAAATTTATTTTTTTTATTTTAAATAGAATAAATTTTGTCCTATCCTAACAAACCATACACATCCTAACAACCATACTGAAAGATCCTTCAGATCAGTACTCGCTCTGAAGTTAGTTTTTTTTTTTCTTTGATGGGAGATAAAGAGAAAGCAAAATACATTTGTAGTTATATACCGTTAACCAACATTAGCTGTTCATATGGCTGTAGTTTTGTCACAATACTAGAATTTCGGTACCTATCGGTACTGAAATTTTAAAAACGTCCATTTGATAACATGTAAGCAATTCTTAAACATTGTTGATTTGCCATTGGGTTCACATGCACAACAGACATGACTGTGATTGGCTGTGAAGGTCATGAGTTAACCGCTGTTTACTGGGTGTAAACACAGATACGGGGACACTGAAGCGTTTTAAAGCCATGACGTATTGTTAAGTGTGACATCACGCAAAGCAGCTTCCGGGTCCAAGTGCTCTATTAAACTGTATGGGTAGACCCAACAAATGGTAAAAATAAACGTTTACAAAGCGATGTAATAATTTTGAAAATCGCGATCACAATATATTTATCTATGTCTAATATCCAATGGCAAGAAAGTTTTTTTTTTTTAAATTGTTCAAATATTGGTGTATGTGATGCAGGAAATTCAGAGACTGTTGTGTACACCATGATTTTATATAAAATTCACTTCAATGTGTGATATGACTAAAAAGTGGTCATAAACGAATATTTTCTCAATTCAAATGGATAGCAGCTTGGACCTGGAAACAGTATTTCATACGTCACGACTTACAATACTGCTGATACTAATGTTTAGATAAATATGTAAATATATGCAACAGACAAAAAAGACAGCAATGAGAAAAGAGCATTTGATCACGCTCCGCTATTCAATGCAAAATTGTAGCTGTCATTAAAATCACTTGATAGTTATGATAGTTTGATTTAGGGCTGGGCGATTTGGCCTAAAATCCAGATTAATTGAACATTTTAACTCGATTACGATTAATGAAAATTAATTTAATTTTATTTTTTTGCACTAGTAGTTAACTCACAGGTTTTGTACAGTAAAAATGCTCACATATTACATGTGGGAGATTTCTGAATGAAGGGTGCATTACTTGATTTTAAAATAATTGAAGGAAGCACACATTATCTGCTATCTATGATTTTTTATTGAACATCAACGTTGAACAACTGAAATAAAAACACACAATAAGTTAAAATAAATAACTTGCATTTTTGGAAACAAAATCAATTATTTTTAATGTTTTTCATATTAAAATTATAAAATAAGCAGTATTTATTCTAAATAAAATAACTCTTGTATATTCTGTAAACTAATATTTTAATGTAAATAATCATTTTAATGTAATGGAAACTATGCCATCTCAAGGCATCTCTGGCGCAGCTTCCAATTATCATCAGTGTAGTGCAAAGTAAGGTTCAAAAATGGGTCCATCGTCCTACTTGACCAGAGATCAGATGTGGCTGCAAAGTGGCCACAGAAGTATAAATCAACCTGTTTTTAATGGCCCGTTTCCACTGAGTGGTACAGTAAGGGTCGGTACGGGTCACCTTTAGCAGGCTTGAGTTTCCACTGCTAAAAGGGTACCAATAGTACTCTTTTGGTGGGCGTGGTGTACGACCTCTCATCTGTGTCTTTAATCTTTACCAGCACATGTAACCTCTGTTAGAGAGTAATTCCGTCATTCTCAGTTCATAATAGTCCAGAAGATGATTATAATAGTTAAACATTGCAGTTTGTTCATGTTTTAGGCTGCTGAAAGAATCATTTGCTCCTTTGTTTTGTTGGGCTTCTCCTTTGTTTTTTTGCGCTTCACTCTCACGTTTGTCTGTTCTGAAAGGATCAGATATCAGAAGCACTTCAATAATCACGCACATGTTATTATCATCAGCTCAAGAAGTTTGTTATTTCAAATATAGACATCCAGCGAGTGCAAGCGAGAAAGCGAAACCTCTTCTTCTTTAGACGGCCTTGTAAAAAACTACTGGGCACAGGGCAGATTCTGCTCTTCTTCTAGGCTTTGTGGCGGTTCATCAAGACGACGACAAGGTTTATTTGAGCTTGGGTCGACCATGGATTATTATTATATGTATATATTATTACGGTGTAATGTCTCAGCTGTGTATTTAAAACATGGCAGTTACTTTATTTTCATTCTGGCTTGTTGCACGAGCGAGTGACAACAAGCGTGATCTCTGTAAACCAATAGCGTTCAGTTGCGCGTCTGGCTTCGCCTTTTGTTTGTGCTAGGTACAATTTGCAAAGGGTACCCAAAAAAGTGGTACAGTACAGTTTGCTTTTAGGTACCTTTTGACAGTGGAATCAGCCTTAAAAGTGTACCGAACTGTACCATACCACTCAGTGGAAAAGGGCCATAACAGAGCAGGGTCACGTCCAGTAGGTAGGAAAAGTAATTGAAAAAAATCGTCCTGGAAAAATTAGATTGATTATAAGTTCTGAATGTCGATTTTGATCACTTTTCGATTAATCGCCCAGCCCTAGTTTGATTATAACTTTTATTTGATTGATGTTTATTTATATCTCTTATCTTTCTGACACATTGGCATTACAGATTAGATCCCTCCTGCACTGAACATAAGCATTTGTTTGATGGGACTTGGGTAAAAACAACAACAAAAAAGTAAGGAAATCTATACTGTGCAAACTTGTGCCTAGCCAACAATCATAACCATTATCTTTTCCTTATGCTCGGCTCATAAGCACAGTCCCTGATTCATAGATACTATCACCTCCTCAGATTATTTAGCATTAGTGTCAAGGCAACCGCCGTTTAGTGATGAATATGCAAACTGTAACCTTTGTGCCTGAGCCGCTGCAGCTCTATTTAAATCACACATGATTACGGCCTTTTTTTATCTGCCTGCTTCCTGTCTGATGTAAGATCCTGCGAACAATAGAGAAGGTGTTTGGCTTATCTACCAGGTGCATCAACAGTTAACGAACACCCCCCCCTCATTACTTTATTGCGACGGATGGGGGAGGGAAAGCGTCTGTCGGAGCCTCCATCTTTCTTTACGAGAGAGAGAGAGAGAGAGAGAGAGAGAGAGAGAGAGAGAGAGAGAGAGAGAGAGAGAGAGAGAGAAAAAGGAGAGATGAGGAAACAGCCTCCCCTACGCCACAGAACTGTCACTTTGGTGTGTAGGAGGAAAGAGTAACTGCTCTTTGAAAGGAAACCGTGACATCTGTTTCCTTTTAGCTAGGTAGCATTGTGAAGATTTGCCCAAAATGTTTTGTGTGCTCAAGTATGTGAAGTTTCAATTTCGACAGCAGTCTTTCTAAAGAAAGGTTGTTTTCTTTAGCACATTCTCAGTGTGAATCTAGGTCCCCTGCTTATAACTGTACCGCAGACAACAAACTGTTTTCTTTCACTTGGGGGAGAAAAAAAAAGAAATGGAAATGCTGTTTAGAACAGTGTGTATTGATTAAGGTTATCAGGGGGAAGCAGATTGTTGATATTGAGGTCTGTCGGTGGAAGATTGCACTCTGGCGTGTTCGGTAAAGTATTGGACACGGTATTGTTGCTTTAAACAAAGGTCTCGGCTTAAAAGCTTAGAATGGAGAGAATAATTGCTCACCTGAGCTAAACCCAAGAATACAAGTTGCCATGGTGATTTGTTCCTCTAAAAGGTGATTCGACAGCGTGGTGTTGATGTTACTAAGTTAATCCCACAGTTTGCATGATAACCTGTTGTAATCTCCCTAACGGTCGCTGATGGAAACCTGTTGTTTTGTATAATGCTATTGGCATTATCTGCTCTGATAGAAAGAACTGATTAAAGTGCGAGTAGTAGGTTGTCGCAATGACTTTTTGGTGTCTTGCTGTACTGTAACAGCTAAAGGACACCTAGATTAATCGACTGTTTTGCATTTTCTGTTCTGTACTGGGAAAATATGCTATATGGAATGGATGTTATTGAGTATTACGATTAATATTTCCTGGGATATAACATTTGTCTTAGGGCTGGGCGATACAGCAAAAAAATATCACGATATCATGTTTCATATCATTCGGTATCGATAATTATTGAATATTTTTAACAATCCATTTAGGAATATTAAGATTTTTAACTCTGAACCTCGAACTCTGTAAACAAATCATCAGATCTGAGCTTTCAAGTAAAGGAACTATCCATCATTCAAATACATATTGCAACATTAAAAATTGTGAAGTTGGATGACGACATTACGACCCATGCTAAAAAAAAATCTTTCAGATGGGGAGCTAGTGGCTGCGATGCACAAACAAAGAAACCAAAAAGCCACTCTGGCGACATCCTTACATCCTTTTTTATTTACAATCTCCTCACTGCTGCTATACGGCACTCATTTTCGTGTGTGTTGTTATTCTGACCTGAAGTGGCGATGACGAAACCCAAAACTTGCACGTAAAAAGCTTGAGCGTGTGGTTTCCTTCACCATTTCAATGCGCTTTTCTGTAACTAGGCGACCATCAACCGTTTTCTCAAAGGATGACAAACGGACAAACCATGGCTGCAGCTCCGATACAAGTTTATGGAGAAATGTATAAAGCACTGCAGTGTTTGGATGCACTGTGTTTGTCTAAAGTAATTAGAATCGCAATTTGCTTGCTGCATTCCTGGTGCGCCTGGAAAATGCGTGCTCGTCACGTGTGCGCCGCTTGCACACCATGTGCGCTTTGCTCCTTATTTGCGTCGCAAGTTGCACCCCTCCATAGGAAACGACAATTACACCCTAGGGTTATTGGCATTCCTTCCAAGGCATGCACTTACTCATTTTAATAAAACTATAGCCCTTAATACCGAACTTTTTTATCGTTATTGACAATGGTGTTCGGTCAATAAATACAGATACCGTTTTTATCGCCCAGCCCTAATTTGTCTAGAGAAATGCTGTTTTTGACTATTTATTTATTCACATTATGATCATACTAAAACAGTTAATACTTAAAACAGTTAATATTGATATTTTTCTGATCTCCGTCAATGCATACATTTAGACACTATAAATGCCTAAACACATTGGATGATATTGTGATTCTTATTAGCTGTTGTCTTTTTCATCGCTTCTCTCTACTCTGGTCATTAGTATTTATTTCTCTGCTCTGAGGCACTATAAGTTCACCTTTGGGCTGGTCTGGCCAGTTACATAATAGCTTAGCGGGTATAAAGATAGTTAGGCCCCGTCTGATTGGTCAAACTTGGATAACCTATGGATGCAACGCACAAATGCTTATAAAAATAAACCTAATGTATTGTACCTCTCTGTGAGGTTTCATATACTATTATTATAATAACAATAATTTTGTGATAGATTTTGTGATAGATGTCTTGATCTTCTTTGGTTTTAGTTTTTCATTTAAAAGTAGTTTTTCAAAAAAATTCTAATATAAACAAAAGCAACATTTGTAGTATATATTCAAAGCGGCTGATTTATTCAGAAACACGGCAAAAGACTTTTTTTAATAAATGGCTTGTTGACCTATTCACCAGAATAGCTCATTAAAAACACAGATGTATAGGCCACAAGCATTGTCCAGCTCTACAATTTACACTTTGCTCAAAATCTATTATTACTTCTACTACACTGGAGTATTATTAAATAATAATAATGTAATTTTGAATGTATACTTAACTAATACTTAATTTTTAATACAGTAAGAGTTGTTGAATTAAAATTTCAGTACAGCAGCATGTTTAATTGTTACAATGTTGTAATTCTCGATTCAGACACTTGCATGGACTTATTTGCGAATATGTATGATTTGGAAATTTCTGTAAACATTTGTTTGAAATCAGAAAAATATTAAGACTTTCTTTTTTTTAATAAAAAATAATTTTGATTGCCATAATGGTACACCAAATTCATGGTTCAGTTTGTATCTATTTTAAGTGAGGTTAAAGTGAATTTTATTACGGTTAGGGAGAAAATGCAAAACAAAGTTGATTGGGGTGCCACAAGTCACCTCTCGTCGGGTTATTGTCAGTCTGAGATGGCCTGATTCAGCATATCATGATAGTCATTGGTGAAAGAGAGATTGCTTATACAGCAACAAATTAGAGCATGAGAACTCTAGCTGAAGCGGCAAAACCAAGCAAACGATTCAAGTCAAGGGGAACACAAAGAAGCCAGCTGTAATGTCTTAAATATTTGCAAACACTGTGGGTTATTACAATATTATTACACTGACGTGATTGCAGAATGAATCCCTCTGTGGTGATCGAGAACTATTGTGAAGCTGTGCGGGTGTGGGAAGACACGTCCACTCATGCAAGCGCAGAACGCACACTTTCATTTCAGTTGGCTGCTGCCATTTTGGTGTGTTCACGTGCAGTTTTTTGGTCCAGGCAGGACCAGACACGACCGGCGCAAGCAGACAACACAGTTGGTTTTCACCAGCACTAGTTCTTTGGTGTGTGCCAGCATTTACAAATGATCCCAAACTTCTCTGAAGTCCACCACACTTATTATAGGTGTCACTCCTCTACTGTTGTGCTGTTGCTTACGGTTTGATTTTCCACATGAACTATTTTTAAATGTTGGCTCGTAGAGAGGTGTTAGGCAGACATGTTTGTGGTTAGATCTCTTTGGCTTTGCCATATGGGTCACTGCCAAATTAAAAGGTGTCCATCTTTGACTTCAAGCATGGATTCATTCTCTCTCCTTCTGTCTGAATGCTACTTGATGCGCTAAACTTAATTAAGTTTTTTTAGGCTTGGGTACGGTTGTAGCACTGGTATAAATACAAGACAGTGTCACCTTGTTTTGTGGCTGATGCAAAGTTTTATGACTTTTTTTACAGAACTTTGTAAGGACATGATGTTGTTAAGCGATTGCCTAATTCAGAATGAGTTATGTAAATGTTTCCAATGTATTGGATGTATTTCCTCAAACACATTGACATTTAATATGAACTGGCAATGAAATCGAACCAATTGCAAACAGGATTAATTCCCTAGTCGGTCTATAACAAATCTTGGCTATCCCTTTTTCTTTCAGATCAGACGTTGTTTAGCCTAACACTGTAACGACACCTGCTACTTCACTTAGCGAGCACAGGCCAATAATCTGAGCTAATTGGAACGTACGCTGCTCTGGAAAACAGATAGACACAGCAGGTGCAAAGGCACAAAGAAGCCTCAGAGACCCACGAGACATGGACTGGGAGCTGGCAGCCTGAAGGAAGTAGTTTCCACCCATCACTGTTCATGCTTAACCTTCGTAGACAAGAGACCACTGAAACCTGCCAATAGCTGTAATTTAACAGCCATGTCAATATATGTTTCATTGCTCGGTTGTGGAAAGCAGCACACGAGTCCCTCAGAAGTTACAGCACACTCAGGGTGAGCCCAGGATGGTTATTCATGAATGTAGAAATGAATTCCAGACCTAAGCTTTCTTTCTTTCTTTCTTCTTCTTTCTTTCTTTCTTTCTTTCTTTCTTTCTTTCTTTCTTTCTTTCTTTCTTTCTTTCTTTCTTTCTTTCTTTCTTTCTTTCTTTCTTTCTTTCTTTCTTTCTTTCTTTCTTTCTTTCTTTCTTTCTTTCTTTCTTTCTTTCTTTCTTTCTTTCTTTCTTTCTTTCTTTCTTTCTTTCTTTCTTTCTTTCTTTCTTTCTTTCTTTCTTTCTTTCTTTCTTTCTTTCTTTCTTTCTTTCTTTCTTTCTTTCTTTCTTTCGTTCGTTCGTTCGTTCGTTTTCTTTCTTAAATATCATTTAAATATACATTTTAATAGAAGTATTAGGCCTGATTTACCTGTATGTGGCAGGTATGTTGGCCGTTGGGCTTCTTCGGGCCGTCAGTCAGGCTAGTTGGTTTATTGTATTGCACACATCAGCTCTCATCAAGTTAACGCCAGAGTTCTTGGCCTTATTCAGCGTGAAGAATCAGTCCATTGGCTGTGAGAGACTGATTATTCAGCAACGAATTAGGGTGTTTTCACACCTGCCTTTAGTTTGGTTGAATTACACTAGAGTTCGTTTTCCCTCTTGGTGCGGTTCATTTGGGCTGGTGTGAATGTAGCAAACAAAAAAGCGTACCAAGATTTCCATGAAGAGGTGGTCTCGATACGCTTTCAAACTAAACCTGGAGCAGTTTGTTTATGGTGAGAACATGATACGAACTAGAACAGACCCAACCGCAAAAAGTACTACACCTTTTTGGACTAATTTAGCTGCTGTAGTCTGATGTTTGTGCATTATGGGATGTGGAGGAAAAATATTTGTTGAAAGCGTTTTACCAACAGTTTTAAACAGAGGGAGAGAGAGGGAAAACATTACCAGATGGATCGTTGGTAATATTTTTGGAAGATGACCATGTTGCAGTTTAGCAAAATTAAGTCAAGCGTCTTCCTGAAGTGACTTGCGATGCGCCTTCGCAATGCATTAAAACGTTATTTTCCAGCCGCAGCTGCGCTTCATTCTCAAAATGTATAGTTTGTCTAAAGTGATGTATACAAACTATATAGTATACTATGACCAGGGATACAATCAGCCAGTGCAGTCGTATCTCCATAGTAAAAAGCGACATTTTGTGTCTGCCAGTTTGTTTACTTGCGGAAGTTCTATTGGCATTTTCCCACGCGTTAATTCTGACTTCCACTTTTTGGTACAGGTATGGTTTACGGGCAGCTTTTTGGTCCAGATGCAATCCAAAGTCGACAACAAAGAAAGGTTCCATTGGTGCTAGTTGTTTGGCGAGAGCTTGGTGTGTCCTGACCCTTACGCTTACTGAAAAGAATCAAGAAGCTATCGGCACATTTTAGAAAAAACTTAAACAATGATGTAGGTTAAAAGAATATACACTATAGGGTGAACATATGCAGTCAGTTTTTACCTGACAGTAGTGAAACCTGTTTTTTTTATGTTGTAGGCTTAGGTGTGCCCTTATCTTAGATATTCAACTTGTATGTCATGTGCTTAGTAATGCTGACAGTGACATTAGTGAAATTCACATGTTGTTATGTCAGTCAACTTAAGCCTAAAGTATAGTTGTTTTTGGAACCTTATTGTAATGTGTCTACTAACGTGAAATACAAATGAACGACATGAATTAATAGTCAATAATATTAATTTCAACATTTACAATTGTATTATTAAAATTAAAATTTGACAATGAACAACTGTTTTTATTTAACTAATGTTATTCAAGATTAAAAATACTGTTACAATCGTATTGTTTTTTGTTTGTTCATGTTAGTGAATGCATTAACTAATGGAACCTTATGGTAAAGTGTTACTATAGGGTGTATGCTGAAGGAGTTTTAATTTTTCAGTAACCTGGGTCAAGCGCTTCTGGTAAACTGTGTGCAGTTACAAAATTGGCACGTTTAAGGTCTGTTTTCTTTAAAAAAAAATCAACGATCGCCACTGCCTGATTGATATACGATATAAAGTGGGTCTCAAATTGTACAAGAAGTAGTGCATTAAATTAAATTTTCCCGCGCCATGTCTTTAAAATTTTGAACATTTATTTTACCTCAGTATTTTCAATGGAGTTTCTGCGCTAGCCTGCTGATCCTGACATACGCGTGCATGTAAACGGCTTTTTATCTCGGTTTACGCTTGAACTACTAAATGAATGCTGAAGTCTACTTAACTGATTATATTTGATTTACATTACAACATCGATTCTGTAAAAGGAACCCTATAAAATTGAAAAAAGTCACATTAACCGCTCACCGGAAGTTTATAGGTATGGAAACACTAGCCCTCCATATACCCTATTTGTGTGTGTTCGCATACACAAAGCATGCAAAGCTTTTTAAATGACACCTTGAATTTTTTTTTTTGAATTTGATGCCATTTGAACACACACATCAGAAAGACACATCATTGTCTGTCCTTTTTCTTTTCAAAACTTACAGCTTTTGTGCAGTCTGTGAACACATTAATTTGAGCTCACACTTTGGAAACACCATTATATGCTTAGTTCAGGATACATATAAAACTTTGGGTTTTAGACTTATAGTTTTTAACCTATTGTCCTAAAGCACTGGACAGTTAATTAACAAGAATTGTATTTCTTGTGGTTTTTGTCTTAGGGAAAAAGGGAAGTTCCATCACAAAAAAACAAACAAAACAAACAACGAAATTTCATGGAGACTTTGAGATTTATTGGACATTTTAAGTAAGTCCATATAGATACTCATTCAGACTCTTACCTTACTGAGAAGAGATGGGAAAACAATAGAGAAAGCCAGAGTCTCCCCAGTGGACAAAAAGAGTTAAAGATAGGACATTTTCCATCTAAACTAGCAATTGCTGCAAAATCCACAAACATTCATTGACCTCAGACAGGATGGTTTAATTGGGGTGTGCATTGCAGGTGTTTTTTTTTTTTCTTTTTCTTTGTCCAGATGCTTGACCAATCTTGCTTCATTCACCCTTTTCTGTTATGTTATTGCAGGTGCTGAGACACTTGGGTTGGATTCTTAAAAAGCGTTTGCCTTGCGGAAATAGAGCTGATAGTGTGGTGAGTATAAATGCACGTTGGTGCTAAGATGGCTTATTTTTTTCCTCCAAGGAAAATGGAAAACTTGTATTTTTTAGCTGGGCTCTGTGTTTTTGGAATGGGCATGGAAAAAGTACTGCTGTTTAATAGACTGTTTAGAGGAGGACTATTCTGTTCTCTCTGGTATATACTCCACTATTTTAGGCTGTTTTTATTTCTCCCACCTTGTAATAAAATACCTGGTGAGATTTCTTTGTGACAGCTTCCTCATTGCAGATCAGGGCAGTCAGAATTCTGGAATCTGTGAATGTAGAATTGATAAAGCGTTACATGAGCTGATGGATGGACAGGCAGACTAGACTTAACATGCACTGTAATAACATATGCTGCCTTCAGGACTCATAAATAGGAACTTCTCCCTCTTTGATTGTGCTTGTGATGATTTTGGTCGGAATAGGCTAAGATTTTGGCTATTGCTTGTAAGCTGGATGAATCATTGATTTTAAGTAACAGATAAGTGGAGTGATTTCAGCAATGAAACACTAAAGCTGTTGGACTAATTATCAGGAATCTTGAGGGATTTTTGCTCTGCACTTAATCCCAGGATATCATTGCTCTAGACCTTGCTTTTAACCCCAGGTAAAGAAAAGTTTCACGTTTACACTTAAGCAAACATGTA
This sequence comes from Danio kyathit, assembly GCA_903798195.1. Taxonomy (NCBI): domain Eukaryota; kingdom Metazoa; phylum Chordata; class Actinopteri; order Cypriniformes; family Danionidae; genus Danio; species Danio kyathit. The sequence continues at coordinate 19,113,173 of LR812529.1, read as the reverse complement.
AAGTGTTAAATAAGGGCTGTACAAATTATTTAAAGTTATTTTGTAAGACTTTTCACATTTAACACACACACACACACAAAAAAAAAAACACAAACCAATAAAATAATCATACTCAAGTTCAGGTTGAAGGTTTAGTTTAACAAATGTAATATTTAATGTTTCTCTCACTCTCATGGCTGTGCACTCGCTCTCAGCTAGGCCGGTAGATTCTGACGGCATGATAACCTTGGATAAAAATATCACGCTTTCACGGTTTTGTAATTACTGCTCTAAAATAAATTATTTTTAAATGTGTGGGTAAAAACATTCCCCTTTGAACACAATATATTTTACTTTGAGAAAATTTCAAATATTTTGGAACAGTACACGTCAGGCTAAATAATTCAAATGAATCCTTGACTTCTGCTGTCTTCATTAGTTTCAAAAACAGTAATTTCTTCACAATTTAAAAAGGCATCTTTGGATGTTTTTTTGCTGGAGATACTGTTGTCCTAAATAACTAAAAACAAAAAACGTAAATAAAAAAAATCTTACATATACCATAGGATGGGTACAGCAGAAAATTTTGGCGGTTTTAAAACCTTTGGGGGTTTCCAAACCGCAGTATACCTTGAAAACGGTTTGTCATCTCATGCCTACTCTCAGCTGCGAAGCCAAGCGAAAAAGTAGGCTTAAATAAAAGTATAATGCAAAAACGCATACGATTAAGGACAGCTTCAAAAATCTAAATTATTGCAAGATGCTTTATGCGTCTCCGTGGGTCTTGCAGAGCAGATGAGATTGTGGGATTGTTGACAGTTCTCACGCGCACACACAGCAAGCAGTTTGAAATGGTTAAACGAGAGAATATTTTCCACTGGCTAATTGATTGCGGATGTTTGATTATTTTGGGCAGATACAGAAAACATGTAAAAGATGATGACAATAATAGTAAAAAATTAAATTAAATTGTCACCAAATATACTTGGGAAGTCGTTAAAGGTCTATGTGTGGGAAGCCCTGGTAAAAATTACTGACAATGAATGAGTTGAGAGGTGCCAGTTTACCAGTGTTGATGTGACAGCACAGTAGAACTATTGCAAGCAACAGGAACAAGTATACTAAATGTCCTGTCCACGCAATATTTGAGTGGATTTGCTCTTTCAGTTAGCTTTGTTCATGCAAAGATAATATTAAGCTATTTGAATTTTGAATGCGTGCACACTGCACTCTGCTGCTCATTGCTTTGGTCAACGTAGCAACAAACCAGCCTTCCACGCACAAGCCATTGAAATGAATGGGTTTCATAGCGCATTACTTTCTGCATTCTGTCTTTTTATAAAGTCTGCTGGATGTAGTATGCCGTTTGGCACAGCATAGCCTGTTGTTTGGCCTCATATTATTGCTAATTATTCTCTTTTGGGGAAAACCGAAGATGCCATTTTCAATTTTGGCAGCCAAAATGTGGTGCATCCCTAGTTTTCACTGGTTGATTCACATTACACTGAAAAAATGATGTCTGCAAAGTTGTTGCAAACTATTTATGTGTTGAATTTAAACAAACTAATTTAATTTAATAATGTTTAACTTAATTTGTTTAAGTTCAGCCCAAATAATTTGCTTACAACCACTTAACTGAATTTTTTTAGTAAATCCAAAGAATCGTTTTTTAGTGTAGGACGTCACTTGTAGTAGATGCAATTTTAAGACAAGATTTTTTTATTGTGAAATTTGTAAATAATTTTGGGAAAAGATGTTTCTTACCGTTTATTTATTTTTGCATTTGTCCACTGTACTTTTTTGTAATCAGGCTCAGAAATATTAATATCAAGAATGTCCTTATCGCCCTATGAGGTTATTCTCTTCCAAATTCCAAAGAGTTATTGGTCGTGGCCAAAATTCCAACGTCAGTTAATCTCTAATATCTTAAAGTTTCTCATACTGCTATTTTACATCAGTTTGTGCAAGTTTAGCGTATTGACATCAGTGTTTGCTATAAAATATAATCACTGATAACAATTAGCTTCCATCGAGATTTTGTTGACTAATCCACCCCTGACCCAGAAAGCCACCTTTGACGATAATAATTCCATAACATAGTAGTGTTAATATGAAGTCAACCATTATATCATTATCAGGACTGTCAGCAGATCACAAATCTGGATCGTGACAATGATGTAGTTTATAAATCGAACGGTCTGCTTTTTTATAATGGGCCAAAGGTTGACAGTTTTATCTCATGTGCCATTATCGGTCACAGTTGCAATTTAAAAGCAAACAAAATCTTCTTATCGTAATCGCTAACGCTGATGCACTCAAATCAGAACAATGAATGAGTCTGTGTGAAGCGTGGCTCTGGCTGTAGCTTTAGTAAGTGATTTTGGCAGGTGGTGAAATGATGTAACTCTACTGAAGCGCTCCAGCGAGATCATGTTCCAGCAGACCTTTAGGCAGAGTTTGTCCCACATGCACCAGGAACAGCCCATCCTGAGGGCTCTGTATGTGTATCAAACACACCAGCAGCAGAACCTGGTCGCTTCTATAATTCCTGTCTCTAAAGAAGATATTCCTTCTTCCTCTCAAACGGGTGTCCACAGACCTTGAATATGTTACTCATTAGTCATTTGTGCTGTCTGAGTTGCGTTATAGTGAGTTCCTGGAAAAGCTGTCAGTGAACTCGGTTCACATGCAGATGACGAATAGCGCTGTATTTGGCTTGGGTTGGTAAACCAATCTGGTATTGATTATTGGCTTTCTCTGATCTCCAGTGCTGATAATAATAGTCATTTATTTGCCCGGTCAGTTTTATCCACTGTGGCCTGTCACTGGTTTTATAGATGCTGTAGGTATGCAAGATAAAGAAACACTTTTTTTCTTTCTTTTTTTTTTTTTTCTTAACTGTCCATAAAATAATTTAATTGTGTGGTATACACATGTGGTACCTTCCGTAAGTGTGGGAGAATTTATGTTTTAAAAAAAAAAATCATAATAAACATTATGTTTGGACTTAATTAAAAATATACAGTTTTATTCTCCACTGATACATTGAATTGATCAAAATTCACTGTAAAGCCATTTTATGCTACAAAAGATTTATTTTTCAACTAAATTCTCTTCTTTTGAACTTTCCATTCATTCAGTTTTCACATAAATATTAGCCAATTTATTGATAATAATACATGATAATAATAAATAAATTACTTTTTAGTCATCATAAAAAAATTGTTTTTTAATTTCTTTTTTTTAACTGTCTATCTATCTATCTATCTGTCTGTCTGTCTGTCTGTCTGTCTGTCTGTCTGTCTGTCTGTCTGTCTGTCTGTCTATCAGAGCTGCACGATTCTGGCTAAAATGAGAATGGCATTTTTTTTTTTTTTTTTGCTTAAAATAAAGATCACGATTTTCTCACGATTCTGTAGATGTAAAATAAAGTTTAATATATGAGTGGGCTATTATTATTGTTATTTCAGAATACAACTATTCATAATTCTGATGTTGAATTATGTTTGAGACATATGCTTGCCATTTGTCATTGACAACATTATTAGATTATTTTTTTCACTGGTAAAATGAGACGTTTGTCATTATCAGATTCCCTCTTGCATTATATTCAACATTATATAGGCTAGAGTAGTTATACTGACAATGTTAAACATTTATTCTCATGCACAACACTCTGTGTTCGCTATAAAAAGAAAAACGTATTAAATGCTTGTCGTAATCATTACTCTAAAATTCGATATGATTATTTAAATGATGTGCCCGCTTTCGGTTTTATTTTCACTGCTAAGTGCAGTTCATACTTCCCGCACGACTCCCAAACGATCACCCTGTGCCACAAACTGAATGTTATTTACAACTTTATTAGCTGTTATTCACAGCCTATGCAGGTTCTGTTCACTAAAGTAGGCATCATTCACATGCCCACATCCGCCCTCTCTGCGGTCAGCTTATGCCACGTGTGATTTCGCGGCCGCGAATACATCATATATGAAGGCAGAAATGACATTTTTGGGTGAATTATACTTTATAAATACGGTATGTGACTTTAACACCATTTGGAGGTGTCCACGTTGCTAAACATTGTAGTAAAACAACGTAAAGACGTGTGCAGCCGCCTTTGCTTCTCTCCTGAACTTGAAAATATGATTGGCAGAATCGTATAAATGCTGGATTAAGATCATCTAGGGGGTCGAATCGAGATTGCGATCTTTTTGCGATTAATTGTGCAGCTCTGTCTGTCTGTCTGTCTGTCTGTCTGTCTGTCTGTCTGTCTGTCTGTCTGTCTGTCTGTCTGTCTGTCTGTCTGTCTGTCTGTCTGTCTATCTATCTATCTATTTATCTATCTATCTACTGTATCTATCTATCCCCAGTGCCTCCCACAGGTTTGAAATATACTTGCAGTGGTAGCCACATTGAAACACACCTTTCACCCACAGCACGTAAATGGTTAACTACATGCGAAAAAAGAACAATATTTTTATTATTATGACATTGTTATACAGGGTTTCTTTTCAATTAGTTAAAGTTTCTAAAAAAGATTAATTTAATTAAAAGTATTAAAAAAAGTATAAAAATTCACTAGGCCTATATTTCATACTTTTACGCTATTCAAGAGCCATGTGCACCCGCTGACGTTTTGTACAGTATTGCCAAAGCATTCTAGATGTGTGTAAAAGATGTATAAACATCAAATAATACAATATACAGCAAATCTTTAAAATTTTAATAATTACAATAATAAAAAGTTTAGATTATTTAAATAAGGCAAATGAGTTGACTAACCATTTCTAATGGTGTACAAATATTTTGCAGCCAGTTTCAGATGTCTTTTCGTCCTCTACGAGTATATAGTAAAGTTTTACTGAAACGTTTAAATTAAAGAATGAATAATTTAATGTTTGTCTCACTCTCTCGGCTGTGCATGCACTGTCAGCTGAGAAGGCAAGCAGAAGTAGACTTAAATAAAAAGGTAATGCAAAAACGCATATGATTAACGACGAAAGCGAAAGCAAAAGCTGAATCACGTATGTTTTTAGAAGATTTAGAAATCTGGGCCAGATGCATTTATATGTGCCAAAAGGTGCATCTCTGTTGGTCTGCAGAGCATGTGATAATAGTAAAAAAGTCACCAAAAATACCTGGGTGCCCAAGTAAAGTCTATGTGTGGGAAGCACTGATATATATATATATATATATATATACATATATATATACAGATCAAATCTTTTTTTTACCTTTTCATTGCAGAAAATTTTAATTGTTTCAACATATTTATTAAAATGAACATTGGCTAATTTATTCTGTGATATATGTTGTAGGCAGGTTTCGTGCGATTCATCTCTTGCAGTTCTGTTGCACTGCTTTTTTCCTCCCACTTAGCTTATAAAGCACGTGTCCTTGAACATTCATGTCAATGTCTCACCTATGGTCCTGCATAGTGTTAAATGCAGTGACTCATACTACAGAAACGGCGTAGGCTGTAGGGTGGGCTACAACTCACTTTACTCATATTTTACTTTTGTGGCTGCAAGCGATCAGGCCACATTTAGTTCCACACAATAAAAGAAGCAAATGAGTTCATTAAACATCCTCAGCACATCTGCGTGTGTGTGCTACAACACATGAAACCAGCCCTCAGGATCATTCACTTTCAGGATGCCAACATCGTTTCCCACATAGAGTCAAAAACAGCATGCTCATGACTTGCTACTTTTAGTGACAGTACATTGGCAATAATTAATAGTCTCAGAGTGCGTAACATAGACATGCTAATTAGCCTTTAGATCATTTTCTATAAACACATGCAGGGATGCACAATATTGGATTTGTACAGCTTTTATTCGTTTATAAGCTGTACACTGTACAAAGAGATTCATTTACTTTAACTAAAACGAGTGATTAAACTGAGTGGCCTTAAAATTAAGTAAATCAACTACGTTCACAATTATAAGTTACAACGAATTTACTCACTTTTTAAAAATAATGTCAACTTGTTTAGCTACGTTTCCATTTACCTATTTTTATGCGCATTTTTGATATGATAAAATGCGCATAAAAAAATTGTTTGTTTGAAACGCCAAGATGCGCATATGTTTTGAAAATGTGTATAAAAGTATGCACATAACGGAGTAGGATAAACTTTTTTTGATAAAAAAAGATAATTTCAGTATTAGTTTTGATATATTATTAATTACCTCTAGAACTGTCAAGAGCGTCTGTGCATCTCACACCTTTAAACGTCACCACGTCTTCATTGCATGTCGGCATATTTCTTCTGAGGCACAAGTGATTTATTAAATAAAGAAAAGATTGACGCAGCTACTCCTACCCAGTGGTGGAAAGAGTACTGAAAAATCATACTCAAGTAAAAGTACCATTACTTCCCTAAAAATGTAGTGTGAGTAGAGTAAAAGTATCTGCTGTAAATATTACTCAAAGTATGAGTAAAAAGTAGCCCTTTTAAAAGTACTCAAGAGTAGTGAGTAGTGAGTTTGTGTTGATGTTTACATGTAATTTGTGCATGTGTGTGTAAACGTAACATTCTGTAGTGCATTTAGTTATTGCCCTGAAGGCACACAACATCATGAGACATTAATATTAGGTTCAATTTAGGTTGTAATGTCGGGTGACCAAAATTAATTGTCAAGCCAGCAGCTAAGGACAACGTTATTTTGATGTCCAATAATGACGTCAAATGTTGTTGCTGTTTGGTTGGTTTTAGGTTGTTAGAAAGTGACCAAAAAACAGCGTCGAGCCAACATCTTTAACCAACGTGTCATATATGACGTCAAATACTGACATTTATTCGTCAGGTATGACAACCAAAATCCAACGTCTGATAGATGTCATAGGGGTAACGTTCACACAATGTCAAGCTGTAACATCATTAGACGTTGATATTTGATTGGTTTTAGGTTGGACATTGGATATCGATGTTGGCCATTTCCAAATAAAATGCAAAGTCCCCATGACATTGGGGTTCAACGTCAATCAGACATCATGTTGACGTCCTGTGCCTGCTGGGTGTTTAAGGCCATTTCGGTCATCATAGAATAACATCCGCCATCTTATCATCAATGACATGCATATAAACAGTCTCTGGGTCAATGCGTGTAAAGATTTTGAGCATCGTCATGGACACATTTAATACTTCCAAACAGTTTGCTGCAATTATAAAGTGCACACGTCTTGAGGTAGTTCATTATGATGCGATTTACCTTCTACGGTATGTGCGATTTGATTGGGCAGGAATCTCAGGACTGATTTTTCTAATCCCCATGGACAAGAAAAATAAAGTAGTGACAGCAGCTTGAAAGAAGGCAGTGGAGTAAAAGTACAGATACTGCACTAAAAATGTTCTCAAGGGAGAGTAAAAGTACACATTTTTAAAACTACTCCGTAAATTACAATTCCTGAGAATAACTACTCAATTACAGTAATTTGAGTATTTGTAATTAGTTACTTTACACCACTGCTCCTACCACAGCAAATTCCGTTTTTACTGTTGATATTTGGCGCTAGTTAATCAAACCTAGTGATTTTGTTCTCTTTGACTACTTGAATAGAAACGCTGCTTTATTCGCATGTTTTATATGCGATATTCCAGTTTGCGCATAAAAAACAGCACATCACTGTTACAACAACCAGTACATAAAAAAGCACCACAGGCAACTATATGAGGAGTGTCTTGCTAAAAGTCAACAAATTATTGCCAGTGATGCTTAAACTAGTTACAAGCAACACAGAGTACAATTTCAGAGTTGTTTGCTAATATAAGTTAATATCTTTTAAGTTCCTTTTTTTAACTGAAACTCACTGCATTTTAGCAGTAAGAAACTACAATACAGATTATTAAGTTGAAGCTTGACTACAAAATTAAATCGCAAATCAAATCGAAATCGCAATTATCTGTCAAAAAAAAATCATAATTAGATATTTTCTTCAAATCGCACAGCCCTAGTACAGACTCATAATCAACACGACCTTATTGGCAAGGCATATTGGCTTATCCAGCTTTCCAATAATATTCTGCATCTCTAAACACAAGTCACATGTTGTCGTTTTAAATGACAGAGTTCTCCAAGTGCCAGAGGAGGGAAAAAACTGTTATGCAATCCTCACGGCCCTCCAGATATCCAGGCCGTTTAGATCTTGTCCTCATGTTACCCTCCCATTCTTGTTGCCCTCCTGTGAAGTCTCGCCTCCCACCTGCGCGCCAAAGATAAATTGGTGATACGAGTGTCAACGTTTCATTACAAAAATGCTCTGAACAGCCACCTCTGATAGAAAAAGTGACAGCCAAGCTCACCCAGAAGCAATGTCACAACGTATGCAGATAACCTTCTCTGTCTCTGATATGTCCTTCCATTACATCACCCACAAACTTTACTGTTTTCCAAAGTTGCCATGTGGTGTGCTCTACAAGCTGTTGGGGATGAAGATTTAACACGCTGCCTGCGAATCCTTTGGGGATTTGACGTTCCTTTAAAAATTAAGCTGTGGAAATATCTGTTGAAATGAGGCGTAAGAAAGGGGTTTATGGTCTCAAGTTTGTATGCAGGTTGCATGTATGTAAATGGCGTCTGATCCACCTTAAACTTCATTATTGATGAGTGAGAGTGCGCAACTGTCATGCAAAAAAAACGTGCGCACAATGCAAAAATCTCAGCTAATATTAACCTAAATTTCAGTATGCAAATATTACTGATTTATTTTGACTTGCTCATGATGCATGTGTGTGAAATAAAATCAATTTTCAAGAGTTTTACATTTGCATGTTCATCTTAAATTTTAATTTAAATTTTCATAGCGTTGGTCATTTACATCTGAACTTACTGCACACATTATTTATTACAATTTCAAATAAGGCACAAATGATGTAGGAAATACAGTTGGCTGTAAAATCTCTATATGTGTGAGTGTTTTGTCCTTTCAGAGTTGCAGAATGACTTTGATCCAAGTTTTGTTGGAGCAGAACCAGGAAGGTTTAATGATCCCACAGCATCAGTTATACAGTTCTATGCTTTACAGGAGGGTCTGAAAGTTAAAATAGGGACTTTAAGCGACAGCTGCTGGGAGAAATGCTACAATGTAAAAGTCACAAAAGGATGACGCATTCAATCATATATCAAAGTTTAAATGTAAATCAGTGATACCAGGTTTAATGTACATTTTTTTTGTAGATGATTAGTATAATGTAGATGATATTATAGAGTATAAACACTGGCATAATAATTGTGCATAGTCCAGAATAGCATAACCATCATCTGTGTCATCTGTGTGGTGGTGGTGGTGGTGGTTATACAATTTTTAACACTAGAACTACAGAGGCGGTCATTTTGACTGTTTTTAATTTTTTGTAATTGAATAACTTTGTTGAAATAAAACCCACATATCTATAGACCATTTTGAGGGATGTAAACAAAAACAATAGTCCTAACGTATTTCCTATTAACATTTTAAATTTCTATAGCTTCTGACAACCCAGATAGAGCCACATATTGTTAAATAATGTTATGATAGCTGCTTTAACATTAGGCTATAATTGAATTACCTCTTGTTACGATTATGAAATAGTTTGATAACAAGCAGGAAATGTTCATGGGCCAATGACATCACCACATTAAAATGGTCTATAATAGCCTGACTTTTCATAACTCTGTGCATATTTCTTTGTTGTTATATGTAACAAAACATAACATTGTTATTTTATTAAAATTACAAAACACAAAGGAGCTATGATTATTTCTACCTTTAATTACATAGCGGTCAAAATGACTGCATGCAATTCATTCTCTGCTATTTTTCCCTGCGAGTGTGTGTGCACATGTTGCCTAGCAACTTTTTGGTAACGTATAACTTTTTTTTTTTTTTAGCAAAAAATAACTTCAGATATGTCTTTCCAAACAGCATTTTTAACAAAATGAATGTGAGGTGCAGACGATCTAGTAGCCTAACTACACGTTTATAGGCTGTACCAAAAAGATTGTATTTTTATTAGGGCTGGGCGTGTGAAGTTTACATCGATTTGTTTGAAGAAAACAGTTTTTTCACCCTAACACGTGACACTTCCCTCTGGATTCCCGTAGTTCCCCCTGCATTTGCCATAGAAACGCACAAACAACATGGCAGCGTCAGCGAGCAGAGAAGATCTCTGAGAGATGTTGCACTCTTTGAAGTAAAACAACAACAACACGGACGCACAAACACGCTCGCCAAAAAAAATTCAGGGTTCTCAGTCACGCATTTACCGTCAGACAATCATTTGAAACTGCATGCCACACCATGTAAGTAGTAATGGATAAGACAATTAATGGATAAGATGAGCATATGAAAGGAACTGTTGCCGATCTAATGTTGGAATCCAATATACAGTTGAAGTCAGAATTATTAGCCCCCCTGAATTATTGGCCCCCCTGTTTATTTTTTTTCCCCAATTTCTGTTTAACAGAGAGAAGATTTTCTCAACACATTTCTAATCATAATAGTTTTAATAACTCATCTCTAATAACTCTAATAATTTATTTTATCTTTGTCATGATGACAGTAAATAATATTTTACTAGATATTTTTCAAGACACTTTTATACAGCTTAAAGTGACATTTAAAGGCTTAACTAGGTTAATTAGGGTAACTAGGCAGGTTAGGGTAATTAGGCAAGTTATTGTATAATGATGGTTTGTTCTGTAGACCATCGAAAAAAAATTAGCTTAAAGGGGCTAATAATTTTGTCCTTAAAATGACTTTTAATTTTTTTTTAAACTGCTTCTATTCTAGCCGAAATAAAACAAATAAGACTTTCTCCAGAAGAAAAAACATTATCAGACAAACTGTGAACATTTCCTACCTCTCTTAAACATTATTTGGGAAATATTTAAAAAAGAAAAAAAATTCAAAAGGGGGCTAATAATTCTGACTTCAACGGTGTATATATATATATATGATATATGATGTGACCCAGCCAAAAAGACATTCATTCCTGTAAATATCAATACTAACAAAACTCACTCAGTGCGCTGGCCTAATCTACCAGATGCAGTGACCCAACACAAATAAAAGCAATAAAATGCAACCCATTTGCCTAATTTGAGTAACTTATATGAACTGATATAACACAAAATAAAAGTAAATAAATCTCTGAATAAGGTTCATTATGTTGGCATGAGAAAGCTAACATACTGTTATACTACTCTGTCCTCTAAAACAAATGTATCTCTTCCTAGGCCGTTCATGCTACAAGGCCCAAATTTGGTCAAAACATGCCTTCTGCATTCAAGATTGTTTCTATATCTCCTCATGCTAATCAGACTTATCGTTTTTGAATGATTAAACATTTTTTAAATATTACATTTTAATAATCTGAGCATATAAAAAAATTATACAAGCCCCAAATTTGGCCAAAAGCTGTGTTCTGCATTAGATTGTGTTGCTATATATTTTCAGGTTTATCAGACTTATAGTTTTCCAATAAATAAATTTTAAGCATTATTTTTCTCAAAATACTTAAACTTCATAATTTTTACTCATATGTCAAGCCATTTTTGCATGTATCACTTCCACACTTATTAAGCATTGCGTTTTCAATAAAATATGGCAAGCGATTTTTACATAATGTCCAAGTCCAGTTTTTGACTGTCATAGAGACATTGGGTTGATTTATATTACTCATATTGGCTAGAAGCTTTGATGTATCATCACTAAGCTGTCAATTGTCCCCATAGCAATAAAACAGGCTAACCTAGCATCCATTCAAAAACAGCAATATCTCTACATCAGAACATCATAGGGACCTGGGTATTGGCTCGTTTGACTCATGCTAGCAAATGGGACTTCCTCTGTGCCATGTATGGTAACAATGATACGCCAAGTGCTAATAACGATTAGCTACATGCTATTAATGATTATCTAAGTGCAATAACATATGCTAGAAATGCCTACTAAGCATTAGCATTTGATCAAACATGTACACAAGCGTTGCCATTTAGCAACCTAGCAATGCCATAAACAGTCAATTTAAATCGTAAATAGATTTTTTTTTGTGTGTGAAAACATTTTGTGAAATATTTTTTTTTAAAGGCCATATCGCCCAGCCCTAATCTTTAGGGAAATGACAGTTAATATCTCAATAGAAGCTTTGAATGGAAATATAACATGACAATATGACGTCTAATATGAGAACTCTGCTAGTTTCAGTGTTAATAAAATAACACTACATAGCCTATGGCGGATGTATACTTTTTTGACCGCAGCCAGTGGGATCTATTGACCTGCTTCTAGGACACTTCACACAAAAGAGAATCCATTTATGGGCCTGATGTGTCATATTTCCCCCCACCCGACCATGTTCAGACTCTAATGGATCCAGATCCCAAAGTAGGTCAGGTGAGGTGACGCGTTAATCTCGCCGGTCCAATTTGATTTGATTTTTCGTCCTTCGCAGAGTAGGTTGCATCACAAGCAGTTTAGAGCAGCATCTGTCTTAATGCCTTGTGACAGCATTCGCTAGCGTGTGGCATCTAATAAGCAACGGTCATTGTTCCTGCCGGATTGATTGGGCTGCTTTGCCTTTGAACTCGACCTGATTGTTGGATGCTGACGGAGGGATGTGAGCCATATGCTGATTTCTCCAAAAGCGTCTGCTGGAAATGGTGTTGACATAATTGCCTTGAAAAGAGAAAGAAAAACGGCACTATTGTCTGGATGAGGGGTGGCAGGAGCATGTCTGTTTCAGAGCTCTTCTGTTACAGGCTGTTAACAAGAAGCTTGAGGGTTTTACATTTTAGGAGGAAGTGTGCAATATTGAATAAATGTATTTCCCGATTTGCTTATTCTATAGATAAACAATATATTTTTGTGCTTTGTTCTGGTATGATGGCTAGTTGTTTTGCCTGTCATTAAGTGTGTATGTGAATGTGTGTGAATATGTATTTATTAGGTTTTTATTAAAATTATCAGTAATTTATCAACTAATATTCAGATTTGTATATGATTTATTTACAATACAGTTTATGAAGTAAAATTATATGTTATGTTTTAGAAGATAAATGAATAGAGATTGCTTGGTTTACCAAACAAGTGGTTGTAATTGGGTTTTCATTGTAAACCTTGAATAAAAGTAAAAAGTTATTATTTTATTTCATTTTTTAAAAATGTTTTTAGTCCCTATGCTCCCAAAATCATTCTCTATAAATCTGCAGATTTTATTATTATATATTGTTTTTAGAGATGGCCCTGCTTATAATCCATAAATAAACACAAAACTAGAACTGCCAGTAGGTGGCAACAAGTCCCTGTCTTAACGTGTAATTCATTGAATCATTAACTTAAAGGATTCGTTCAGAATGGCTGATTCAATTCATTCATTAGAAATTAAGCAGGTGAATGGATCACTTAATCATTGGCTTACATAATTGGTTGAAAAAGAGATTATTTCTACTGTAAACTTTGAAAAAGTTATTTTTATTTGACGTTTAAATCACTGCGCTATCAAAATCACTCTGCATTAATCCGCAGATTTTATTATTTATTTATTATTATTGTTATTTTTTACAAAATTCCACGCAGAAATAGCAATAAATATCTGTAGTTTCTGTTTGGCCCTGCTTATAATGCAGAAATAAATACAAAACTAGAACTGCCAGTAGGTGGCAGCAAGTTCCGGTCTTAATGTGTAATTCATTGAATCCTTAACTTAAATGATTCGTTCAGAATGGCTGATTCAATTCATTCATTAGAAATGAAGCTGAAATCATTGGCTCCCTTGATTCGTTGAAAAAGAGATTATTTCTTTTGTAAACCTTGAATAAATATTCACATAGAATGTGACTGTGCTCCATTAGACAGATAGCAAACATTTAGAATAAAGTCCCAAGGCGTACCTTTCCTGGTAATTATCCTTTACTATAAAACGGAAAATATAGAAGATACACTGTATAATACACATTACAAGAAAACATCAAATGCAATTTTTCAGTTTGATGATGGTCAACTTTGTGCTCTAATTCTCCACAGTTCTCCTTCAATAAGTGTTCGTTTTAACATCAAAAGATAACTTGTTTGTCTAGTAACTTTATTACAGTGTGATTAACATCATGCATTACTTAGTCAAACATTTTTCAGAACTACATTTTTGAAAGATCGCATTTCTAAGCCTTGCTGCGTTCTTATTCACTCGCTTTTGTTTTTGAACATATCCGGATGTCCACGATGAACACTATTTCAAAATAAACGTCCCAAAGGAAATAATTCACAATAATCCAAATTATTTTTCATTAAAATAATGTTTTATTTGAAGATTTAATCACTGAGCTCTTAAAATCATTCTGCATAAATGATTCGTTCAGAATGGCTGATTCATTTGGCTGATTCATTTCACTCAGTAGAAATGAAGCAGATTTGTTCAAAAAGAGAATGCTTCAGGAATGAAATAAACCAGTATTCCTCTGTCACAATTGTTCTGCTCCACTTTGTTTAGATCTATTTAGTTGAGATTTTTTTTTTAATCGCTGTATTAGCTTCTGGGTGATTAACTGATATAAAATCTATTGCTCACGGTCACACTTATGGAAGGTGAGGATATCATGTACAGTATTTATGTGTAATTAAGAAACATTCAATAATGTCAGATTGTACATTGTTAAAATGATTCAAAGGTACTGCTAGGAAATATCAACAAAACTGATGGTGAAATGTTAATGGCATTAGTATCCACTGCTGACATTTGCTTTGTATGATTCCCTTAAACCGTATTGTGGTGCTTAGAAAACATTGCTCTGTTTGTTTGCTCAGCCTGACACCGCAGCTTTGGCTCAAGCAATAATGTTAATTTTCAGCGGGACTACCTCTTGAACCCCCCCCCCCCCCCCCCACCACCACCACCACCACCACCACCACCACCACCACCACCACCACCACCACCACCACCACCACTGCTGCTTAAATGTGCTTGTATGCATTTTAAAAGCAATAATTTACACTACGCACAGAAAAGTCTTCGCTGAGCTGTTTATCTCTCTGTAATATCGCTCGAAAAGCAGGTCAGACATAATCCTCACAATTCACGGCACTCTTGAGACTGATTTCGAAAGCTCAGACTTTTGGGATATTTTCTTTTGTGCTTAATTGGTGGAAGAGGAACACTGACTGTGAAGGGTGTCTTGAGGAATTTGCGTCCAACGGTCAGTGTTACACAAGAACACAAGCTCTCCAGGCTTCTCATTGTTCACTGAGGCCCTCAGAGGTTTGAGAGGATCAAGTTCACTGTTGTCAAGGGAGTCGTGTGAAAAGCTCAGAGCTCCACTGCCAAACACGCACACACATACACATGCACACGCACACGCACACACAAACACATCGAAAGGTGTAATCAGCCTCTTCTGTACGGTTAAAAGTGTGTAGGTTTTCAATGCTGAAAGACTTTCTCCTCCCAGTTGAATGAGCCGACTGTAAGTAAGCCATCTGTGTGTTGACTTACTGAAGAGTGTAAACATTGTGGCTCTGTGGCGCTTTCAAAATATTGCTCTGTTTGCATCATCAGCCTGATGTGTTGGTCTTTAGTCTCGGATCATCTGACAAAGTTGGTTCAAGTTGAAATGCCATGTGGTCTGGTTGTCTTTGTTATATACTTTATTTCATAAATTCATGATAACACTTTAAATTATTGTCTATGTATTTACTAATATGAACAACACATTTAGGACAGTATTTATTTCTCTTTGTTGATGTTAGTAAATTAAAATAAAGTTGTTTATTGTTAACAAATGTTAGTACACGACTAGATGGAATATTTAATTCTGATTGGTCAGTCATGACGTTCCAAGGTATGTTATTAACAACCGCAAAAAGTAATAGCACAGGCTCATCTGAGTACTTTGATTCTTCTTTGCCATCAGTGAATACGTTCATGAGTATATGTTCAAGTAATACGTTCACATCCACATTAAAGGCTGATTTATACTTCTGCGTTGAGTGATCAGAGTGACCCAGGGCACCTGCCTTGTGTGTAGTCGTGCATTTACACTTCTGCGCGCTGTTTGTTTTGCTCTGCAATAACACTTCAGAAACGCTAGCTGGCAGTAGGTTTTTATGTTCCTCTGTGTCGAGTTTCTTCGCAAGTGTTTTGTTTTTTCTGAATGCTACAAGTAGCTCAAACTCGCTCATTCAGTGGCGGTAACCCGCGGACATGCAATAACTTTAATTATAAGCTAAACAGAAAACAAAAGTTTCCATCTGGAGCTCCTTCATGGGACGCGACACTTGTAAACAATCGCTCCATCGGGTTCGTGGCTCTCAGAGTTTGTGTTACATGTTGTTGCGATGTGTAGTTACATTTTTTGAAAGGTGTGCGTCAACGTCGGCCACGGCGAGGGCTATGCGACCGCGCGAAGGCTGCGTCGGACAATACCCATGCGATTGACACAGAAGTATAAATCAGCCTTTTATGTTTGGTTTCATCTTGTGACAGAATAATACATAGGTTGGTGTATGCTCCATTCCACCATTTTTGTTTCTGTTAGCTTTGTATTTAAAGTTTAAAAACTATTATGGCTCTGAACGATGTTTTGTCAAAATGTTTACGTTTGTGGCAAGTATCCATGCAATAAGTGGAATAAAGTTTTATTATTTCATTTGTTTTACATATTTCGCAAAATAAATCCCTTTGCTTTGCGTCAGCCTGTATTTAGGCCTGTCACGGTGTCTATTTTTTTGTTGTAAGATGTATTGCACCAAAATATATTGCGATAAACGATATCATTGTCATTTTAAGACGATTTCATGCCACTCATTATATAATGCCAGAATGACAATATAAAATCACAATGCAAGTACACTCTTCCAAAGAACATTTTATTCTTAAGAATATTTCATTTAATTATAGCAATTTAACTATTTAATAACTAGGCATTGGAATCAGAATGTGACGACGCATATCCAAAATTAATAATAAAAAATGTTAACAAAAAAGCGCAAGGTAAAAAGCAACAGAGGCTGTGATATCTGCTACCAGTTGTCAGACACCCACATGAAAATATACTATAGTAATTTATAGTAACTACTATACTGTTTTATTAACCATACTGACACCTCCAGTAGAGACGTCCGTATGTCCGTACACGTCCAATTGAGACGTCCACCAAATGTTGCACAGTCGGCTAAAATGTTGCTAGAATTGTTTTATGTATGGGCAATATATATTGCATCACCATAAATGATTGAGGCCATGTCCATGTGTTGTGCGATAAGACGATATGTTGATTAATGTGACGGGCCTAGCTGTATTCTGCAATAACAACCGCCTGGATGTGCTTTATCCCTTACATGACAAGCACAACGTTGGATTTTAATAATGCATCAGTAAATGAATGAATCCATGTTGTCTCTTTCTTTTGTATTTACACATTTATAAACCTTTCTCATTAAAATCAACCAATTTTTGAGGTATATTATATTTTCAATTGCACATTTTAAGCGACATTTAAGCGACACTGAAAAGAAATGACAAACTACTCATACGAAACACTCACGCTGTGCATTAAATTACATATTTATCATTACAATACAGTCTTTCTGATTTAAAAATAACACTGGACCATATTACTTGCTCATATTTAGTTAGAATTAAGTACAAACACTGATAGTTTTTTTTTTAAACAATAATCGTTACACCTTTTCTATTTTTTTGCAACGTGTGCCTAATCACAGTCTTGAACAGCAGGCAAATGGCTAGATTTGTAAACCCTCCTTCTGGCCTCTTTTGACATAATCCCTATGAAGTGGCCTGTTATCAGTCTGTAACCCGATAGTCATCCGTCACACCTTTCACCCAAACCAGTTAAATAGCATTTCCTGTCAGACTTCCCCCTTCAGCCTTGAATAACACAGTACAAACTCCCTCACCCCGTGTGCGTGCCTTCATTCCACTGTTATGCAACTCACACCGCCTTTGATTATACAATGAAGATTACTCTACACACCAAGCATCCTAAAGTGCACCAAAATGTCGTCCAAGCCAGAGGACGCATCATGATATTTGCATTCCCAATGGCGATTTATGAGGCGCAGATGGTGATATATCTCACGGCGGTCCCGGTTTGCCGTGACCCGCTTCGATAAAAGCTCTTTCTGTGTCACATCTATGAGGGAATTTCCCCACCCGTGGTTTCTTTACTTGAACTAATGTTGCTGACTGTAAATGCCTGGAGTTCCCTGCTCTGTTTTACAGGCTTGGTGGTCCTGAAGAGCGGGACTGATTTATTGGTCCTCCTCGGTATCGACTCAGCCGCTCGATAATATAGATGAGCACTCTGCACTGTTGCAGGGATTTAATTTGGCTATGCTGTGAGATAAAACACATCGATCCAGTGGCACCGTTCTGCCTGATTTGATTGGACGCTGCAGTAGCTCTGGTATCTGATTGGCTCTGACGCTGCCTTTTGATGATGTGCTCCTATTTGCATGCTTTTGCATAATTTATGAAGGGAATGCAAGACGGACGGCTCCAGTGTTTGAGGCTAAATGTTAGTCAAAAACGAGCTTTAGAAGAGAGCAGGTAGGTGTTACATCACATGGTGGCACAGTTTAGAAATAGAACAAAACCTCACCTCTCAAAAACGAGCAAGAACTGAGGAGACTGCAAGCTATCCTTCTCGCAAACAAACCACATCCTTTGACTGCAACGGGGAAACACTTTCCACTTCACTTCTCTATATAAATGAGGATGTGATCTGGAGTGGCAGACACAGAGGTCGCCAGGAAATGGGTCACTTTTTTAGAATTAGCCCACTTGTGGTTACGCAGCATTTCGATGTGGAACTGAAAATATGTTTGTGCTTGGTGATGCTGTTTTCGGGAGGAAGTCCGAATGCTGAGCAGATATAGTAATATAGAGCGTGTTATATGAACAAACCACCCCTAAAGTTGACCAGTTTCTTGTGAATGAAATATGTTTTGTTCATAATAAATCAAACAATTGACCAAATTTAGGTTCAATGTTAAAGCCTTAGATCACCAAAAAAATTTTATTCAGTTATTAATTACTCAGCCTCATGTTGTTCCAATCGCTTGATTGCTTAATTTCCACTGAATGGTATATGGTACGGTATGGTATGATACGGTACAGGTCACCTTTATCAGGCCTGTGTCTCCACTGCCAAAAGGTACGAATGGTACCCTTATGGTGGGCATGGTGTAGGACAGAAAATTGCAGTCGACGTCATTCTCGCTTAAGGAAATGTCAAAATAAAGCTATACTGGTCGTTCACATATCATATGCAAAACAGATGCTTTATACACATACAGGCCTACTTGTGTATAAATGTTAATAACTAACCTTTTTATGAACATGATTTGATTATAGCTGCAGATCAATGATAATTCAATGATAATAATAATATATATAGTTGAAGTCAGAATTATTAGCCCCCCTGAATTATTCGCCCCCGTTTATTTTTTTCCCCAATTTCTGTTTAACGGAGAGCAGATTTTTTTCAGCACATTTCTAATCATAATAGTTTTAATAACTCATTTCTAATAACTGATTTACTTTATCTTTGCCATGATGACAGTAAATAATATTTTACTATATATTTTTCAAGACACTTTTATACAGCTTAAAGTGACATTTAAAGGTTTAACTAGGTTAATTAGGTTAACTAGGCAGGTTAGGGTAATTAGGCAAGTTATTGTATAACGATGGTTTGTTCTGTAGACAATCGCAAAAAAAATTAGCTTAAAGGGGCTAATAATTTTGACCTTAAAATGGTTCTTAAAAAATTTAAAACTTTTTTTTAGCCAAAATAAAACAAAAAAGACTTTTCCAGAAATAAAAAATATTATCAGACATACTGTGAAAATAAATGTTCTTGCTCTGTTAAACATCATTTAGAAAATATTTAAAAAAGAAAAAACAATTCAAAGGGGGCTAATAATTCTGATATATATATATATATATATATATATATATATATATATATATATATATATATATATATTAGGGTTGTCTCGATACCATTAATTCACATTACTATACTACACCAGCTGATGTATCATGATACCAAGTATAATTGCGCTACTGCAATTCATAATTCAAATCTATGAAATAAAGAAAATTGTCTAGAAAATACTATATTTTATGTTATAATAGGCCTACTTGAATTAAATTCATAATTCCCTTATTATTGAAAAAAGTATTTGCACATCACTTTACCTAAAATGCATTAATTCTCTTTGTTTATTTTGTAGGTAACTGACCAACAAAAAATACATAAAAATGAAAGATACAAATTATACCGAACAAAATTTGTTACAAAAAGAGCAAAATAGGCTATATGAAGTGGTCAAAAGTTGTTTCAATGTTTCCTGTTGCTCTTTTGGGGTTTTCATCTATTGTTTTTTTTTTTTTTAGTCTTATCAGGTAAGAATCCAAAGTAATTCAAAATTTCACAGTGAGTTGTTCTTTTTAAGAGATTGTTGCGGTTGTTGTAGCTACTAAATCATATAGACAGGAACAAAAAAGAATTGATTCAGATGTGTGTTTGTTATTTTATGTATATGTTATTACGATGTAATGTCTTGGCTGTGTATTTAAAAATGGCGCTTCCTTTGTTTTCATTCTCCTGGCTTGTGCACGTGCAAGTGACGTTTCTCTGTAAACCAATAGCGTTCAGCTACGCGTTTAACTCCGCCTTCTGGTACCTTTTTGTTGTGCTAGGTACCCTTTGGAAAGGGTACCCAAAACGTGATATGGTACAGTTTGCTTTTTGGTACCTTTTGACAGTGTAAATGGTCATAAACCGTACCGTACCACTTAGTGGAAACAGGCCATTAGATGAAATTCAAGAGCTCACTCATTCTCTGTAGACTGTAACCAAGACGTTTAAAGTTCATAAAAAGCAAACCAATAATTGTCAAAACATTCCATGTGACTTTAGTGGTGCAACTGTAATAATACAACGCTCCAAGAACATTTTTCTGCACCAATAAAACTTGTTTTCCTATCTCTTTGTTTCAGCAATGTCTAGTCCCGGTATGTGTTTACTACAGCCAAAATTATACTTGTGCGTTGTGCTGCTGACCTTAATGGCAATACACCATATTGCTTATAGTAAACGTAAACCGTGAAGATCTGACAAGGAAAGGAAAACATTGGCCAACAAAGTTGTTTTGTTTTTGGGGCGCACAAGTATTCTTAGAGCTCCCTATGATTACAGTTGAACCACTGAAGTCAGATGGAATGTTTTGGTTCCTTTTTTTGAACCCTTGCTGGGTCAGTGTTAGAGAGCTCCTGGGTTTCATCTAAAATATCTTAATTTGTATTCTGAAGATGAACGATGGTCTCGACGATCTTGGAGCAACATGATGGCGAGTAATTCATTAAAGAATTTGTTTTTAGCTTTTAGGTTAAGCATAAGTTTACCCAAAAATAAAATTATTTACCTTAAAGCTAAAAATGTAAAGTGCATCTTGTTTTAGCAGCTGTGTAAAGACAAATGAATCAAAGTCAATGAATCAAACCCAAGTAAACAGAAGTATTTTGTAGTAATGTTACATTTTAACTAATGTATTTTGACTTCTAATTAAAGTCTCTATTTGTTGTATTGTTAAAAGTTTCAGTGATTTTAAAAATCTGTTTAATTTATATAATGCAAAATAAAAATATCTTATTTTAGGTAAACAATTTAAAAGAGCTTTGCTGCTTTTTTGTACAGTAAAAACGAGTCCTGCTGTATTTCGCATCTGAGAAATTAAGTGTTTTACATGTTTTGCCATGATTTTCTGCTTCAAGTAGTTTACTGCTAAGCAGACATCTTGAAATTATGGTTAAATATAGAGCATGCTATTTGAAGAAATTCAGCACATAAACAGAGCACAGTCCTTGAGAATGAAGTGTGTTGTTCCCTTTATATCACAATAAAGTGAACAGTTTAACCATGTAAAAAAACAGTGTCAAATCTAGGTCAGTTTTAATTTCACCTAAACCCTCCTGTGCTAAAAACGTAAATGCATCTCAAAGTGTGAACTGACATTTTGGCAGCTCTGTAAGGCCAGTCACATTGAATCTGAGTCACAAACTCAAGTAAACACAAGTATTTTGTAGTAACCCTCATGTAAACATTTTCAGTGGCAGATGCCTTTTTTTTTGTTCTGCAGTTTAGTTTGGTGCAACAGCGCCCCCATAGTATAATGCACACTTTTGAAACTACAACTTGTTATTCAGCCATGCAGGGCTGTGAAGCCCTTGGTAACCTCTGGCAGCACACTACACACTCAGGTTCCTGCTGACAAAGAGAGCTTTTACCCCCTTATTGCACTGTAAAAAAAGAGGCTTTTTATACACACTCCGAGTCCCCTGAGTGGAAAGCAGAAAGCCTGGCAATATCCATACCTCTTCTGTTGACGCTTTTAGTGTCATTCCGTTTCTGAGATTGTTTTTGTCCTCTTTTTCTCTCAGGCTAGTGTCCTGTGTGCTGACCTCATGGTGTAAGCAAGTGTGAAGATGAGTATTAGCAGCGATGAGGTCAACTTCCTGGTGTATAGATACCTGCAGGAGTCAGGTAGGTGGCGCTACCACACTAATCACCACCAACATTTTACAAAAAACTCTCTCTTGAAAATTATTATCATTATTAATATTATTATTATTATTATTATTATTAATAATAATAACCCTTACATGGTTCTAAACCTTTACGAGTTTCTGTTAAACATAAACGAAGATATTTTGAAGAATGCTGGCTTGCGTAGTAGGAAATATGTACTATGGAAATCAATAGCTATGCTTATATATTTTAGAATATTACATTAATAATAATAATATGACATGCACATCCACTGCGTTGGAAAAACATTTAGTGAATAAATTCTTCAAAAATGTTATCTGATTTTGCCTCAACAGAGGATGCGATTGGAGAACTAGACTAACCAGTTAATCGTCGTCGTCTCAAATGGTGTTTTTATAATTCTGCTAACATAATTTTGTATAATGACCAAACGTCAGACATTTTGCACAAAGTAAATGTATAACTTTGGATGGAATCATACCTAGTGTTGACAGGTTTCCAACATTCTTCAAAATATCTTCTGTTTGTCACTACTCAAATCATTTTGGAACATGTGAAGTATATGTAAATAAACAAAGCTATAACTTTTGGTGAATTTTCTCATTAATAATGATAAAAAACCACCACCAAAATGTTTTCATATTTGATTGACATTCCTTTCAATCATTCCCTTTGATTCATAAGCCCCCATCAGCATTCATTACAGTACAACTCTATGGCTGTTCACAGTCAGGGCGTTGTTTAAAGGAGCACACATGATACGCTCTGTGTAGCTGTGAGCAGGAGAGAAAGTTGAGCCAGCAAGCGTCACACTGAAGTGTTTATCATTCCCTCTGGCAGGGTTTTCCCACTCGGCCTTCACATTCGGCATTGAGAGCCACATCAGCCAGTCGAACATCAACGGCGCCTTGGTGCCCCCTGCTGCCCTGATCTCCATCATTCAGAAGGGCCTGCAGTACGTGGAGGCTGAAGTCAGCATCAATGAGGTGACCGCGCAGCTTTATTTACATCATTTAGGGCCTCTGGATTTAATTACATCAAATTATGAATACTAATTCTTTTATTGTTTATATTTGTATGCTGAATCTCACAACATGCCTGGAGATTTTTTTTTAATTAAAATTAATATAAAAATCATTTTCAATTTTGTAAAATAAATGAAAATGTTTTAACATATATAGTTTTTATTACATCTATTTTTTTATTTTAGTACATTAAATAATAATGATAAATATCTTTAGAAGGTAGCTGATATACTTGATATACTTTTTTTAAAAGTGGAACAATCTAATGCATCAGGCATAAATAAAATGGACATGCTATATTTATATGTAATATTCACTTAGCCAACTTTAATCAAATCTGATGTACAGTTGAAGTCAGAATTATTAGCTCTCCTGAATTATTAGCCCCCTGTATATTTTTCCCCAATTTCTGTATAACGGAAAGATTTTTGAACACATTAACATCATGACTCAATTCTAATAACGGATTTATTTTATCTTTGCCATGATGACAGTAAATAATGTTACTATATATTTTTCAAGATACTAGTATTCAGCTTAAAGTGACATTTAAAGGTGTAAAAAGGTTAATTAGGCAAGTTATTGTATAATAATAGTTTGATCTGTAGAAGATTGTAAAAAAAATGCCAAAGAGCTAATAATTTTGACCTTAAAATAGTTTAAAAACAAATAAGACTTTCTTCAGAAGAAAAAATATTGTAGGAAATACTGTGAAAAATTCTTTGCTCTGTTAAACATCATTTAGGAAATATTTGAAAAAGAAAAAATAATTTACAGGAGGGCTAATAATTTTGACTTCAACTGTAAATGTGACCCCTAAACGATAAATATTAGATTTTTGAATTATTATTGAATTATTAGTGTTTAATTAACGTCTAATTAAAAGTTTTAGTGTCAATAAGGATAGGTTTCATTGTCATAATCCGTAATATAAAATTCGAAATCTGGGTCAAAGATTAAAAGGGCCTTTCAAGCAGCTAATCTATAACATTTTAAAATGGATTCGATTTTTATTTGTTTTAAGGTTTTCGTGTACATTGGAAATTTATTTTTAATTACTAATTAATTTACTATTATGAACATTTTAGCATTATTTATTGAAAGGTTTTGTACCAAATATTATGTATAATATTTGATTAATGCACAAAAATATAATATATAATAAAATATTGTCAGGCATATTTATGTCAAGGATCATTTGATGACACTCACTCACACTTTAAGGATAACACAGGCCATAAAATACTAATTCATTATCATTTTAATTCTTTAAACTTTACCATTGTCCTGCAAACCACTAGGTGTTACCCATTTGTCTGCAGTATTATTAAATATTATTAATATTATATTATAAACATATTTATTAGATCTTTCCCCCGCACAAATTATTAGAAAAATTATTTTCTTCGATTTGTATTTTTTGTAAATTTAATATGATGCAGACACCAACACTTGGACGTCTCATTTGACCTTTTTGGTTGGGGTGAAGTGGAGATTTTCTTGAAATTCATTAGCATATCTGACTCTTTGACTTCTGTTTGCAGGACGGCACTCTGTTCGATGGGCGGCCAATTGAATCACTGTCATTGATTGACGCGGTGATGCCCGATGTGGTACAGACCCGGCAGCAGGCGTACCGAGACAAACTGGCCCAGCAGCAGGCCGCCGCAGCCCCATCAGCAACCAGCGCTAACATGCAGGGGAATGCCAAAAACGGAGAAAACACCGCAAACGGAGAGGAGAACGGTGCTCACGCCTTACCTAGTAAGTCAGCTGTACACAACACTCTTTGCAAAAGTTACACTCTGACGTCTGCATCTTTCACACACAAACAATGGCCACTGCATCTTAACCAGTGTTGGGTGTAATTAGTTACAAAGTCAATATTTACTGTAATTAAATGACTTTTTAAGAGATTACTTTTCAGCGTTAAGTAATTTAATTATACTTGCTTAAATGCTGTACATAAATTCAACGGTTAAGTATAAATCAATTCAGAGAAGCAGAGTAATTAGATTTATTTTGTTATATAAATATATTTTGCAGACTAATTCTATTTTTCAACTAAAACTACATTTATCAAGACAGTTGCATATGATTAATAAAAAATAAAGTTCATGACAATACATTCAGAGAACCACAGTCATATTGTATACAGGGTGTCCGCGGGGCCTTAAAAGTATTAAAATAAAGATAGCATAAAAAAGCATAAATATATTTATTTTCCTCCTAATATTAACAATGACGTGGTCGTTCCACACGATTGGTTCGGTCCAGCCACGCTCCTCTGTCTGGCTGATGTCACATAATTTGTGACAAACGTCTGCCGACATTAGGGTGGCTATGGGTGACACAACAATGGCTGAGTGGGAAAACCCTGCCAGAGGGAATGATAAACACTTCAGTGTGACGTTTGCTGGATCAATCATTACTCACTTAACTCGAACGAAAGCATTTTTTTATAGATATTTTCAAGTCGATGTTTCCGGATTTTGACATAGCTAAGACATTCACTTGTGGCAAGGTAAAAACTGGTTACATCATGAGATTTTGGGCTAGCACCCTACTTCAAGCAGCAGCTCGTTGACACAATCAACAAAGCTGGCTCATTTGTGTTAATGTTCGACGAGTCTCTCAATCAGTCAACAAAGAAGCAGCTCGACGCACATGTTGGTTTTTGGGATAGTAAAGGTAAATGTGTCAGATATTTAAATAAATCTTGCTTTTGGTTTAATTTATTATTTCAAGCTTTGTTTTTTCCGAGTTATCTGAGTTCTGTTGCATTGTTGTGCTCTATTGATTTATTTAACTACAACTGTTTATCAAATTAAAGGTTTGATAATGATTAGAACTTGAAGCGACGATGAGGTCTTAAAATATTCGGAGAACGTCTTCAAAAAGTCTTAAAAGGTATTGGAATTACCTTTAGGATTCCTGCATATACGCTGTATATATATGTACAGTTGAAGTCAGAATTATTAGCCCCCCTTTGATTTTTTTTTTTTTTTCTTTTATAAATATTTCCTAAATGATGTTTAACAGAGCATGGAAATTGTAACAGTATGTCTGATAATATTTTTTCTTCTGGAGAAAGTCTTATTTTTATTTCGGCTAGAATAAAATCAGTTTTTAATGTTTAAAAAAAACATTTATGGTCAACAGCTATATTTGTCTACAGAACAAACCATCGAATACAATAACTTGCCTAATTACCTTAACCTGCCTAGTTACCCTAATTAAACCTAGTTAAGCCTTTAAATGTCACTTTAAGCTGTATAGAAGTGTCTCTCTGTTATCATGGCAAAGATAAAATAAATCAGTTATCAGAAATGAGTTATTAAAACTATTATCTTTGGAAATGTGTTGAAACAATCTCTCCGTTAAACAGAAATTGGGGAAAAAATAAACTGGGGGGCTAATAATTCAGGGGGGCTAATAATTCTGAATTCAACTATATATATATTTATTGTTATTCAGATATTTTGCATAATTAAAATTTGTAACTAACAAGGATAGATCTGACAATTGTAAATGCTCAAGCAACAATCAAATGTTTTACAAAATGAATGTCAATATATGTATGAAATATGAAAATGTAAGTGTTACTTTTAAAAACAAAACTAAAAGGTCACGTTTGACTTAAATTTAAAGAATTAGGTGTTTAATATCTATTGGGATTTTAGTATTGAGTCAAGTTACTTTTCAAAGTAATTAAAAAAGTAATTTAAATACAATTTTAACGATGTAATAACTAGTAACAAGTTCCTTTTTTGAAGCAATTTACCGAACACTGCTCTTAATGATGCATATGACGTCTGTCTGTACAGATAACCATTCAGACATGATGGAGGTGGACGTGGACGTGGAGATCCCTCAGAATAAAGCCATGGTGCTCAGAGGTCACGAGTCAGAGGTCTTCATCTGCGCATGGAACCCCGTCAGTGACCTGCTCGCCTCTGGGTAAGTTAAACCATCACACTGAGTTCAAAGCAGGGATGCAGTGATTCGATACCTGGATCTAATAATGACCTTTTTAAATGGCCCACAATCAGTCAGATATAACAATTTCATCATTCAGTACTCCAGGTTAGTCTTAGCATTTCTGTCAAGCTTTAAAAGGGCTACAGAAGTATGCAGGCATTTGCTTTGGCACTCCAGTAACACAAACATTTTACAAACAAATCAGGATTTGAGTATTGAATATGCATGGCCTGCATACTGAGAAAATTATGCACACCAATATGCTAATTACACCTATTAATTAATTAATATTAATATTTTTTCCCCCTATTATAAGGACATCATCTTATGATGTCAGCGACGCTGTAAATTAGGGCTGAACGATAAATCGCATGCGATTGTTGTGTGCATTATTCTATAAAGCCGGCTCTGCAATCAGTTGTGAATCCCTAGCAGGGAACAAAGCCATAGTTCTCTGCCAAACTACGCAAACTATGGCATGCAATATCATCATTGATTCATTTTCTTTTCGGCTTAGTCCCTTTATTAATCAGTGGTCGCCACAGCGGAATGAACCACCAACTTACGTTTTACGCAGCAGATGGCCTTCCAGCTGCAACCCATCACTGGGAAACACCCATACACTCCAGACAGTTTTAGCTTACCCAACTCACCTATAGCGCATTTCTTTGGACCTGTGGGGGAAACCGGAGAACGCGGAGGAAACCCACGAGAACACAGGGAGAACATGCAAACACCTGCAATATCATCATGCCATAGTCAAATCACAAATAATCATTCTGCGATGTTGACAGCTGTCTGCGTAGCTTCTCGGTGAGCTACCGCCCTTTGAAGTAAATGTTATTGTTAAACCTGAAAGCACGTGCAAATACCACATATAATGACTTTTTTCTTCAAAAGTTACTTTATAGCTTTAGTCGAGTGTTTAAATTAAGTCCTTCTGTGAAATAATGTTTTCTTACATAGAATAAATCACGCAAGATATATTAGCATTTTAAGCAGTGACAAAGACATTGCATCATTACATACATTATTATCAGGAAAACTATAAGAAGAACTGGGATAAACCATATGTTGTCGTGTTTATGCGTTTATATATGCCGATGGATGAAATGAAAGCGGTGATATCCTACTCTATAAAGATTTACCGTAGACTGGTATTTCCTGGGTTTCTTCAGGGCATATTTGGTTGTTCTGTGCAACTCGAGAGCCCCCTCTGGCCTTCGGGAGGAGATTTACTACTGATCACATCACCGTACTTCCCTCCCATGATGTGCAAAACAATCGCAGCTTTTGCTAAATCACAAATGCGATTTTATGTCAATATATCGTTCAGCCCTACTGTAAATTTAACATTGAGAGAGATTGTATATAATTAACTGTTAGATCCTTTAATACTATAATTACCATAGGTAAAGACATTTCGTCACCTTGGAAATATAAGGTTCTATCTGCGTTCTGAATGATTTTGAGATATTGAGCTTCGAAGTTTTTGCATTCCATATAGCAAACAGTATGTGTGTAATGTTTGTTTTTTAAATAAAAAGTCTTAAAATGTAAACAACTTATAAAATAAACATCCCATAATGTTCATAGGTTGTCATTTAATAATAATATGTAAATAACTCAATTTTGACAAAAATGTCAGATAGAACCTTATAATTCTTAGGTGACGATTTGTCCATTACATGTTTTTGTATTGCTTATTCCAAAATGTCAATGTAACGGTCATTTTAGAGAAGGAGATTATCCATGTGTGAAAAAAAAAAAGTCAGCTAATACTAGCTAACTTGAAATAGTGAATATCTTCCACAATCTGAAAAGTCTTAAATAGCTTTTCCCTAAATTTAGGATCCCTAAAAGAGATCTTAAATCAGACCAGCAAGTCTTACATTTTGTGAGTTGTTTACAGGTATCATTTTAAAATGAAGCACAGGCGTAATTTCTGCAGTGAGATCATCATTGGTGCCTTACTGTTCACCATGATTGAGAATGAGTTGTAATACAGCTTCATTCTGGGATGTTAACGTACCTTATATCCAGGGCCAGACGGAATCTGTGGACGTTTTTTGCTATTTCTGCGGAGAATTTTGGTAAAAATCTGCGGATTTCTGCGGAATTATTTTGGGAGTATCATAACTTAAAACCTTAATATGTTAAATAAAAAATAATATCTTTATAACTTGTATTTAATGTTTAAAATGCAAATCCAATTAGATTAACTGTGAATAGTTAACTTTAAGTAAATAAACTGAATTAATGATGGGCTAAAAATCTGCGGAATTCTGCGCGCGCAGATTCCGTGTGGGCCTACTTATATCTGTTTCCCCCAACACTGTTCCTGAAGGACAACCAACAGTACATATTTTGGATGTCTGTCTTATCTGATCCATTCATTTCAGGCTTTGGAGTCTCTTCTAATGTTCTGATGAATTGTTTCAGGTGTGTTTGATTAGGAAGAGGTTGAAAACGTGTACTGCTGGTGTGCCTTCAGGAACAGGGTTTTGGGGAACACTGCTTTATATTTACAGATTTCCCTATATTTTGTATGTCTGTGGGATGCAATGTGTATATAATAGTGTGCATGTCAGGAAACTGCTACCAATATGATGACTTACACTTTTGGATTCCACAAAGCAGTGTGTTTTTATAGCACTGTCACAGAATGCACACTTCAGTCCAATCGTCCAATCAGAATCAATCCTACAGCCAGTTGTGAAAAAGGGGAGTTCATGAAATCAGTTGTTTAATAATCTGTCTGCCCACAGGTCAGGAGACTCAACGGCACGTATCTGGAATCTGAGTGAGAACAGCAGTAGTAGCTCCACACAGCTCGTCCTGAGGCACTGCATACGGGAAGGTGGCCAAGACGTGCCCAGCAACAAAGACGTCACATCGTTAGACTGGAACGTGAGTTCAGCTCTGACTGTTTGTAAATCTCAGGGTATTTTCAAAGACTGATATCTCCTCCCCTTGTGTTTTCCAGAGTGAAGGTACACTATTAGCCACAGGCTCCTATGACGGCTTTGCAAGAATATGGACTAAAGATGGTAAGCAAACAGTTTTTTTTTTTTTTCCCTCCACTTTCTGTCAGTCAATTCAGCTTAAATGACAACTGTTTATTCATAGGTAATCTGGCCAGCACCCTGGGTCAACATAAAGGTCCAATATTCGCATTAAAGTGGAACAAAAAAGGAAACTTTATCCTCAGTGCCGGTGTTGATAAGGTAAGAGAAGGAATTATATAAAGTATCAACCAAAAAAGACAACAATGTTGTGACCCTGATCATGTGTTTTAATTCATGTATGATTGGTATACTATTATAGTTTTTGCTGATATGTAAAATTACATGAATTTAAAACTTTGGTAACACTTTATAATAACTACACACTATGAACCATTTATAAAGCACTAGCAAATAGTGAAATAATTATCTGTTAAGCATTACCTCTACATTAATAAGCGTTAGTAAGCAGTTTATAACTGCAGCTACAAATACTCTATTCTTGACTTATAACCACATTTATAATGTGCTTAATAATTGTACTTTCATACTTTGTTAATGATTTACTTTTCATTACTAAATTAAGTATTGCATTATTTACAAACCAGTTATTTAAGCATATTAGTTGTTTTTTTAATCATTCAGAATAAGTTAGTAAATGATTAATAGACTATTCAAATTAACATTTAAAATTCTTATTATTCAGGCATATAGTAATAGTTAATAATGCATTTATTAACATTCAAATTAACTCAACTTCATCCAGTTTTTTTTACCTAATCTAAAGTGAGGACTACTTATGCTTTATAAATCCCTTATAAATGACAATTAAAGGCTCAGTTATATTCTAAACAGAAAAAAAGAACATAAACGACTTTATTCATTTATATTTGTTTGAAGATACACAAATGAAACTGTATCAAATAAAAAATAAATCTTTGCAACCTTACCTAAAATAAAATTACTGTACAGTTTAGACATTGCATCCTATTATAGTGTTAAATTATTATATTGTTGTTCCAATATTTGTTGTTCCATCCAATTTTATGTCTATTTTGACACTTCTGTTATTCAGCAATGTTTAAACTTTACAATCATTTTACTGCAATGATTATTGTTCATTTGATACTGATCCTTTAATTGTCATTCATAAGGGATTTATAAAGCATAAATAGTCCTCACTTTAGATTACTGTAGGTCACAAAACTGCATGTAGTTGAGTTAATAAAGCATTTATTAACATACATAGTAACCATTACTACATGCACGATTAATAAGATATATAAACGTTGATTTCAATAGTTTAATAATCATTTACTAACTCATTCTGAATGATCTTAAAAACCTCCAACTACTCTTAAATACAAATGGTTTGTAAATAATGCCATACTTCAGTTAGTAATGAAAAATGAACCAGTCACAAAGTATAAAGGTACAATTATTAAGCACATTATAAATGTGGTTATAAGTCAATAATACAGCATTTGTAGCTGCAGTTATAAAACTGCTTACTAACGTCTATTAATGTAGAGTTAATGCTTAACAAATAATGAATTCACTAGATGCTAATGCTTAATGAATTATTCATAGTGTGTAGTTGTTATAAAGTGTTACCAAAACTTTTAGTACTTTTAAATATCCACATAATATTTGTTACTTTATTTCTTTGATTTAGTTTAGCCTTTCACCTTTATTTAAAATGGCTGGAATAATTAGTAAGTGTATCTCAGCATTAGGTCATTTTTTCTCTCGTACTTTGGGCCTATTGCGATCGAGATGCATTTTGGTCAACTGGATTAGGCCTGCACGATTTATCGATTTTAAAACAAAATCGCAACTTGAAAAGGTGCGATTTTCAAATCACAAAAGCTGCGATTATTTGGATTATTACTATGGCGAGGGAGGCCAGCACGAGAAATTAAAACGACACAACTAACATTACTTAGAAAGCAGATAACTGTTACAGCAGAACCCACGAGCCGCCATTTCACTGCAATGGAGAAAATAAAAGCTCTAAACTTCATCTCTGCTCTTCCTCTCTCTCTCTGTGTGTGTGGACCTTTGTCCTGCTTGTGTGAGGTAATGTTTCGTCTCCTCTCTTGGCTGTTTACAGAGATTCTTGTGGATGCACACACAAGTGTTTCTCTGAAGTGTGAGCTTTCTCTACCGCGTCTATCAGGGATCAGCTGTGAATAGACTGTAACGTTAGCTAACCTCGGTTTATCCATATCCATCAATGAATAACACCAGAGCCGTGCTAACCGTTAGAGCCAATTGCATCCCTTTCTGTTGAGTGCAGGAACACAATGAGTAGTCACAGGTGTTTAAAACCTCGCTCGACAACTCTCAAAAAGCAAGCGGAAAAATATTTACATTTATTCATTTGCTATAAATGGTCAGAATGTTCTGTGCATGTACTTGAGTTTTGTTTGATGCGTTCAAAGAGTGTTTTTCATTGAGCAGGTCAAATTAAAGGTACAGTTCATATATCTGACTGCTGGTATCAAGGGACAAAATTGTATTACTAATAATATAAATATAAATATATTTAATACAGAAATTCTTGTGCTGTGAAGTAAAATCTAAAGTTGATTATGGAAAGCATTGTCAATTCACCGTGAATGTCATGAAATTAATATAAAAAATGTAACAATCTAAAAGTAAAGGTTTTAAATATCTATATATACAGGGTGTCCAGGGTGTCTTAAAGTATTAAAAGTTGATAAATCAATTTAGAGAAATTTAAGGCCCCTAAAAAGTATTAAATGTTTTTTTTTACAAGGTATTACTTTTTGTATCATTATGCTAAAGTTTGCCTGAATTTAATCTGCGACTATTAAGATGCTGTGTAGTTTATGAAATCGATAGAATCCTGCTGGATTTGACATCACACTGCTTTGTTTACTGCAGTAACCAAAACAACACTGTTATTCCTGCTATTATAAAGGCGCCACCTGCTGGATTAGCATTTTTATTCAGTGTATGGATAATGTTTTAGTTTAGGATTCGTTTCTTACAATCAGTATTTAGTAAATATAAATTGTCGCCAATGTTACTGTTGAATCCCAAAGCGGCAATGAGGTCTTAAAATGTATGGAAAGAGTCTTAAAAAGGTCCTAAAAGGTATTATATTTCACCCTCTGATTCCTGTATATACCCTGATATAATTGATTCAATTGAATTTAAAATACTGTAGTTAATTTGCTCAACAATGGCAATGACAACTGATAACTTTTTCTGAAAAAATGGTTTTAAATAAAAAGTAGCATAGTGTAGCGTTCTTTGTGATTATGCTTGGTCTTTCTTTGGTGCTGTTAAAACCACCACACCAAACCTGCAGCTCTTTCATGAAATTTTTGTGAGTCGCATTATAAATAGCAAATCGCAATTTTGATCAGATAAATCTAAATTAGATTTTATCTCCAAATCGTGCAGCCCTAAACTGGACCTCAAGTTTTAGTAAATTAAAAAAAAAACTTGCTAAGATTTTAATTTAATTAATGATTCCTCTAGTATATAATACTGTAATACACTGATGTAATAGCTGATGTCACCTTTAAATCTAAAGATCAGCTTGTTGCATATGATATATTATATCCCTTTTTTCTTTAGACAACAATCATTTGGGATGCTCACACAGGGGAGGCCAAACAGCAGTTCCCGTTTCATTCAGGTTTTTACAAATTCCACTTGTATAGTTACTAATATTACATTGACACTGTGAACATGCTGTAACCTTTTGTCTCTCTCTCTCTTTAGCACCCGCTCTAGATGTGGATTGGCAGAGTAACAACACGTTTGCCTCCTGTAGCACAGACATGTGCATTCATGTGTGCAAACTGGGCCAGGACCGACCCATAAAGACATTTCAAGGACACACAGTAAGAAGCATCTGCTCGTCCTGCGTTCCTGCTGTTTCCTACAACTACAGTCTGCCAAAAAGAGGCATATCAAACTTTTTATTTCTCTTTCTCCAGAATGAAGTTAATGCAATCAAATGGGATCCGACTGGTAACCTGTTGGCGTCGTGTTCTGATGACATGACTCTGAAGGTAGCATCACTATATTTATAAATTAAATGTTGTTTGCATATTGTGATAATATGAGTCAGTCTGGTCTGGTGGTCTAAAATGTGCTACTTTCTATGTCTTAGATTTGGAGTATGAAACAGGACACTTGTGTTCATGATTTGCAAGCTCACAGCAAAGAAATCTATACTATCAAATGGAGCCCGACAGGTCCAGGAACCAACAACCCCAATGCCAATCTAATGCTGGCCAGGTAAAGTCAAAACCTTTAATATTTTCAGCACCTGATGCTCTGTATATTAATGCAGTTTTCTAGCGAGAAGTGGATTATTTTTTTTCAAATGGATACTGAAATATTTTGAGCTTGTCCACTTTCAAAGGTACTTGAAAATATGTTTGATCAGGTTGCATTGCCAGTGTCATGGAAGCCACAATGAACAGCTACTCCAACACAAACCCACTGAAAGCTGCTACTTGCTCTGTTGTTTCTTGTTATCTAATTAACTTTTGTTCATATGTAAATTTGCAAGATTACTTAACAAGATACAGACATAAATGGAAAGGTTTTCTTCATCTACTTGTGGTCCAGTTGACCAAAATGTATAGGCAATAGGGGCAAAGTAGGGGAGAAAATGTACCCAATGTTGAAATACAGGTTGTGTTATGAATATGTCCCTGAAGCACCCTACTCACCTTCAACCCACAAAAACTCACTATTTTAAAAATGACCCAGCTTTAGTTTGGAAATGCTGATGTTTTCAAGCTTTTGAAAATAAAACCAGGTTATTCCACTAGGTGTACTGCAATGCAGACGCTGACAATTCGGTATCGGTTCGGACAATAGATCATAACCGGTTATTACGTACTGACATCATTTATCTCATATGTGCTATATTGCAGTAGCTTACAATGGTGAGGGAGGCAAGCGCGAGTAATTAAAGCACTCCAACTACTTAAAAACGCAGAAACTCTGCATAATTCAATGCGTGTATGCCTGTTTCACTGTTATGGAGAAAATTGAAGTAAACTTCATTTCTTCGACATTCTTCGATCTTTGACCTGCTGGCGTGAGGTAACGCTACCTCTCCTCTCGGCTGTTACAGCAATACTTCTAGACACAGACGACATGAGCTCGTTTTCTCCTCTGCGTCTATCAAAGATCAGCTGTGATCACTGCTGCCGTTTATCAGTGTCACTCATCGGTGAACAGGGCCAGAGCATTAGAGCCAATCGCAGCCCTTTCTTTTGAATGCATATTTCTACATTTTATTACAAGATTTCTTGTGTTGTGAAGAAAAAATATAATTGTGGATGGAATTGTGCAGGAATCCTAAAGTTAATTTCAATACCTTTAAGACTTTTTAAAGACCTTCTCAGAATATAAGACCTCATCGACAGCAAGTTCTAATCAGTATCAAACCATTAATGTAATAAACAGTTGTAGTTAAATAAATCAATGGAGCACAACCATGCAACAGAACTCAGATAAGCTCGGAAGAAACAAAGCTTGAAATAATAAATTACGCGGTTGTTTTCAGCGACTGTTTCACTGTTTAAACTCCTCTTTCTCCAACCAGGAGTACGCAAACTTACATTTTCCCATTTTGCCATCTGTTTCGCTCTATGGTTTCGCTACATGTAGAGAGCGTTATATCACCTTACCACATTTGTCACAAATTATGTGACATCACTCGGACAGAGGAGCTTGGCCGGACCTGCCCCGGCCCGAACCAATCACGTGGATCGAGCACGCCAGTGTTAATATTAAGAGGAAAATAAATACATTTATGCTTTTTTGGAGTCAAACATTTTGGAAAACGCTTGAACAAAAATTAGGACCTCGTAAAAACGCGATTAAGACTTTAATACATTTTAAGGGCCTTCATTTTCACATAATTGATTTATTAACTTTTAATACGTTTTAAGACCCCGTGGACACCCTGAACATTTAGGCATTAGTTCATAGCATAAGTCTTTACATGCAAAATGGCTGAACAAGTTGTCATAATATTGTCATAATGCATTTTTCTACACATCTCCATTAGATTTCTTTCCTAAATCTTTATACAATTGGTAATTTTCTCTCAGGTGAATCTTGACTTTTTCTAATAAAGGTGCATCTGAAAGGAGATTGTCCTATGTTCACATTTTTACTTTTGTTTTGTTTTTTCTTTGCGCGTTTCTTTATCAAAATGACATGATCTGTCAACAAATTACAGTACAAACAGCAATAAATAAATAATCCATAGTTTACACCAGAACACCCCTCCAGACTAACATGACTAAGTAATATGACTGTCTTATCCATACACAATGACACAAGGACTTGTCATTCTGATGGCACTGACATTTTCATTGACACAGAAATGTAGTTTTGAGAAATGAACTAAGGATTTTAAGCAAGAGACTGGCTTTTGCAGGTAATCCATGGTGTTTTGCTATTTGTACACGTTGTTTTGAGAAATGCCCTTACTGATTTGCAAATTTCAATTCTAATTTGAAAAATGTACTAAAGCCATTGAGAAAAACTGTAATATAACACAATCGGTAGACTGTAGCTCTGACAACTATTAGTTGGGCCAATGGCAACAGACCAGGACCGGTGGCGTGGGTGTTTACCAAGACTTCTACAGTAGTGTCGCACACATTTTCGGCATAAACTCAAAACACTGGCAAATAAACTCGACATACTGGAAAATAGAAACTCCACTGCTTAGTAGAATTTTAAAAGTGTGATGGCCAGAGTAGCACAGCAGTATAAATGTTCACAACAGAGTCGGCTATGCACAAGGTATGCATCGTACACGTTCATTCGACACAGACGCATACATCAGGTTTAGGATGCTACCATGACTCTGAACATGACAAAACCCAAGTTCATGTGTCCTTTGTCAGAAGCAACATGAATGCTTGAAGTGTATCTGAAATAGAACATCAGTTTACTGCCTGAGATTTGTCACTCTTGCTGTAACCAGTGTAGGCCAACTTTATCGGAATCTAATGGGTTTTAATTGCCTTTAGTCTTCATGAAAGCACACTCTTGAGGTTGTACATTAATGAATGTCTGGGACAGCCTTATGCATATTCACTACTGCTAATTATAGACAGGTCTGTATCATCCAGTCGGATCACCCGGCTGAGGTTTTGTCATTTGGTTTAAAATGTAACATATTGCCTAAAACCGATTTGATAATTTCTACTATAATTTGAGAAAGTAAAATTAAATAATATAATACTGACTTTGATTGAGATAAAAAAAAAATTTTGTTAAGTGTGGCATCCCCAATGCAATTTGCACTCTTCAATAGACTAAAACCTACTGTTCTCTTCCAACACCTCTAGTGCTTCCTTTGACTCCACTGTTCGGCTTTGGGATGTAGATCGAGGCATCTGCATCCACACACTAACCAAACACCAGGAGCCCGTGTACAGTGTGGCCTTCAGCCCTGACGGACGCCATCTAGCCAGCGGCTCTTTCGACAAGTGTGTTCACATCTGGAACACACAGGTAGGACCGAGCACCCTCTCAATTATCACATTCTAACAATTCAGAAGCTTGACCTGAGCTCTCTGTCAACGTCATTTCCACAGACTGGTGCTTTAGTCCATAGCTACAGAGGGACAGGGGGCATTTTTGAAGTTTGCTGGAATGCAGCAGGAGACAAAGTAGGAGCAAGTGCATCGGACGGCTCTGTAAGTACTATTTTACTTTGCAACTTTGGGTTTATTTACTTCTAGAATATAAGAATTTACTCACCCCATTGTCATCAAAGATGATCTTCAGTGGAAACAAAATAAGATTCTCCATATAGTGGACGTCCAACCTGCAGGTTTAATGCAACTTCAAAGGGATCAAACCAATAAAAACATTGTTGTGTATATTGCCCGTTTACACTGAATTCTCTGGTTCAGTATATTATGCATTTATGTTCATTTCAACTGTCAAAAAAGCAATCCCTACTATACCACTTTTTGGCACCCTTTCCAAAAGGTACCTAGCACAACAGAATGATACCAAAAGGGTAGTGCTAGACTCTCTGCTTAACACTATTTGTTTACAGAGAATCGTCACCAGTGCAGGCTACAAACCAGGCGAAAGACAACATAAGAAGCACTATTTTTAAAGATATAGCTGACACTGTAGTAATACATATAATGAGCAATGATTGACCCAAGCTCAAACAAACCTTGTTGTCGTCTTGTCAAAAAAAGCCACATGTCAAGCAAGATCAAAATCTGCTGTATGTCCTCCATTGTTGTTTACAAGTGTGTTGTGAGTGGTGACGCTAGCTCTTTTTCTTTTTGCATGGGCTTGCCGCACATCTATATTTAAAATAATAAGCTTAAGTTCACAAAATAAAGTATGTGAAAAAGCCCAGACAGCAGTTGAAATCTCTCAGTAGTTATTCAGCAACCCTCTGGCCTTCCTCATTATAAATTAATATCAGCTGCTTCAGTCCAACATCCACATTACCTGGAGGATGAATATGAAATCAGGGAGGACATTTCAGCAAGACAATGATCCAAAAACACAGCCAATGAAACTCTCAAATGCTTTCAGAGAAAGAAAATCAAGCTGTAGAATGGCCCAGCCAATCACCTGACTTGAATCCAATAGAAAATACTAAATAATGATCAGATTTGATAGACGAGACCCACAGAACCATCAAGATTTGTACACTCTGATGAAGTCTGTGAACAAACCACACCTGAAAAAAAAAACCCTTTTATATAAAATATGAAATACATTTCAGTAGTTCAGTACTTTCTCCTTGTCATTCCATTGCTATTACACAATTAATTCTTCTGATTTTTGCTTTGTTATTTTTGTTTGTATTGTTTGGGTTTTTACCAAAATCTGGTTCAATCCCAAGTCAGAAAAAAAACAATGTGTTGAATACTTGTTTCCCCACTGTATATATAAAATGATTTATGTACAATTTAGCCATAAAAGCTTTAATACCAGAGCTTGTGCAAGAAGCTTTTGTGGTTAAACAGATTTTCACCAGATCCCCTTAATTAATACCTTTAATTCCTCAGCTGGGATCATTTAGACACTATTTAAACTGCAGTTTGGAAGTTCTAACCCAGGGGTGGGCAAACTCGGTCCTGGAGGGCCGGTGTCCTGAATAGTTTAGCTCCAACTCTAATCAAAAACACCTGAACATGCTAATCAGTGTCTTCAAGATCACTAGAAATCTATAAGCAGGTGTGGTTGATTAGAGTTGGAGCTAAACTGTGCAGGACACCGGCCCTCCAGGACCGAGTTTGCCCACCCCTGTTCTAACCACTGAGCACCATAGAGATCAACGATATATGGAGACAAATCCTGCATGTTTTCCTCAATTTTCCCCCCTGAAGAAAGACAGAAATTAACATCCAGGATGACAAGGGGGTGAGAGTGCATAATCGAGACATTTTCATTCTGGAAGTGAACTAATCTTTTATGGCACAAGTGTCAAACTCAGTTCCTGGAGGGCCACAGCTCTGCACCGTTTAGCTTTAATTAAACACACTAATTGAGTCCTTCAGGCTTGTTTGAAACCTACAGGTAAGTGTGTTGAAGCAGGGTTGGAACTAAACTCTGCAGGGCTGCAACACTCCAGAAACTGAGTTTGACAGTCCTGCTTTATGGTCATAGACTCCTTAATGCCTATATTTACCTTTTTTTGTGTTTGATTTTAGGTTTGTGTATTAGATCTGCGGAAATAGCGCTGCTTGCTGGAAGCCATGGACCGACTATGAATGTGTACATAGCCAAAATGACTGTCCCTGACCCTCAAACTGCTACAGTCCCTAGTGAACCATGGCCAGCCACTACAGACAAACAAACACAAGCACCCCGACGCCACCGGCCGAGCGGAGAGGACGTGATTCCAACCAGAGACATTCAAATGACTTTTGTAAGGTGGAGAGCGAGCGAGAGAAAAAAAACAAACAATATAACAGGAATAAAGACAAGAGGACTGGTATATGTACCAAATTTGGAAGATATTTTACTATTTGTTCTTCAAAACCAATCTCATCAAAATAAACGAACGAAAGGATTTTAATCTTTGTTGGTAGTTTCCGTTTCAGTGTGCAGACATATCAAGCATTTTCTTATCCCCCCCACCCCCTCTTTCTTTATTTCTATCGCACATTTGATTTGACGTCACGCCTGCATGATTCCAGGAGTCATGTTTTCCTCTGTTTGACACACGAGTACAGTTATTTAGTCTTTTGGTACTGGATGTTTTGTGATTTTTCAACAGTGTGGGGACATGAAAAAAAAAGCTATTTTCAATCTTTTTCTTGTTCTTTGGTTTTGGTTTTTTTAATGCTATGGTGTAACTGTCAACTCCCTTCCAGCCCCCTGAAAAAGAGAGGTACATAAACC
This sequence comes from Danio kyathit, assembly GCA_903798195.1. Lineage (NCBI taxonomy): Eukaryota > Metazoa > Chordata > Actinopteri > Cypriniformes > Danionidae > Danio > Danio kyathit. Next base: position 19,072,217 of record LR812529.1, on the reverse strand, counting down.
ACAAAAACAGCACATTACAGGAAATGCATCTTCACTCATACTAGTGTATTTAGTTGATAGGTGTTCCCGCTACATTGAACACAAACAGTTCTTCTGGTTGAGACGTGAGGTTTGAGCTAGCGAGGACTTTTGTCACGCATGCAGATTCAAAACAAAGACTTGCGATATTTCAATTCAACTTGTTTTAATAACTGTATTTAATTTAACGTTTTAAAGAAGACTGTTTAACTCTTTCCCTGCCAGCACCAGCAAAACGGCTTTCAGAAAATGTTGTTTTAATATCTAAACATACATTTTGTCAAAGATTATGTCCAGATTGGATGAAAACAGACCGAATATCTTGCCGTTGTGTCGGTTGCATTTATTTGTTTATTCAGGAATGTTGACGGTTTGATTTCTACACTGCTGATTGTTTGATTCATTCAATTGTGTAACAACGCAATTTAGCTCATTTTAAATTCAAATTCTGTATTATATCGGGTGATGCACAACAGCACCCCCTACCTACTCTATGCCAAAATAGATCAGCTTAAGGCTGGTTTATAATTGTGTGTCAAGTCATCGCCTTGACCCGCGGCGCATATGCATTAATGTTGCTCTGCAATACCACTAGCTGGCAGTAGGTTTTTTTTGTTTCTTTGTGTTGAGTTTCTTCATGGGTGTTTTGTTTTTTCTGAATGCTACCTTAATGTACAAGTAGCTAAAACACAGTCATTCAGATGCAGGAACCAGCGGACGTCCAACAACTTTAATCATAAGGTAAACACAAAACAAAAGGGACTCGACACTTGTAAACACTCACTCCCAACGGGTTTGTGCGGCTCTCCACCCCACCCACACTCGTCAGCGCTACCAAACTGACCAATCACAGAGCTTGCGCTACACGTCGGTATAGTTACATTTTTTTGAGGTGCGCGTAAGCGTCTGCGCCAGTGAAGGTCGTATGTGACTGCGCAAAGTCTGCGTTAGACCATCGGAGTACGCTCGACGCAGAAGTATAAATCAGCCTTTATACTAGGTCTGTACCAGTTCTGTTCTGTTGAGCACATAAGATGCATTAAAAAATGTTGGAAACCCATAACCAATAAAAAAAACGTAAATAATAATTGAAATCAATGACTGCTGGTTTCCAATATTGTCAATACATCTTTGGAAAAAAGCAGCCATTGAATTCCATATTAACAGAATAAAACAGATTAAATAAATAAATCTGTTCAACAAAATTAAAACAAAAACTGAAATTTAGAACAAGTGGAGGATGAAAAATTGAACTTTTTGTGAACTAGACTTTTAACAGTGGCAAATCATTTCAGGTTTATTCAATAATGTTGACGGTTTGATTTCCACACTGCTGAATGTTTGATTCATTCAGTTGCGTAAACAATGCTTCTGTTGCTTGTTTTAGATCCAGATCCTGTATTATTTCATATGATGCTCAACAGCGTCCCCTACCTACTGTATGCCAAAACAGATAAATAATTCTGTTAAAAAAATTGTTCATCCAAAATTAACCTCAAGTAGTTTGTTGAACAAATATATTTCAAAGAATGTATGAAACCCCTATCCTTTACATCCTTTGACTACCATAGTAAACAAAAATATGGAAGTTGATTAGAACGTTTACATAGACACCAATAATCCGATTTTAACCAAGCAAAAAATGTGAAGACATGTGAAGTATGCCGATTTTAGTCGCATTATTAAGGTGCAGTACAGACATGTAAATTGGCCTAAAATCAAAATCTCGATTAATTGAACATTTTAACTCGATTATTTTATTTGTTTTTTTTTTTTTTTGCCCTCTCTGCACCACCCACATTCGTCAACACTACTAAGCTGACCAGTCACTGAGCTTGCGCTATGAGTATTCGTGACGTGTAGTTAGTTTTTTTTTTTGAGAGATCAGCTTCGTCATCAGTCACGGCGAGGAATATGCGACCGTGTGAAACCTGCGCCAGACCATACGCTGCGTTCGACGCAGAAGTGTAAACAGAGCGGGGTCACTTGACTCCACATATGATAGGGAAAGTAAGTGGAAAAAATTGACCCGGAAAAATTAGATCGAATATAGGTACTGAATGTTGATTTCGATTACTTTTTTGATTAATCACCCAGCGCTGCATGTAAACACCGCAATCAAACTATCACCATCATGTAGGACTTTTCACAGCATTTTGCGACTGGATATTCCATACACACGGTTGTTTGACACTTTTTATTTAATTCGGCGTGCTGTATCACATTCTATTAAAACACCAGTCCTTACTTCATACTCGCATCCAATACCTCAGTTTGTCATGTGGACATAAATGAAATGTTCCTGAATGAAAGTTAAACTGCTGAATTGCAGTTAAAGTCAACAAATTAAAAACAAAACTCCGGAGGAACTGTGGATCGTGTGATGACGCAATGACATTAATTGAATTATGTGCTATAACATGTAAAACAGGATTATGAAAGGAACATTCAAAAAGCAACTCATGTAAACACCTTAATCATAGTATTGTCTTATTCAGATTAAGCCAAATCATTAGATTACTGATGTTCATGTAAACAGATAGTTAGTTTCCAACTATCTTCTCAACTAAGGTTTTGAAAAAGTGCGTAAATTAACCGATGTATGAATTATAACTGGCGAATCATGATCATCACCAGATGGCAGTCTCTAAAGAGCAGGGAAAGAGTTAAACACAGTCACATCTTAACTGTTACGCATTTAAAAATGATTCCTGTTTACATATGAGAACTCAAAACGTAAGGCAAGTCACATTAAGCATCTAAAAGACATTTTGGGATTATGTGATACGTTTATTTACAGTAATCGCACGCATGAGTCTATACTAATATGCATTGGTTTTTCTCAGTGTTTAGACAGTCGTGCTTTTTAAAGCCTCGACCATTTAAAAAAAAAGTCACAGATCCCTAAAGTGTGTCTCTGTCACGTGATAAAGGCTCTGAATTCTTGTTCTCCCCTGCAAATATATTTTTAGGACATCATATGATGTTTAACCTTGCTTTTTAAACAAGGGTGTCGCATTTTGAGGTTTGTGTAAAACTGATCAGAAACCAATCGAAACACTATTTATTCCAGTCTGCGAAAACTGCAGGGTGTTTGAGTCTGCTCTTCTCTGCCTGCCCACAGCATCCTTCAGTGTCATTATTCTTACTGCGTCTGTGTCTCCTGGACTTTTTGTACTCTTTTAAAACTTTTGTAATTCATATTTCTTTGTAGCTATTAAAAAAAAAAAAAAAAAAAAAAAAAAAAAGTAAAGAAATGATCAAAAAAAAAAAAAAGTGAAAAAAAAAACATGGAAAAAGAAAACCCCACCAAACTCCTGGAGGTCGGTTTGAGGGTGTACAGCTTGGACCTCAGATTTGCTCACTCTGAGTCCCTCGTGTTCTCAGATGTCCCCACACCTGATCTCTGTCTCCCCCAGTCAAACGTTTTTGGTTGCAAAAATGACCCCCTTGCATTGCATTGATCTGTTGTCATTTGAATCAGATCTGGAGTCCAAAATAAAGTATATTTTGATATTACGGCTGTGTGCTTATTCTTCTGATTGAGCTTTCCATGTGAAGCGAAGCTGCCGATTAATCTTCAAATGTACTACACAGCTACTTGATATACTGTAAGAAACACATTAGTTGTGTCACAAGATACTGGGTATAATGCTGGACTTAAATTGAGTTTATGCAATCATTTTTGCAGTATGTGCAGTATGTAAGTTTGGCACCCAGTGGTTGAACTAGGTATTATACCCCTGGTTCAAAACACACCAGATTGACGACACCAACAAAAGCCTGTTCTCAATCATGTTCTAAATAAAAGCAACGACATTGAAGGAATATTTTCCTTATTAAAAGGAGTTTTTGTCCTAACCAGCACCTGAAATGTATATTTTAGAATCTTTTTTTTTTTCTATTTCTTGCAGCTGAACAACAGAAAACTGACAATGATCACCTCAGGTATGCCTCATGTGCTTTATTCAGTGTTAAATGCTAATAATGTGAGTTTGAATGCCATTTTACATGACATTTATTGTCATACTACTGAAAGCAGCAGCAGATAGTTCACCTCAGATCTTAAAATTAAAATAAACCGTCTGAAATTGAACTTTAGAACTGTGACTCAGTGCAAGCCAATACATATTAGTGATTCAGCATCTACATTTAACAATGTTAAAGATGTTTAATATGTATCAATTAGATTGTAAACCTTACCATTTCATGAGAGTGCAGTGAGTGCATATTCTGTGTTTCTGAATGGCTGTATTTAAATATCTGTTGCGTTTCGTCTGGTGCAAACAGCCCAATTGCTTATCACTGCAAATCTCGTCACGTAGCATGTTGTCAGGACATGGGGTTGCAATGTACTTTGCCCACCTAATGTTTACGTTTGTTATATTTATGTAATTTGATAATTAATGACCCCCCCATGTGGAACTTTGAATCTGAGTCTCATTTCGGAGGCTGCTACTGTCCACCAGAGGTCGCATTTTCGGTACTGGACACATGCTTTGAGAGCCTTCATGACTGAATGGTTGAAATATATTTGGCTAAACTGGCATTGGGTGGGTTAAATGTCCAAAACAAAGAGATGTTCCGGCACATAATGCACATTTTCAACGCAGAATATCTGACTTCAGCATTGTTTTTCAGATAAACCAGAATGTTATCTTGGCATGTTTCCTAAATATCTGCATATTACGGTATTTTGATGCCTTAGAAGAGTCAAAACAAAACTGTACATACAGCACCTTTAAGTTTTACTTAGAACCTAACTTTACCGTTTTTAGCTTTACCATTCAGTTTAACATCCACAGTTCAATACGCATAAATACTGTGCATCCGAAAAGTATTCATATCGCTTCACTTTTTCCACACTTTTTTAATGTTACAGCCTTATTCCAAAATGGATTAAATTAATTGATTTCCTCAAAATTCTACACACAACACCCCATAATGACAATGTGAAAAAATAAATTGTTAAGTTGTGAAATTGTTGCAAATTTATTACAAATAAAAAAACTGAAAAATCACATGTACAGCCTTTGCTGTGAAGCTCTAAATTGAGCTCAGGTACATTCTGTTTCCACTGATCATTCTTGAGATGTTTCTGTTATTAGAGTTCACCTGTGGTAAATTCAGTTGATTGGACATGATTTGAAAAGGCATACACCTGTCTACGTATATAATGTCCCAGGGTTGACAGTGCATGTCAAAGCACAAACCAAGCATGAAGACAAAGGAAGAGTCTGTAGACTTCTGAGACAGGATTGTCTCGAGGCACAAGTCTGGGAAAGGTTACAGAAAAAATTTCTGCTGCTCTGAAAGTTCCAATGAGCACAGTGGCCTCCATCATCCATAAGTGGAAGATGTTTGGAACCACCAGGACTCTTCCTAGAGCTGGCCGGCGATCTAACCCGAGTGATCAGGGGAGAAGGGCCTTAGTCAGGGAAGTGATCAATAACCCAATGGTCACTCTGTCTGAGCACCAGCGTTCTTCTGTATAGAGAGGAGAATTTACAGAAAGACAACCATCTGTGCAGCAATCCACCAATAAGGTCTGTATGGTAGAGTGGCCAGACGGAAGCCACTCCCCGCCTGGAATTGCCAAAAGGCATCTGAAGGACTCTCAGACCAACAAAATTATCTGGTCTGATGAGACTAAAATCGAACTCTTTGGAGTGAATGCCAGGCGTTACATTTGGAGAAAACCAGGCAGCGCTCATCAACAGGCTAATACCATCCCTACAGTGAAGCATGGTGGTGGCAGCATTATGCTGTGGGGATGTTTTTCAGCAGCAGGAACTGGAGGACTAGTCGGGATAAAGGGAAAGATGAATGCAGCAATGTACAGAGACATCCTGAAGGAAAACCTGCTTCAGAGTGGGGTGACGGTTCATCATCCAGCAGGACAATGACCCAAAGCACACTGCCAAAATATCAATGGAGTGGCTTCACAACAACTCTGTGAATGTCCTTGAGTGGCCCAGTCAGAGCCCAGACCTAAATCCTATTGAACATCTCTGGAGAGATCTGAAAATGGCTGTACACCGTCGCTCCCCATTTAACCTTGATAGAGCTTGAGATGAACTGAAAAGAGGAATGGCCAAAAATTCCCAAAGACAGGTGTGCCAAGCTTGTGGCATTATATTCAAAAAGACTTGAGGCTGTAATATCTGCCAAAGGTGCATTAACAAAGTACTGAGCAAATTTGAAATAAGGCTGTAACATAAAAAAATGTGGAAAAAGTGAAGCGCTATGAATACTTTCCAGATGCACTGTATAGTATATTGCAGTTTTTCAATTCTGCAAATTTAAAAATAACGTTTTACAGTTCTCTGGTTTAATTACATTCACACCAAATGGGGATGAAGCGTCAAACGCGAGTGATTTACATGTTAAGTCAATGCAAAAAAAAATTAAAATTAAGACACCTAATTGAAATATTTTCGATGTACTTAAGAAATTTTTTACGAAAAAAGCTAGTATTCATTTAAAATTGTGTTACATTACCAGGACGTTAAAAGGACTTTGATCTGGTCCTTTTAGCTTTCACAGTATTAGAAAGATTTAAAGCTGCTAGATGTGCCTGTGTAATTTACATGTATATACACTACTGGTCAAAAGTTTGGGGTCAGTTAGATTTTTTAATTTTTTAAAATAAGCTTATCCTGCTCACCAAGCCTGCATTTATTTCATCAAAAATACAGTACAAATTGTGAAATGTTATTGTACTATAAAATAACTGTTCAAAATAGTTTATGATTTAATTTAATAATTTATTCCAATGATTTTATAGAAGAATCTCCAGTCTTCAGAGTCACATGATCCTTCAGAAATCGCTGTAATATTAATTATTATTGTTATTATGATTATGATTATTAATAATGTTATTATTAATGGTAATAGTAATAAAAGCAATAATGACTGGAGTAGGGCGTCACGATGACGCAGTGGGTAGCACGGGGAGTAGTTTCTCCACAGTCCACAGACAGGCGGTACAGGTGAATTGAATAAGCTAAATGACCGTAGTGTATGTGTGTGAGTGCAAAAGTGTATCGGTGTTTCCCATGTTGGAAGGGCATCCACTGCGTAAAACAAATTAATAAAGGGACTAAGCCGAAAAGAAAATGAATTAATGAATGGACTAATAATTTCATTTGAAACTACATATAATAAGTAATAAATATATATTGAATAAATAAATATTAAACAATTTAACTTTTTTTTTTTTTACATTTAATAAATGCTGCCTTGATGAACAGAATCATTTTCTTAAAAAAAAAACAAAAAAAAAACTGCACTTTGTGAAGAGCTTGTGGGACCAGATATGGATGTCACTATCTGCGTTTAAATGGTCATGAAACCCTCCTGCGAACAACTTTCAGTTGGCTCACAAAATCAGACAAAAAAAATAAAAAATCAGACACGGGTCTGAATGCAGACATGGTGGATATATATTTCAACCATTATCCCTGCCGGTAATCTGATTTTATACATAGGCGAACACAGCAGCACGGATATAGACGATGTGTCTGAATGGTAACAAACTCAACTGATAAAAGACAAAGTCCGCCATTCTCCAATTCTCGTACAGCTTTCTCTGCAAAAATGCTTGCTGCAAACCAACAGCTTTGCTGTATCGCCCCTGGCAGCCTCGCAGGGAAAACTATACAACAAACCCCGTGGATCATGGAAACAAACACATACAATCCTTTATGAATGACTAAATACTACATGCCCTGCGTGGCCGCAGTCTCACTGCTTGACAGGTCTGTCATCGAAAACGTACTATCATGAATAGTTAAGAAGCAGGGTCTTCTTATAGGATAAGAAAACTCAGTCTATGAATAATAAAGAGAAACCGATATGACAGACACGTCACCGATTTTGATCCCGCCACAAAAATGATTTTAAACCAGGATGAAATGAGCTGACAAAAGCTTAATTTATTCAGTTTTATCCACAATTAAAGCTAATAGGTGCTAACGTTGTCTTAATTGTCACAATTCTGTTAAACTTTCAAAAAAAGTACTTAAAGGTTTCTTGAACTTAAATTCATAAGTTACTGTTATTTAAACACTGAACCCCAGGGTGCGAAGAGAACTCGTAATTAAGATTTGAGAAGTACCCTCATCTGAACAGGTAAAAAAAAAAAAAGTTACAACGTACCAATTTAGTCTTACTTCTGAACAGTAAAACTCAGTTATGTCCAATAATTGTCAACATGCACGACGAGTATTCAATTTATTATGCCTTACAACATAAACATTCGAGAAATGATGTCTGTGACTTTGTTAGGATGCTGCATCCGTAGATGGTCTTAAAGTGAAAACACCTTATTTCTGCTGTCTGTTTTAAATTTCACGACTTTTAAAGAAAAAAAGTTCCTCCCTGAAGGCATAGAGATCTTTAAAAACACATGAGAATCATTTTAAGCAAGCACAGAAACAAATGTAATACTGAATTCAGTAAAGACAAAGAGCTCTATTTCCAAAAGCAAATTAATCTGGCTGCATCCAACACGTTATGATAAATGTGTCTCTTCCTGTTCTAAAATTTATCTTCATTCCATAATGTTGTCCACTTTGTCATACTGTTTGCCAGTCTGGTTGCACACAACAAATGTTATCTTGGAGCCAATAGCTAGACTGTAGTATAAGAGCCCTATTATATCACTGTCTAATGCTTTATCCTTTCAAAATTACATGAGCACTGGCATCAAACTGTACCATCAAATCCTAAACAGTAGCACTTTATCAGCTCTCAGTTCTTTGGTACCAAAACAAACACAAGGACTGATTGTTCCACAAGATCTGAAGGCTATTTTCGGCTTTTAAAAACCTTACCTTTATGAATATACAAAAACCTGAAATGAGATCCCACAGCAACTAAAAACTATACTAACATTGAGACTAGGGATGCTCCGATCAGGATTTTTGCAGCCGATACAGAGTACCGATTCTGATGCTTCAAGCTTTATAATGCACTACAGCACATTTAGGCCCAATCCCAATTCTATTTTTGCACCCCTACTCCTTCCCTTCCCCTTGGCCCTTCAAACAGAGTGTGAAGGGGAAGGGCTTCAAAATGTTCCCCTAAGAATTGGGACACCATTACAGCACCTGCACACGTCATCATATGTCATCACAATGTCTTGCTTCATATGAGATCAGAAAATCCCGACTGCTGTAGTTATTCCAGTTGTTATTTTTTGGTATTTATCTTGAGGAAATCACTGAAGGCAGCAATATCATGTTATCAGGACAATCTAATGTGGCAAGAAGATCGTCAGACACTGTAAAAAGCTCATTTTCAACCACTAGACCTTTCTGACAGGGTATTCTAGTGTCATCGAGTTACAGAATGTTGTGGGACTACTATACAACAGTTAATATTATGGATTATAGATAGCAAAATTTAGCGTTTTTTTAATTTAGCTTTTTTTTTTTTAAAGGATGACTGTAAAACATGAATGCAGTGTGTTTGTCGTAAAAATTCATAACAATGACAAAAAAATAGAAATTTGTGCATCTGCTGACTTCCGGGTTCAGCTATGCTGCCGTTGTGGCTGGTGTATTCTGGGAAATCTCTCTTTCTGGGGCTATCTAGTCCTTCTCCTTAGCCCTTTACGCCGTCATGATAAAGAGAATTGGGACACATAAGGGGAAGGGCTAAGGGGTAGAATTGGGATTGGGCCTATGTATGGTACTTAAGTGGAGAGATCTGCTCCTTACCTCAGAGAATAAATTAAGAATATTGCATATAATCCCTTAAACGTGTCTCTTATAGTCATTTAGGTGTGAACATGTCATGGTCAGAAGCAGATTTACAGAAAATAATAGATAAATCATAAAAAGATTGGTAAGAAAAATGACTAACATGCAATTTGGAAACATTGCAAATGATGGAAGAAGAATTCAACATGTCTCAATCAAGAACAAGTTAGGAGCACGTATTAGATGCATAGGTAGTTAAAATGCACACATATAAATCTTTACTAACAGGAAATAGCCCTATAAACCACTGTATATTACAGGAAGTGATATTATTAAATATTAATGTTAAAAAAAGTTTTATTTATGTAATATTTCCAGCCAAGTTTTAGTGAACTTGCAATATTGTTAAAAACACAGAACTTTCAATTCTTACTTGTAAAAAGGCGTAAATACATGCAAGATCATTCAAATATTTTGCTCATCTCCAACTAACATGAACACTTGCGATCAGTTCGTGAGATCGGCCAGATCAGAGTCATTAAATGTGATTATCGGCCGATACCAATCTCTGTCTAATCGATCTGAGCATCCCTAATTGAGACTGATGGTCAACTATCTCTGTAGCCACTGAGACAGTAGCCTGCTTTTCTCAATTTTGCATGTTTGTTGACTGTTTGTCCTGTTCTTGTGTTGTTGGATGAAATGATAATGATATTTGTCTGTGTTTATATGTTCTACAGTGCAAGACCTTGCTAAAAAAGCAGCATTCATGCTGAGGCAGGCCTGATTACCTTTTAATCTTTTCCTATTTAATTTATTTTTTTTTTTTAAATAAATAAATGGAGTTTATTGGAGAGAAACGCCATGCAACCATCAGCTGCACCGTCTGAAGAACAGCCACTGACAAACTCTTGCAGTAACTGATCATCCATATACAGTGCTCAGCATAATTGAGTACAGCCCATTTTAAAAATGAATATTTTCATCCATTTCTCAGTGATGGGTCATATATTTTGGTGCATTTGAACAAAACAGATTTATTAAACAGATATAATTATTTAAATAATATTTAGGCCCCCCAGAAATATAAAGACAATACATTTAAATTCATGTGAAATATTGGGAACAAAAATTTCAATCTACAAAATTTCAATTTTTTTTTTACATTTTTTGTTTCACTTGAATGTTGCTCTTTTTTAATTTTAATTTAATATTTTTTCCCTAACATATATAAATTTGGCTGTACTAATTTTGAACCGTTATCGTAAGTTATTTTATTAGATAAGCTCCAGTACAGCCAAACACTGCAACACTTTTTTTTTTATCCATGAACTAAACTTGTATCAGAGCTAGAGCAGGGGTGTAGAATGAGGTTTGTTAGTGATAAATGCTTAGCCATAGCAGACGCCAAGAGTGCACAAATCATACTACAGGATCATAGATACATATACATTAGATATCACATACATGCCCTGAGAATGCATCAATAGCGCTGCCATATTTGCACAGGGCTGCCAGGACAAAACTCATTCAACTTCAATAACGCAGAGGTTGACTTGTCGTCACGTTTTGAGTAACAATCACACAGTATGAACTATCAAAGACGTGATTTGAGAGAATCACAGATGAGTCGGTGATACCTGTGAGATGTTTGGCATGCTAAATATCTGGAGCTGTCGGCGATTCAAATCATGCCGTGTGAAATGAGTTCTGATTGAAAATAACATCGGCAATCACATACAGCCAATGAGAGAGCAGCATCCACTAGTGTGGGTATCTGCAGGCCAGCAGGAGGTTGTGGGAGAAGTTAAAAGGGCTTTTTTTCAGTCTATTTGGACCCAAGAAATGGAAGAGAAACTAGTGGAAATTTGTCAGGAGCACCCGTGTCTGTTTGACGTGTCATCTAAGCAATATCACAACCAAACGTTGAAAAGAAATGGCTAATTCCCTTCAAAGGCCAGGTGAGCAAAATAAGTACATTTCCTACCCCACTAAACGCTTCTTTTTCATTATGTAGTTAATAACTAAATATATACTATGTGACCTTGCATTGTTTCCATGTCACTTCTTGCGTGTGTTTGGTTGCAAGATGTAGTTTGCAGACCGAGGAAAAGTTGTCGGCGATTCTTCCTATTGTAAAGTCATGTGGTGTGAAACCCCCTGTCGGCGATCCATCTTGCAGTGTAAGCACAGCAGTGACGAAACGCTACCCCAGATAGTCATGCAGTGTGAAAACATCCGTGACGCGATTACTTTAAAAATCGTGCAGCCTGAACTCGTCATTATTTAAGACCAAAGCTAATCTAAAGATGCTGAACTTTTGCACTGCGTACGGGTGTAGTAGCAAGTGAACAAACAAAACAAAGCATAAAGGCATAACATTTTATTGGTAAGATTTCGTTTTTTACAATTTTGTATGCTACAAGTAACGTGATTGGTGATAATACTGCACTTACTGCATTGACCATAAGGCAAAGTAGCACCAGCTCTCACTAAATGCTTATGCTAGATTTGTTGAAAAAACAGCAAAAATGTTAATTAAATATGACAAGATGCAGGTGGAAGAAACTTGGTTGCCTGATAACAGTGCCTGTGTCTTAAAGTGCATCCCTTCCTTCCTAAATGATTGAATATTAAAATGTTTAAATACTATTTAGCACATTGAGAAGCAGGGATATCGATAGTTTACACAAATTGCTCATAACAGAGATTCATTTACAAACGAATCACTCCCTCCGTAATTTAGAAGTGAAAGGGCGTGTGTTTCTGACAGATTAGATCAAATTTAAGAGGGAGGAATGATAATACATTTGCACGCACACAAACACAAATATATATATATATATAGACAGTATATACATACAGGGAGTGCAGAATTATTAGGCAAATGAGTATTTTGACCACATCATCCTCTTTATGCATGTTGTCTTACTCTAAGATGTATAGGCTCGAAAGCCTACTATAGATTAAGCATATTAGGTGATGTGCATCTCTGTAATGAGAAGGGGTGTGGTCTAATGACATCAACACCCTATATCAGGTGTGCATAATTATTAGGCAACTTCCTTTCCTTTAGCAAAATGGGTCAAAAGAAGGACTTGACAGGCTCCGAAAAGTCAAAAATAGTGAGATATCTTGCAGAGGGATGCAGCACTCTTAAAACTGCCACACTTCTGAAGCATGATCATCCAACAATCAAACGTTTCATTCAAAATAGTCAACAGGGTCGCAAGAAGCGTGTGGAAAAACCAAGGCGCAAAATAACTGCCCATGAACTGAAAAAAAGTCAAGCGTGCAGCTGCCAAGATGCCATTTGCCACCGGTTTTGCCATATTTCAGAGCTGCAACATCACTGGAGTGCCCAAAAGCACAAGGTGTGCAATACTCAGAGACATGGCCAAGGTAAGAAAGGCTGAAAAACGACCACCACTGAACAAGACACACAAGCTGAAACGTCAAGACTGGGCCAGGAAATATCTCAAGACTGATTTTTCTAAGGTTTTATGGACTGATGAAATGAGAGTGAGTCTTGATGGGCCCGTGGCTGGATCGGTAAAGGGCAGAGAGCTCCAGTCCGATTCAGACGCCAGCAATGTGGAGGTGGAGTACTGGTTTGGGCTGGTATCATCAAAGATGAGCTTGTGAGGCCTTTTCGGGTTGAGGATGGAGTCAAGCTCAACTCCCAGTCCTACTGCCAGTTTCTGGAAAACACCTTCAAGCAGTGGTACAGGAAGAAGTCTGCATCCTTCAAGAAAAACATGATTTTCATGCAGGACAATGCTCCACCACACGCGTCCAAATACTCCACAGCGTGGCTGGCAAGAAAGGGTCTAAAAGAAGAAAAACTAATGACATGGCCTCCTTGTTCACCTGAGCTGAACCCCATAGAGAACCTGTGGTCCATCATCAAATGTGAGATTTACAAGGAGGGAAAACAGTACACCTCTCTGAACAGTGTCTGGGAGGCTGTGATTGCTGCTGCACGCAATGTTGATGGTGAACAGATCAAAACACTGACAGAATCCATGGATGGCAGGCTTTTGAGTGTCATTGTAAAGAAAGGTGGCTATATTGGTCACTGATTTGTTTTTGTTTTGTTTTTGAATGTCAGAAATGTATATTTGTGAATGTTGAGATGTTATATTGGTTTCACTGGTGAAAATAAATAATTGAAATGGGTATATATTTGTTTTTTGTTAAGTTGCCTAATAATTATGCACAGTAATAGTCACCTGCACACACAGATATCCTCCTAAAATAGCTAAAACTAAAAACAAACTAAAAACTACTTCCAAAAATATTCAGCTTTGATATTAATTAGTTTTTGGGGTTCATTGAGAACATGGTTGTTGTTCAATAATAAAATTAATCCTCAAAAATACAACTTGCCTAATAATTCTGCACTCCCTGTATATGGCTTCCAATGGACAATCTGCCGCTGTGACTTGGTCCCAAATTTATTTCAAAGGAGTGCTACCCTGTACTAAAATGGCGATTCTATTGACACACTTCCTTTCAACAGACAAGAATTGCGTAATGTAAACGCTATGGAATCCTAATAACTCCAAAGGTGCAAGGCTTTTTGCAAAGTGTCAGATCTTATTCACATGAACCAAAGTACATTTGGAGGTGAACAGTAAGACCACCTCCTCAGGGTGTTGGTTCATTTGCTTGGTGTGCACCAGTGTGGGATTACTGTATTCACACCTGCCCAGAAGATCTGCACCAAAGTGAGAAACAAACTTTGAGTTTGATTTGATCGAATCAGACAAGACTGGTGTGAACACAGCCTCTGATTCTAGAAGATTTCATTTTTACAATGTCACTAACTCACTTGAGTCCCACAAAACGGTCGGTGGTCCATAAAAGACGAATGAAGAGAGGACAGGAAATGTGGAGAATCTCAATGGGCAGACTAGTGATGTCTGTGAGAGATTTTCTCTAATTTTGACCACTGTTTTCCATAAAGTGTTATTGTTACAGTGCCTTGGCTATAATCATAACAGAATCATTTTAAATTAGGCCAATACACAACTATGAGCCACAGTTCAAGACATGTATAGATTATATTTTTTTATTTTAACCATTTTATTATTTGAACCTAGACCAAATACAGTGTAATTTGTTTTTAAAAAAGGTTTTAATTTTAGTCAGATTTTGTCTTCAATGTGATGGCCTAGACAGCTTATCATTTAGAAAATTTTATGACCATAATAATAATAATAATAATTATACTCTATTATGGTTTTTTTTTTTTTAAATGACCTTCCATACAGTGTGCAACACAGTTCTACGTGAATGAAAACATCCAGCTGAGGGTTAAATTTGAAAATATAGATTTTTAAATAAAATATTTGACTCATTTAAATGATTTGTCGTTTCTCCGGATCTTTTGTCTGTTCGTATCAACAAAACATAGATATATACACTAGATATCGCATAGGGACCCTGAGGATGCGTCAATAGCGCCGCCACATTGGTACAGTGCTCCTAGGACAAAAGTCATTCAACCGCATTAGTCAAGACAGTGTGCCAATGTGAAGATGCTGGACTTAGCGCTGTGTACGGATGTAGTAACGAGCAAACAAAGAAAACAAAGCACAAAGGCATCACATTTCATAGGTAAGATTTTTTTTTTTTTTTAATGTTTTTGTATGTTATGAACTTTAGTGCTCAACAAGTAATGTTATTGATGATAATACAGTCTTAGATGTAAGTAAGTAAGTAAGGAAACGTGTGTGTTAAAGCCGTTATAAGCGCGAGAGAAAAACGTTCTCCTAGTTCATGTGTCTGCCGTCAGAAATACAGTGTGTGTGTTTCCCCAGCCTGTCAGCTGTTAGCTCAGCGGTTCAACGCACACGCACGCAATACTTCACTGCATCATAGAGCAAACCAGAATACTGGCATGAAACGTAACAAGTGTGTAAGTCATGCATTTACAAAAATGTCTGTTATTGACACTCTTCTGGCTGATTTGCTGTTCATTCTAACGGAGAGCCGTTTATGTTTCATTAGTGTGTTGTATTTACCAGGGTTTGTGTTTTTCTGTCATTTCAAAATGTCACTTTATTTTCACTTTGTCACAGTTATTAAATCAGTGTGTTGGTGGGACAGTACAGTAGGCTACATGTGTGTGTCAAACATTTTGGTGAATTACATTTGTTTGGGTTGGTTATATATTTTAAAGAAAGAGAAACTGTTGACTTTAGCGATGACGAGGCTTCTTTTAAACTGCAGAAAATGCCATCTGACATTGAGGGGGAAATGCCTCACAGCGGCTGTTTTCCATCCTATTAATCACATTTGTTAAATGATCAGTCCAGGAGGTGGCGCTGATCGACAACAGTATTAGTTCAAAGATGATTAAAGCAGGTAAAATAGATTAAAACTATCGTTTCAAAGCTGTCTAAATGTGACCGTTTACACGCATCAGCTGCCGACCGGAAGTTCTTCGCATTCTCCTTGCGCATACACGCAAAGCATAATGGGTAATTTTGCTTTCCAAGAAAAAAGTCTATAGACCATCACTTGTAATGTATCTCTCAGGTTAAATCTGTATGGGATATTTCACATATCGCATCCAAAACCACGTTGTAAACGCAACACGTGCTTCTTCCTTTACCAATTTAAATGCCCTTTGTGCTTGCGATCTCCTGCTGTTTGTTGTTATAGCCACCATCAGCTGTTTCCACACACGAGTGGCGGGGTCAATTTTCAAAATAGATCAACTTTTGCGACTGTGTGGATTAACACTGAATGTGTGTCATTGTTATTTCTTGGGGTAGTGGTTAAGAATAGAGAAATATGCTTGTGTTTAACTGCATTGCTTTAATTTCTGTATTGGGCTCTCACATATAAGCCGAAGTCACACTAGAGTTCGAGCTTGCGAAATTCTGTCGTACGGCGCTGCGAAAAGGGGCGGGATTAAACAAGGTGATTAGACATTAAAAAAAGCGAGCGATTGCTCCATGTTTTAAATTTCTGTTCAGAGAGGTCATGTTTTGATCCTGGATTCGTCTCACGCAGTCAAGTGATGCGATTTCGCAGGTCAGAGTTCACCAAGCTTGAACTTTGTATCGCAACAACTTGCGAAACTCGAAGCATGACCCTGCGTTTCCGGTCTGACGCATTCGCGTGCGTATGAATGGAAGTCCATGGGGAGTAAAGTCCAGTGTGACCGCGGCTATATTCGTTGCTCTGATTACTTCTTGGACGTTTCTCTCAGTCTCGCGCTGAATGCAGTTGACCAATCACAACACACTGGGACCAATCAGTGCAAATTAGCCTCAGGCAAAAGAGGGGTTTAGAAACAAATGAATCGCTGAACAAATCATATGGGAGTCGTTGGGATAATTAGGTAAAAATAAATGCAGATTATAAGACAATGAAAGTGTTTCTTGACCTTGCATGCATATCAGCCTGTTGTTGGAGACCCCCAAAACCAAAGTATGACCTTTTATAATGCAAAATAGGGGCTCTTTAACAAAACTCCCAATATAAGCCAATAAAGCTTAATAACTTTACAATTTTGCCAAGATGTTCTTTTAACCATTTATTACATCAACAATACAGTCTTAAAACCTGAACAGAAACCTGGCGTTACAAATACAGTTGTAAACATTTCACACCCCTTCATTCAAATCACTATATTTTCCTCTGTCGTCTCGCTGTTTATTCCTTGTCAAGGCTCTCCAGCCTGCTCATTAAATCACAAATTATATACTGGACCGCAATAACAGCCCGTCATTTTCTTAAAGATCTCTTTGTTAAAGTAGCAGCTTTTCTAGGAACGTTGATGTGGTTTGATGGCGCGACTGCAGATTTAATCACAGTGCATTGTTGATACAATCAAAATTTGTTTTCAAGCTCATTGAGAGCACATGCAGTTTACTAGATTCACATGAAGTGGGCGATGTGAAATATTCTAAACATGCGTGAATAAGAGGACTAGAATCTTTTGTGTAAAATAAGTCCAATATACGTGTAGTATTGTATGGGCTCATCCTCTAGTGCTATAGACACATTATTGCTGTTGTGTACTGTGACAATGTGGGGTAATACAGTAACATCAACTAATATTGGCATCCTTGATAAAAGTGAGCAAAGATGCATGTGGACAAAAAAGCTTTTGCTTAAAAACCAGTGATTTTCAACCTGTGGGACGTTGCCTTTCAAGGCCCATTCACTCAGGAAGCAGCAAGTGATGGAATCGCTGCACACGGGAGTCTGTTTCTACCATAGTGAAAACGTTTTGTCCAGTCAAGTGTGGTGTGCTGTTTCAGACATCGGTATAGTTACAAACAAGGTCATAGTATTTGCTCAAATCTAACAGAGATGCTGTGCAAAAATAGGCCAAAGCTTCATTAATTCAGATAAATCTGGTCCGTGAAGGTCTAGTCTGAACGCCTGTTTCTGCTGATGGTCTACATGCTTTTTGGCATATTGTTTGATATTGATTGTCTTGTTTTGTCTAAAAAGTGTCAGCCTAAGGGCGTACTCAAACTATGCTATCCGAACCGTGCCCAGGCTCGTTTCCCGGATTGTTTGAGAAGTGTGAGTGCTCTGAATCGGGCTCAGGCACGGTACACTTGGCCGGCCCTGGCACGGTTGGAAGAGGTGGGCCTGAGCGCGGTTCACTTGAGCTTTGGCGCGGTACGCTTGTGTGTGAGTGCAAAACGCGCCCAAGCCCGAAACTGAAAGCAAGACGTGACTTATAAGCGACTGTTTGATATGGATTAATTAATCATCCTTACTGTTCAATGAACGCAAACTGTTGTAGTTTATTAAAGACATAACCCCTCACTGCACGACAGCTGCACCTTCTGCAAACCTCCTAATTCCTGCAGCAGGAGGACTTTATGATTGTTTATGAGCGTCAAAAGTGGCTGATCTGTTCGGCGAAATGTTTGACTGCGTGTCACTGCATATCAAACGACTTAAACGATATAACTAAAGAAATCCCTCTGTTCTGAGCGAGAGCGCCTTCTGAACAGCGCGTCATCGATGACGAAAGCGTGCCCAGGCCCGAATGTAATGTGAGTGCAGGCCGTCGGGGGAGACGGGAGGGGGGACAAGCGTGCTTTGGCCCGGTTCAATGCAACTGTACATAGTGCGAGTACGACCTAAGTCTCTTTGGGCTTGGTGATGTTTACTAAAATCATTGATAGTTTATTCAGTAAAGTCAGTCAACAGTGTTTTGTTTGAGTATGTTACCAACACAATAGTGGGTTCATTTAAAAACTGCAGGGGTTGCAGAAACATATATGCTCTAAAAAAGGTTGTGAACCACTGGTTTAACCTGTCGATCTTTTGCTTTAATAAGAACAAAAAAGCTTTTATTTAATAGAAAACAAAAGATTGCAAACAGTTTTGTCAAAAAACAAATATCTTTGTTAAATATATGTGTGGCATAGTAACTGGCACCCATATGAATTCAGATAAGCAAAGGTATATTCCAATTGGAATTTCTCATTATTTATGTACACCTGGATGTGGAGAACACTGGTTACTTATGACCTCCTATATCACAAAGGTGTAAATCTGAGGAAACAAAAAGGCCAAACGTACTTAAGCAGGGTTGCCAGGTCTAAGAATTTTTTTCAGACATCAAACTCAAAACCTGCCCAAAAGGAAGGAAAAGTATCCCCCCCCCCCCCCCCCCCCCCCCCCCCCCTTGTCTAATTAGACAATTGATGGATTCCCACAAATGGAAAGGTTTACCATATTTTCTTTCATATTTTGTAATAAACATACTTCTAGAACTCACATACTTGTAAAAAAAAAAAATATGTTAAAATACTGACTGGCTTTCAATACAACAAACTTCTAATTACCTTACTCTTTCTTTCTTTTTTTTTGGAAAAATGCTCTCTTACAACTCCCCTACACTTCAACCATTTCTGAATTCATTCAGCCAATTTCTGGTCTGGCTGGAGCTCTTTTATCTTAGCCCAGCATAAAGAATTAAATCTGATTAGACCATTCACTTTAAAATGACCAAAGAGTTTTGACAATTTTCCTATTTAAAGCTTGACTCTTGTAGTTCCATCATGTACTAAGACTGATGTAAAATGAAAAGTTGCATTTTTTAAACTGATATGGATAGGAACTATAATCTCATTCTGGCAAAATAATCAAGGAGTTTTGCTGCCATAACACGGCTGCAGCAGGCACAATGATTTTGTGCAGCACCTGCTGCTTGCACAGGGAGTGCACCTTGCAACTAGGAAGACATGAAAAGTGAGCTGTCATGCTCCACCACCACTTCATCATAAACACAAAAGATATAGTCTGATTTAATGTATTAATCTAACAAATCAACCTTTTCCATTAAGAGAATTACAGTTATCCCTATAAAAAAAGCCATTGATATATCTGAATGGGGAAACAACGAATTCTTCTAAACTGCTTGCAAAGCTTAAATTTAATTTTTGGAATTAGGAAATTTATTTTAAATAATCGTTTAAAATAATGAGGTCAGCAGGTCAAGTTCGATTCATACAAATTATGAAAATATAAAGTGTAGCTGGTTCATCAAAAGTTGGTTCAGTACAAAAAAGTTCTTTGTAAAGTTATCTCTGTTTGTGGGGCAAGTATTTGCTGAGATTCCAGCGTGTTTTCTGACCCCAGAGGATTTATAAAAATTGAATCCCCCAACGGGAGAATCATAAGTCTATAATGATCAATGATTGGCTCCTTTACTAGAAGGTGGGGCTTCCTTCACAAAAGCTTCCATATTAATCATTGCATGCTCCCCCATTCATAACTATATGATTGACACTTTGTGTATTGTACAGCCTTTGGCTATACCAAACTGAGCAATTACAGATTTTGTGCTCTACGTCATCATGACAGGTACTGTGGTTACATTTTTTGGAGAGGTGTGCGTCAGGGTCCGACAAGCGATATGTGATGGTGTGAAGGTGGAGCTATCGTGTGTACTTAATGCAGAAGTATAAATTGGCCTTTAGTAGAAGGGTTTGAATGACCACCAAAAAAAAAAAAAAAAAAGATTGGGAGAATTGCAGTTTGCTTACTACAATATGATATCACCCACATCCCCACAAACAATCTGTAGAGAAAAACTCTCCTCTGTCTCATTCATAATCTCAATCATTTTTAGTTTTTCCTCAATATTTTAAACAAAATAGAATTCAACAATAAACCTTTTTTTATCTCACCCATAATTTGCTCATATTAACCAAGATTGCCAATATTAGCAGAGCACACTGTATTATTCGGTTCCTAAAGGGTCTCTCAGCAGCATATGAAGCCCACCTGATATCCAGCCTCTTACTGGAGGGAAGAGTTGTTGTGAAGGGTGAGTGTCATGTTTTGGCTGATCTCCAGGATGCTCTGGAGAACATCATAAGCCACAGCGAACAGGAAGTAACCGGGCAGCAGCCAGTGGAGTCTGTAGATTCTGTCGCTTGCTGTTAGAGGAACCACCAGATGCCTGCAAACAAGAGGAACTGATGAAGCAGTAGAATGGAGAAACACAGACGCCCCAGTGCTGCAGTTTACTCACCTAAATCGCTCCGATCTGGAGGTCCTCAGCATGAGGAAGATGAACAAGCCCACCTCCGTGTTCAACGAGAAGGAAACCACTTTGTCAAGCATCACAACAAATCCCTGCACAATGACAATTGAGCTAAATATAATATAATATAATATAATATAATATAATATAATATAATATAATATAATATAATATAATATAATATAATATAATATAATATAATATAATATAATATAATATAATATAATAAGCAATATCACACTCGTAGCATGCGTTGGCACGAGTGTCCCACCAGTGCTGATATACAGCCATATCGCACTGCTACGAGTGTGATATTGCGTTTATACAACAGTTTGACAGCACAAACGTGTATATAAAAAAGAAAATCAAACACAGAGAGCCTAGAAAACTTTTTTTCACCATTCATTGACATCTGCAGCTGACGTCAGAAAAGCAGAAGCCGCCAACTTCACTTTAGAGCTAGTGTTTGAATGATTCTCTAGCGTAATATGTAAAGAAAAAAAAGCAGCGCAATCACTACCAGATTGCTGTTGTGTTTGCGATAAGGAAAAATATGTTCGGGCATTTCCTCTTCCTTCTTTCTGCCAACACAACACACATACAATTATAAGGTATAAATACAGCACTACAACATACAAAGGAGAGAGATCGACTTAGAACAGGGCTATTCAATTGGCAGACCGCGGGCCGAACCCAGCCCCCGGGGCAATTTGTTCCAGCCCTCCAAATAGTGTGACCAAGACATCGGCCACTATAGTTATGAAGTGATGTGTGTCTGTTCAATACAGCACGAGCTGCAGTTGAAGGATGCGCAGAGCGTGAGTCACCTGACATTATGCGAGCGGCGCGAGCAGCCAAAAACATTTGGATGTTCGTAGAAAAGGCCTTTTGTACAATGCACTGATATCGTTAATAGGGATGCAATGATTAGACGATTTCACCATTAACCGCGCTTAAATTCATTCTGGTTTAATTAAATTGTTCAATCAAATCAAATGATTAAATCAAAAACGTTTAAATTATTTTTAAGTCCAAAGAAAGAAATGGACTATTGTTTGTTTTTTATTAATATTTTGTGCTGTATTTGGTTACTGAGCAGCAATAAACAACACTTTAAAATACAAGCAGTTTTCTTGTGATTTTCTGAACTAGTAATGTTTTGAATTTAGTAAATGCATAATAATGGTGATAACCATAAAACCATGATTATTCTTCAGACTATAATCGTACAACCAAAATCTATAATCGTTGCATCACTAATTGTTATGCAGCTCAAAGCAACATATAAATGTGTTTGAATGTAGAAGAAGCCTACTTGAGCAACACACTGATTTTGATGGGCTTCGTAATACAACATTTGAATATGTTTGCAGAAAAGCCACATTGTACAATGCAGTGATGGTAAGTTCAAAATACCACATATTACCGTTTTAATGTAGAAAAAGCCAACGTGGGTGTCTTAAGGAGCAAAAATACAACATATGGGCTCTTAAATTGCTGTCCTGTCATCCCTCATATTGTAATTCATATCTCTCTGGCCCCTCATTTGGGATGCTTTTCAATTAATTTTTGAGTAGCATTAATATAATATAACAACATAACATAACATAACATAATATAATATAATATAATATAATATAATATAACATAATATAATATTTTTGATGATGGAAATAATTGCTGTTATATTAATATTGATATATTGTTAAATATTTTGTTAATATCTTTTATCTACAGTATCTGTTAATATCTCTTTAAAGTAGGTTCCATAAGTTAATCTATTAATCAACTTGAACTATGAATGAACAATACTTGTACTGCATTTATTAAGTTCAACATTTACTAAAGCATTAGTAAAAGCAAGAGCGTCAAAGTTGGCTCTGGCTGACCTGGTTGACAACACTTCACAGCTCTGGCGGTGAGAGCGTTAAATTTTCACTTCATTGATCTCGTATTTAAAGGGGCCGTTGCAGCAAATCAGTTACATTCCCGCATAAAAACATGCTTTCTAGCGTGAAAATGTTGTTGATCAAATTCATTTAACTATGGAAGACCAAGTTGTTATTCAATATGGGTCCATGTCTGAAATATTCTGAAGCAACAATAATGTTTTGTACTGTCGTTATAGTTAGCAGTTTCCCGCTTTTTTTAAGAAAAAGAAAAAAAAACATTAATGCTTTTCAACTCGCCAGTTACTTTTTAAAAAATGCATGTCCTTGTAACAAAACATTGTAAGAAATTGTGGTCTGTGGTCTGAACCAAAATTCACAGGACTGTGTTCTCTGGACTCCCATAAAGTGGTGGACATCTACATTTCGACTGGTTGCCGCAGAATGCGTCATAACTCATTACCATAAAGTTGACTTGTGCTGCGTCCCATCCTAAATAGTATTTGACAATAGAATTAGTATGTGCCAAATCGTAGTATGTTGAAAACAGTATGCCAAAGGTTCTGGGATGTTTTACTATTTCTGGTAAGAATTTTAAGTGTAGAAGTGTCCATACTATAACTGCTGATATTGCTCAAAGTACATTGTGTGTTGGACATGAATTCGATTAGAACTACAAATGCAGGTGAAAAGTGTAAATAAACTACAAACATGATGGATGCGTGAGACCAACCATCAAGTAGAGAGGCTTCGGTAAAGATGTTTGTATGACTGTTAATCAATATCTAGCCAACTGGAAAACATTTAAATTGTGTTTTCCATGTTATATTTCATCTGCAACAACAATGTGAACTTATATCAAGATAAGTTTGGACATTAACGTCTGAATGCATAATTATCCAAAGACCTGAGGAGATTTCTCTGCATGAAAGACTCGTGAATGGCAGATTAACCTGCTGCTCCCTCTCCAATAAGGTGGGAAATTAAATATGAAAGAAATGTGGATGATGTGTGGATTATTAACAGGGCTCATAACTAAGCAACACAACATTCAGAGGAAGTAGTATGTGCCAAAGCTTGCATACTCTGCTGTTACACACTCAAAAGTATATATTTTCCCTTCACAAAAAAGTACATACTTTTAGGGCATAGTATTATTATGTGAATTGGGGCGCATCATTGGTTTCAACATTCCTCGACGCCTACACCACGAACACGCACAGACGCTTATCAACGCCGGCTCCCATTGAAAATAAATGACTTCCGTCTACTTTGACACTCTCACCGATTTTGGTGTGGACGCAGTTACATTAATGTTAAATGAGTGAAGTTAATTTTATTCAGTATTTGTGTGATTTTTACATCGGTGTCTACATTTTACCCATCTGAAAATAAGTAAAAGGTTCTATTTAATGTTAGTTTACTTTTTAAGTATACTTTCCCCTCTCAAAACCTGATTTCTGATTGAACAACAATTGCTGATTTTTTCCTTTTCTTCCTTTTTTTTTTTTTTTTTTTTTTAAATCAACACAAACCCCTTGAACATCGTCTGAACTCGAGGAATCAATGCAGCAAACTTCCTCTCTAATCACTATTGGCTGCTTGATAAATCCCTTACATTTATTCTGTGCACATCCTCCTTTCTTCAGTGCAATTCAGTGTAATCCGCTTCCAAACCAGTTGCACAAAATATTAAATATTTCAACCTAATACACTCAGATCATCACTAGAATAAACTCCAGAGCTTGAAATAATCACCAACCTTCGGATCACAAGCTGAAATGACATAAATGAGACCAAAGGCCAGAAAGGACATGAAACCGCTGAAAAACCTAGAGGAGGGAAAGCAGAGAGAGGCTGTTGAGTCTGGGAGTTAATGCGATTTATCAAAGCCAGTGTTTTTTTTAATGCACCAAAAGCCTTTTTTATTATCAGAGTGCAGGAATATGCTGGCGGTGTGAGCGGTGACGGGCTGTAAAAGCTTAAAGAAATGGTGTGTGAAATGATGTGCCAGGGCTGAATGTAGAGTTTACCGTCTGCAGTGCTGTGATGTTCTCCAGCGTGAGCTATGATCTGCCAGCCATGCCACATTCTCCGGCCACAGAGAGCCCACCAGCCCGTCCACTGTAAACAAACAACACCAGAGCTCACAAATAGCATGCGAGATGATAATGATGATGATTACTAAACAGTTTATTAGCTACATTAAATGCAAGCGTCTACCTTAACGTTTCAAATAATTTGTGAAAATTAAATTAGGAGCAGTCCAAAATTAAGGAGAACATACTTTGTTTTCCCCCTAAAATAATTTTGTACTTTATATACAGTTAGGTCAATAAATATTTGGACATCGACACAATTCTAACATTTTTGTCTAGACCAACACAATTGATTTGAAATTAAATGAACAAGATGTGTTTTAACTGCAGACTGTCAGCTTTAATTTGGGGGTATTTACATCCAAATCAGGCGAACGCTGTAGAAATTATAACAGTTTGCATGTGTGCCTCCCACTTGTTAAGGGTCCAAAATTAATTGGACAATTGGCTTCTAAGCTGTTCCATGGCCATGTGTGTGTTATTCCCTCATTTTCCCCAATTACAATGAGCAGATAAAAGGTCCAGAGTTCCTTTCAAGTGTGCTATTTGCATTTGGATTCTGTTACTGTCAACTCTCAAGATGAGATC
Source organism: Danio kyathit (assembly GCA_903798195.1). Lineage (NCBI taxonomy): Eukaryota > Metazoa > Chordata > Actinopteri > Cypriniformes > Danionidae > Danio > Danio kyathit. The sequence continues at coordinate 19,046,377 of LR812529.1, read as the reverse complement.
CAAAGAGCTGTCACTACCAGTCAAGCAAGCCATTATTAGGCTGAAAAAACAAAAACTCATCAGAAAGATGGCAAAAATATTAGGTGTGGCCAAAACAACAGTTTGGAACATTCTTAAAAAGAAAGAACGCACCAGTGAGTTCAGCAACACCAAAAGACCTGGAAGACCACGAATCAGAGTGATGGGAAGAGAAGAGAATGGAAAAGGTAAGGAACTGCTCATGATCCTAAGAAGTGAAGCATGGTGGCATAGCGTGGGCATGTATGGCTGTCAATGGAACTGTTTCTCTTGTATTTATTGATGATATGACTGCTGACAAAAGCAGCAGGATGAATTCTGAAGTGTTTCAGGCAATATTTTCTGCTCATATTAAGCCAAATACTTCAGAACTCATTGGATGGCACTTCACAATGCAGATGGAGAATGACCCAAAGCATACTGCGAAAGCAACCAAAGATTTTTTGAAGGGAAAGAAGTGGAATGTTATTAAATGGCCAAGTCAATCACCTGATCTCAATCCAATTGAGCTTGCATTTCTGAAGCTTGCTGAAGACTAAACTGAATGGAAAATGCCCCAAGAACAAGCAGGAACTGAAGACAGTTGCTGTAAAGGCCTGGGAGAGCACCACCAGGAATGAAACCCAGTGTCTGGTGATGTCTATGCGTTCCAGATTTCAGGCTGTAATTTGATTTGATTTGATTTATTTATTTTCGAACAAAAATATCACACATAAAATATCTTCAACAACAAAAAAATATTCATTTTAACATGGTCGAAAATGGAGCAGGATGAAGCCCAAGCTTATTATTTTCCCACCCCATTACCACACATCATTCGTCTATTACTTAAACTTATTTCTTCTTTTACTTCTCTCTTCTTTTTACATAAGACATATTTTATCTTTTTGGCATCTTTGACACATTACATGTTTGATTCCATTTATACATTTACATTTTATAACATAGACCCCAAAAGCAAAACATAAACATTATACTACAAATAGCCATTAAACACAATTTCATCATACCTTTCTCATTTTATGCTTTCAATCACCTTCATCATATTCCTTTAATAATATATATTTATACAGCTTTTTAAACTGATTAATATCCTGACATTGTTTGAGAATCTGTTCTAGACTGTTCCATAATTTCACACCACATACAGACATACACAAACTTTTTAAAGTTGTCCTTGTTTTCAACCTCCTAAAATTGTGTTCTTCTCTCAGATTATATCCCCCTTGTCTTTCTTCAAAAAACTTTTGTATACATTTCGGAAGTAATTTATTCCTAGCTTTAAACATAAATTGTGCCGTTTTAAATTTAACCAAATCATTGAACTTCAGTATCTTCAATTTAAAAAATAAAGGATTTGTATGCTCTAAATACCCCACTTTTTCTATCAATCTAATTACTTTTTTCTGCATTGTACATAACGATTGTAAATTAGATTTATATGTATTCCCCCAAATTTCAACACAATAACTCATATATGGCAACATGAGTGTGTTATATAATATATACATTGATTTATTGTCCAGAATAAATTTTGCTTTATACACTATTGCTACAGTTTTGACTAATTTTGATATCACATTATTTATTTGAGGTTTCCAACTAATTTTATGATCCAAAACAACACCAAGAAACTTAATTGCATACACTCTTTCTAGAACTTCATTATCAATTTGTAGATCTATATTATGACTACTTTTTAACTTCCCAAATAACATAACCTTTGTTTTACTTATATTTAATGACAATTTATTTACATCAAACCATGATTTCAATTTATTAATTTCTGTTTTAATCAACTCCATAAGTTTTGGTAAATTATCCCCAGAACAAAAAATACTCGTATCATCTGCAAATAAAATAAACTTAAACAACTTTGATATCTTACACATATCATTAATGTAAATTATAAACAATATTGGACCTAAAACTGAACCTTGTGGTATGCCACAATTTACATTTAGGTATAAAGATTTATGATTGCCAATTTCCACGTACTGTTGCCTATTTTTTAAGTAACTGCTTATCCAGTCCAAGGCTACTCCTCGAATGCCATACCTTTCTAATTTACTTACCAATATGTTATGATTTATTGTATCAAATGCTTTCTTCAAATCTATAAAAATTCCAACTACCTTTTCCTTTTTATCTATCTTATTAGTAATTTCCTCAATAATTTCTGTTAATGCCAGAGATGTTGATCTATTTTTCCTGAAACCATATTGCTCATCAGCTAAAAGATTTTGCGTTTCTATAAAATTATTAAGCCTTTCAACAAAGAGTTTTTCTAAAATTTTTGAAAACTGAGATAATATAGAGATTGGTCTATAATTTGTAAAGTATTGTTTATCTCCAGATTTATAAATTGGAATTATCTTTGCAATTTTCATTTTATTTGGAAATTTACCAGTTTGGAAAGATCTATTACAAATATACGTTAATGGTTCTACAATGTCTTCAATCACTTTCTTAATTATATTCATATCAATATTATTCCAATCCATGGATGATTTATTTTTACATTTCTTTACAATACCTATTATTTCCTTTTTATCTACTAATTTGACAAAAATAGAATTGGGATTTCTCTCAATCAATTCAATATCCACCCCTTCTACATTTACTAAATTGTTGATATTTTTAACCAATTCTGGTCCCACATTTATAAAAAATTTATTGAAACAATTTACTATTTCTTCTTTATTATTTATTTTACGGTCACTTTCCATAAAGTATTCAGGATAATTTATATTTTTACTATCATTTCCATTTCTTATAATTTTATTTAATATATTCCATAAGCCTTTCAAATTGTTTCTATTATTATCTAATATTCTATTGTAGTATTCCTTTTTACTTTTTCTAATAATGGTAACTAATTTATTCTTATACTTTTTATATCTATTTTCAGCCTCTGGGGTACGATATTTAATAAATTGTCTGTAAAGTGTATTTTTCTTCTTGCATGCATTTAATAAACCTTTTGTAATCCATGGACTTATTATTTTCTTTTGTTTATTATTAAAATCTACTAATGGGCAATGTTTATCATATAATGAAATGAAAATATTTAAGAATGTGTTATATGCTTTATCGCTATCAACCTCTTCATATACTGTTCTCCAATTTTGTTTCAATAATTCACTTTTAAATGCATTTATATTAGTAGTTGTCCGTACCCTTTTATATGTAGCATAACAAGTATCCTCGTACCTTCTATACTGACATTGATAAACAATAAAAACTGGTAAATGATCAGTTATGTCATTATAAAGTAATCCACTCTCTAAACCACACTCCATGATGTTTGTAAAAATATTATCTATCACTGTTGCACTGTGAGATGTGATTCTACTAGGTCTCGTAATAGTAGGATATAATCCCATACTGTACATTGTATTAACGAAGTCTTCTGTTTTTTTGTACCTTTTTGGATTTAGCAGATCAATATTGTAATCTCCACATATAAACAAGTTTTTTTGTGAGGATTTTGCAAACAACTTTTCCATCCATTCACTAAACATTCCAACATCTGATCCAGGAGTTCTGTAAACACAACTCATTACAATATTCTTTGTCCTTTCCATACATATTTCCACAGTAATGCATTCCAATAGATCATCAATAGCAACAGTCATACTCTCCAACACCTTATAATTCAGACTCTTATCCACATATATCATCACACCTCCTCCACTTCTGTTCTCCCTATTTTTACAATTTAGTTCATACCCTTCTATCTCAAACTCCATACCTTTTTTACCATGAATCCATGTTTCTGATATCGCTATAATATTAAAGTAATTCTTGAATTGTTTTACATATTCTTTTATACTATGGAAGTTGGCATATAAGCTTCTACTATTAAAGTGAATAATTGAAATATTATTCTTTGATTGGAAAGTTGTGTTAAACTGTTGATCTGTATAATATTTACAGTTGTTTTTAATATTAATAAGAAGATTATTTTCTGGATCAATATTACCCTCAATGTCTTGCATTTTATGTTCTGTATATACAAAGTTATCTCGTTCTGTCATAGAGGACTGCTGGTGTTCAATAGGCATAACCGTAGTTGGCATACAACATATTTGGTTGACATTTTTATCATTTTTGTTTTCTTATTAACTCAGTACTAGTATTTATCTAACTCCTCCAGGTCCCTGATAACAAGAACTTTAGCTTGCTCTGGTGTTCCATTTAACTTAATAAATATTTTACAATTTGTAGTCCATGTAGATTGTATCTTTTTCTCTCTTCTCAACATTCGTGCCTTCCTGGAAATGTCCGCATTTTTCTTAGTCAAGTGTTCGTTCAAATACACATTGGTACCTTTCAATCGTAATTGACTGCAAATGACTTGCAACCAAGTATTAAAAAGTGAAAGTTTGATTTATGATGATTATTCTGTCCAATTACTTTTGGACCCTTAACAAGTGGGAGGCACATGTGTAAACTGTTTTTTTTTTTGGTTGGATTTGGATGTAAATACCCTTAAATTAAAGCCGACTAAAGCTGATTAAAGTCTGTAGTTAAAGCACATCTTGTTCGTTTCATTTCAAATCGATTGTCTTGGTGTATAGAGCAAAACATGTTAGAATTGTGTCTAGGTCCAAATATTTATTGACCTAACTGTATACATACATATTTAGGGAGGTTACAGCAAAATGCTGAAGTTGAAAGTCTGGTTACTAGGAAAAACAATATGTGGGGAAAATAGCATTGTGCTTGTATCTCTATGTGCTTGTGTGCATGTATACAAACTTGAGGAAATATTGTTAGCCCTTCTATTAATTTAAATTCTTTTTCAAATATTTCCCAACAAGTGATGTATAACAGAGCAAGGAACATTTCACTATTAGAAATTAGTTATAAAATCTCATCTTCTCTCAAGAGGATCTTTTGGTCTATTTCAGAGATGCCCAAACTAGGGCCTGTAGGCCAAAGTTGGCCCATGGTAACCTTTGATTTGGCCCACCATCCCATCTGAGAAAGGAGGTAGAACGATGGTGATTGTTTAGAAACTGTCATTTCAAATCTAATGTAACTTTTTGTTTGTTTGTTTTATTGCTAGAAGTTGACTGAAATTAAATGTTTAAATTAAATATTGTAAATGAATCAGATTTAGCTTAAACATACTGTCACCTGATGGATGGAGGAGAATGCAGATACTTTGGTGAGCAAATCAAGGCAAAGCCAGATTCTGCTTGGTTAAATTCCACTGTTCATTGTTATGTTTTTACTGCAATAAGTTGTCATTTAAAAAAAAAAATATGCTGCATTAGTTAATACAATTTAAAGTTTTTTTTTTTTAATTTTTAAATATTATGAAATGTGTTAGAAAATTACCCATGGCAACATTAATGTAATATAGTTTGGTATTTTTACCTTCGGCCCACGGCTCATAGTAATATTTGGTTTTTTGGCCTTTCATACAAAAATGTTTGGGCACCTCTGGTCTATTTCACTTCGTCAAGCAAGTCTTATTTAAAAGAATGTGAACAGGTGTGGCAGTAATCAGGCCAGAGAAATTGAATTTAGGTGTGATAAACCAGAGTTAAGTTATGTTTTAAATGGAAGGGCAAACCCCTTTTCACACTTGGCTATGTACAGTAGTTTGGGATTTTTTCCCCAATTAAATGTGCAGAATGTAAGATGACACCTGTTGGATCAAACCCCTGCCTAAAATATCGCAGTAGCAGACAGAAAAACAATGTGCATAAATCAAGTCACATGACGTCAACTCCCCCTTCATCTGATTGGCTGGAGGTTGTCAATCTTGACCAGTTTATCAATGATGACGCTGAAGCTTGCACGTCATTTAAATAACACTCAAATTGCCTCTTTTAGAAATGCAAGCGCAGAATGTGGGAACAAGAGCAAAGGGTAAAAGACTGAGCACACAAAACATTCAAATATGAGCGGAGAAATTGATTTTGTCTAAATGCATTTTTATTTTTGATTCACGCTCATGATCTTTCAGTACGTGACCATGCGGTTTCATATTCTGCATTTAGTTTTTACTTTTGCACATGAAAATTTTACAAGCAATGCACATTTTTTGACTTATGTGCATTATTTTTCGGTCCGCAACTGCGATACACTTGGCGAGATTTTGATCCTATAAACACTAGTGGTTGAACTAGGTATTGCACTCCAAAATCTAAACACTTTTTCGTCCCGCTACTCCTCTGATGACTCCATGCAAATGCATGTTGCCAGATTGATGACACTAACAGGAGCATGCATGCCTGACTATTGAGCCTACACGTGATGACACATAAGAATATTTTCCATATTAAAAGGAGTTTTGTCCTAACCATTGCATGAAATTTCTATTTTAGAAACGGTTTCCATTTCTTGCAGCTGAACAACAGCAAACTGCCATGACAAGGATCACCTCAGGTACTGGTTACGCTTTATTTTTAAGTTATATTTACTGTATGCTAGATAATTGGGTACACTGACAGAAATGGAGCACACATTTTCAAAGGAGAATATCTGATACAGCATTGTTTTTCAGATAAACAAAAATGTTCACTTATCATGTTTCTTAAATATCCGCAAACATATTATGCTATTTCTATGATTTAGAAGAGTCAAAAACTTATTTCATAATAAAAATCTTCATTTAAAAACTGGATGATGTGTTATCTTTTACTAATATTTACAATTGTTTGATGATCTGAAACATTAAAATGTGACAAACATGCAAAACAGTAAGAAATCGGTAAGGAGCAAACACTTTTCACACCACCATCATACATAAAGAGAGAAATTTTTGACTGAGGAAAAACTCATTTTGACAAAACAGCCTTTAACCATATGCATTGTTATTAAAATATACAGACAAAAAGTAATGAAGTGTGATAAAATAAACACCTAAAAGTGCAAATATGCGTGCCCTAAGCATCTGGTTTCAACATGTTTTATACAGTAATAAGAAATGTATAAAGAAATATTAGTATATATGTTAATACAGTTTATCTTTCATTATGAATTCTAAATGTGGGATGTTATCTATTAGAAATATTACTACTACTACTACACAACGATTTTTGTAAATTACACAGTATTTAACTGTAATATAAAGTGCATTTTACTGTAGCACAATTATGCGGTATGTTACTATATTTTAAAGTTGCAATGTGAAAATTACTGTATATATTACAGTAAAGATATACAATACTGAAAATATATATACAACAATATAAATGGTGCTGTAAATGTAATTTTTGTTTTACTGTAAATCAGTTACGTTACTGTAAAATCTTTAGGAAGTTGTTGTTGTAGTAGTAGTAGTAGTAGTAGTAGTACTGCTGCTGCTGCCAATAGTAATAGTAATAACAACAACAACAACAACAACAACAATAATAATAATAACAACAAACAGTCAGCCCACAGCTACATGCTTCTTTCTCTTCCCTTGAACCCATTACTCAAGAATAATTAATATTTTCAATTAACCTGCTCTGTTTCACCACAGCAACTTCATGCAATCTCTCCCTCACACACTATCCAGATGCGAGCTCACACTCACTCAACATTAACAGATGGAGTGTGTCACATGAAACTCACTGTAATGTGTCACAGAGGCGATCTGAATTCATGTGCTGGACATAATTCACACTGACACCCTCTGCTGAGAGCTTTGCTGGACCAGACCCAGAAACAGGCTTCAGTCGCTCTGATAGATGCAGCAGGAGGAACAACAGATCCAAGATCAGTCAGAGTCCAGACTGAGACACACACACACTTGTGTGTACAACATGCTGAAGACTGACATTCACTAAGCAGATCATAGAGAGGATTCAGGCAGATCTGAGTTTGCTTCATGGAAACCTCTCAAATGATTCAACTAAAACTAATTATTTAGGCATTTATTTATAACATTTTGGGAACAGAATCAATGTAGTTATATATGAATAAAAAATGTCAACAATACATTTAAATACATGTATATAACATACGGTTTTGGAAAAACAACACAGTCTCACTGGAAATACGTGCTTCTGTGTACACTTTTGTGAAACCTTAAAAACATACTTCAGTATAAGCTTGACTGCAGTTTCTACTTAAAATGATCACTATGGGGCAGTATGATGGCAACAACATTTGTTCCTTTTCACATTAATTATATTTACAAGGACACATTTTTTCACAAATAAATGATATTTTCAAAAAAAATATGATTTTTGTGCACTTCTTTGTATAACAACAAATAAATATCAAAAAACAACCTAACCATGATGTCCATGATTTGTGATTAAAGACGTTAACCTCACCTATCTCCAAACCGAAGATATAGAAACTATTAGAGTGGTCAGTTTGCTCAGTAGCTCACATTGTATGGTGTTTTACTTGGGTTTGAGTCTGATAATAGCGATATAAATTCAAAAACTATGTTGTCTTAATGCACTTTTCTCTTACATTGGCTTTCTTATAAACATTATTGGTTGGGTTTAGCCCCACCTTCACATGGACACATACTGTACAAGGACGTGTATCTAAAACGAACAACAAAATGTATCCCTCTAGTGGTTTTGTCATCTGAAACATGTAACGAAGCATACTAAGGGCAACATTTTCAAATGTTTCCAAAGTTTTGCAAAATTTTCGCGTGCTTCCAATAAGCCTAGAATGGGAAATAAAAATATATATATTTTTTATTTGATTTATTCCAGAGCTAGTACTCGTTATGACTGACAAATTATGACAGAACTTTTCACTATGTGATTACTTTGGTAAAAAAATAAAGGATAAAAATAATAAAAAAGGATATATTACAGTATCTATAAATTGTTGCTCTTTTTTTTTAAATGGAGAATTTAATCAGATTTTAAATCAGATTTTAATAATCTGAAAGCAGAATAAAAAAAACTTTCTATTGATTTAGTGTTTGTTAGGATAGGCCAATTTTTGGTTAAGATACAACTATTTGAACATATTTGAACTGAATTAAAATTAAAATATTAAATATTGAGAAAATCTCTGTTAAGTTAAAGTTGTTCAAATTAGGTCCTTATCAACGCATATTATTAGTAAAAGTTAAAATAAAAAAGAAGTTGATATATTTACAGTAGAAAGTGTACAAAATATCTTCACGAAACCTGATCTTTACTTAATATTCCAAAGATTTTTTGCATAAAAGAAAAATCCGTCATTTTGATTTTGATTATTTCCAAAAAATAGACCAGTGCAATATGAGATTGGTTTTGTGTTCCAGGGTCACTTGTATAAGATTTGTTATAAATAACAACTATATATCAAGGTACCACAGCAGTGTTGGCCAAAATGATCAGAATTATCAGTCATAATGTTTTAATTTGGTATGTCACCTTTTGCAGCAATTTTACTGCAACATCTACTGCCATAGCATCTCTTGAGAACTTCAACACTTATGTTATACCATGCTTTCTGCAACTGCAGAGAACACTTTCCTTTGAATTCAGTGAAGGACGATGACTTGTGTGACATTGACAGTAAAATAAATTTTTTTGCAATGAAAATGACCTAAATCTTATTATGATGGCTCTATTCTACAGTTTATAGAGCCATAGAGCAATGTCTTCAGAGATATTTTATTTGTTTTACAGGTAGACTACTGTAATGGACTAATCAACAAAAACCACTGAAACCCCATAATTATGCCATGTGTTCTAATACTTTTTTTGCTGCCAATAAAATTAAATTACATGATTTTCTGTATCAAGACATAAAAAAAAACCTCTATGGTCCATGGCAGGTCTTAAAATTGAGAAGATCTGAACAGAGACGAACAACAGTTCACACCTTGTTATTATTATCTAAAGATGACATTTTGTAATAATTAGCGCATAGCTACATTTCTCTCTGTGTTCTTAATCTCATTATTCAAGCTTAGAACAATACATATTTTCAGTTAACCTGCTCTGTATCATCATAGCTACTTCATACAATCTTTTCCTCATGCAGTATTTTCCCACTCAGCACAAGATGTGAAGACACATGAAACTGACTGTGTGTTACAGAGGCTCTAAATATTTACTCCAAGGTTGTGTAACATTAGGCCCTTTTCATCTATAGAAAAAGAACGGTCTTGAAAAATATCCATTGGAAATGATCAGTAATTTCCATAAAGAGATCATGTGTGAATAAGCCCTTTTTTGACAAATACCCTCAAATAACTTAATTCTGTGAACTAATGCAGATTCTTATCTCAGAACGAGGCGGTAAACTTTTTTATGATGTGGATCAGCATTAAATAATACATATTTATTAGACTGCTCTCTTGTTGATTCTGATTAGTCAATCATGACATTCCTAGGTACATGTATGTTATGATACCAACCGCTGAAACTAATAACACAAGCTCATCTGGGTGCTTCAAATCATCTTGACCATCAATGAATAAATGCATATACATATTTGTATGCTTATCTTTCTCTTTGGCACTGAATAAGTAGGTTAGTGCCATTTCATTTCTGCCACCTTTACATTTAAAGAAAGTGCTCAGATCGATATTTTGTGTCTAATTGTTTAATTTGAGGCAAGGAGCCGTTTAAAATACAGGGAAATGTTCATAGGTGGTTGTTTTCACAGAATAAAACCCTTCAGTCCTATTAAACAGCTGCTGACGGTGAGAAGGCTGTCAGACTTTATACTTTGAAAAGAGCTGGCTAGCTGTACATTATGCCTTACATATTACAGTTTTCTCAGTGGCTTTGGTGCATTTCTCACAACACTATTTACATTAGCACAACAGTTAATGCATTTCTCAAAACAATTAGTACAAACTGCAAAACCTAGTGGATAACCTGCAAAAGCGCGTCACTTGCTCAAAATGGATAGCTCATTCCTCAAAAGCAAGTATTCATGTCAATGAAAGTGTCAATGGCATCAAGATGAAAAGTCCTGACACCATTGTTTATGAACAAGACAAGGCTTTGTCATGTTTTCATTATGACACTTTACTCTGTACATTTTTTCCAATGCAAAAAAAAGTCAGATTTTGGTGACACTTCCTGAAAATGCTCAAGACAGCAGCACTGTACTATTTGCACAGCCATTTGAAACCTAAAGTAAAGTTAGACAACACTGTATTTAGTGAGGTATCTGAGTACAAGACATTGAATATGTATGTTTCACATGTTTACTGCATTTGCTCTTTACAATTCTAATTTATTCACAGCATTGTGCAAAAGAATAATTACACCCTTATTTACAACAAACATAAACTTCCTTTGGGTAGAGCTGTGCACAACTGTCAACAATATTGCAGTACATATTGGAACTGAACCTACAACATACACAGGTCTGTAAATCATTCATCAAATTGTTCAATTTAGAAGACATTTTCAGGAAAAAAAAAAAAAGATTTACATTTTTTAAATAAAATTAGCTTGACATATTTTGACAACTAGTTCACCATTTTGCATGTAATGACACAAGTAATGAAATGAGGACTATCAGTTTTATATGGAATGACTATTCAGCATTCACAAGTTTAGTTAATTTTGACTGACATGACATAAGCAAATGATAATGTTATAAACAGCAGAGAGTTGTTTGAAAGCAATTGATACATGTCCAAAAGCATTTGCAATTTGTTGGAAGGAATGAGAAACTGCTACTATGATGTGCACAAATGACTAATTGTTTTGAGAAATGCATTAACTGTTGGGCAAATGTAGTGTTGTGAGAAATGCACCAAAGTGACTGAGAAAAACTGTAACTAAAGATGCACTGACGATACTGCACGTTTCCCTTCTGATACTATTACCCACTTATCTGCCAATAATGATAGTCTGGTAGCATTGCTTGTTTATATATTCTTTTAAATAAAAATAACTATATACACACTGAAAAATGCATCAACAAGCTTTGAAGTAGCTGGTAAACAGAATAAAAATCATTAATCAAATAAACATTCTTCATTAATTAGCTTAATTCAAAATTTAATAAAGATATCGGTCACACTTCACAATAAGGTTGTATTAGTTAATGTTGGTTAATGCATTTACTAACATGAACAAACAATGAACAGTACATTTTTTTTTACAGCATTTGACCATGTAATGTAACGCAAGTTCATGAACATACAATAGTTCATTGCGAGTTCATGTGAACTCAAGATGCACTAAATAATATTAACAAGCATGAATTTGTAAATATTGAACTATGGTTATTGAAAGCTGTACAAGTATTGTTCATTATTAGTTCATGTTGGTAAGTACATTAACATTAACTAATGAAACCTTATTGTAAAGTGTGATCTTTACTTTTTTAATGTTATTAATTTGTAGCAACACTCACTGAACTCTAAAAATAAGTAAATAAAAATATATTCATTCACTCACCACAAAAGCTTATAATATTGTTAGTTTAGCAGTAGATATCCCCTTCACAGTCACAGTCCATTCTAGCAATGATCATAGTATTTGCACATTTACACAAAATTGTCTGTATAAATCTGTGTCTTTTTTTAACACGCACAAAAACACTGATGAAATAAAAAAATGTAAAAGAAAATCACAACATAGTGCGCATGTCCACCAAAATGTTTTTTCTTTTTTTTAATGATGATTGCAGTTCTAAAAAACATCCGCTGAAAGCACTACTCCAACTGTCAGAGCTTTTAAAAAATGTTATGTGCTAAGACTAAAAATGTAAAGTGTTTTAAAAGCACAGTGCTTCCATTGACAATAACAGAAAAAAAGAACAGCACCGGTGTTTCTGCAGGGCAAAAACGCCTCTGTGGAAAACGCACCCCGAAGAAGATTTTTGCAGATTAAAATTTGTTGACATGAGCAACTGTAATAAGTAGAACTAACAACAAACAACAGTATTTATTGTTTTTGTTAATGTTACATATTGAAATTCAGCCTTATTGTCAACTGTTCCCAGTAAAACTACATATAATAAAAATATAGTTGCTGCCAAAATTACTTTATATTTTGAACAAAAACAGCAAGAAAAATTTAATCTGGCATTCCTGCACAAAACAGAAACATGTCTTTAGCATACAGTAGGCTACTGTTAAATCTCCAAAATACATTTGAAGTGTATTCCTGTAGATGCAAGCAACAGGCCTTTCTAACATTATGAAATTAGACATTTATATTTTGGTGGGATGTTGGCTTTTAGTAATATTTTAAATTCCTAGTGTAAAGTAGTACGAGTAATAATAATAATAATAATAATAATAATAATAATAATAATGATAATAATAATAATAATACAATCTTTCTTCATTTAGCTGCCCCTGGTGATTGGCAGCACCCAAAGCATTTGCATACTACGCCTAGAGCCAGCCCTTGATTATTTGCCTGAACCTGACTTTGTGTGAAAGCTTTGCTAAGTAAATATTTTAAGTTAATCCTTTAATAATGTGCCTTTCTGTTTGATTTAGAGGTGTTACCCCTTTGGGTTTCACCTGCTTTGTTTTTGTAGTGTTGCATTGAAGTGGACTGAGCACTCAGTTGTTTCAAGGACACAGGATGGTGTTTGGAGAGTCACGTTTCTAGTTGCTTTTCCTTCCCATCGGGCTTTGTGCATAATGGGACCACCATCAGCAGCCACATGCATGCTAGGGTTAGTTCATGGAGGTAGTTTTTGGGGTTGTTCTGCAGGAAGCAAGACTGGAATTATTGATTACTTAAATCTGAACCTTTTGTTTTGAGGCCTAACTACATTTATTATATACTTTGATCTTTAAATCTTTAAAGACCTTTTACATTCCCAAACATCTACACTACACGAAAGGTCATTTCTGAAAAAGTATAATGGCACACTTAAATATTTGTTCCTTATATTTTCCTTTTCTTTATCCTAAATAAATACCTAAACTTTACCTTGTAAATGGAATGCTTTGAAAGCCAAGTAAATGTACACTTGACATAAAAGAGGCTTTGGCATTGGGTAGTTACAGGAACTCAGGCTACGTTTACACGACAATGATGTAGTCAATCATGGAAAAGTTTTTCCCTTGTGTTTTGAAAAAGTTCACGTTTACACACATCCAAAAAAACAACGCAAAAAGATGTATTATGTATGCCAAGCAAGCAGTTGGTGCTGCCACCTTGTTACTAAACGGTACCTTTAGGGAAGTGGTGATGTGTTGTTTGGGGCTCAGCACTCATGTCTGTATAGTATAATTAGCTTTGTGTTTATCTCCACTATTGATTGTAATGTAAAGTAAATCCACACTTTGCTGATGAACCATTAGTAAACACTTGAGCAACAACTCTGTCACTTGTTTGTGCTCATCTTTGATCAACACCTCCATAAACACGTACTATGCACACACACCTTATAGTTTTTAAAGACTCTCATGTATGGGTGTTTACATGGACACGACAATCATATTGTTTAAAAACAACCACTGTGAAAATGTATGCGTTTTCAGTCCCAAAAACTACACTGTTGTGTAAATAAACAGGCAAAACGTATTAAATGCTCAAGTTTTCACCTAAAAATGTTGTTATGTAAATAAGAACTAACCATCAGACTCAGTTCTGCAAGAACTAATTTTCCACCACGCCATTTTTTCTAGTTGCATTTGCATCATACACAGCAACCCTTGAAGTGAGCAGCTGACAGTGATATCAAACACTGCATAAATAAATATAAATAAATACAAATAAATTAAAATAAATAAGTAAATAAACAAACAAATAAATAAATAAATGTAGAAATAAATAAATAAACAAACAAACTGTAGGATTCAAGACGCTGTGATTTCATTGTGCTGTGTGTTACATGACCCTTAAAACGCAGGACTATATAACCTATGACAACATGTAGTGCTACATATCGAGGCTGCGAAAGTACATATAGAGGCTGAGAAATTGACATAATACTACAAACAACGACAACAAATAATTCAGCTAGCCTTAGATTTGTGTATGTTATTGTATTGTAACACTTGGTGTGGTATGGTGATATGGTGTGCCACTGCCAGTGTTTCATCTGCCATGTATTTGCCCAATTATTGTGTACAGTTCAGTCACTGTACGTCCTATATTGCTCTGAAGTAGAAGCTAATTTATTTCCCCCAAAAGGTGTTCCTAGAACTAAAATCATTCTCAGGTAAGTGGGCACTTCTGGCTAAAGTTCCAGAAAGGGAGCTATTAAAAAGTTGTTTTTAGCTGCAAAAGCCTCTTAAGGAGGTTAAGTTCCCCCCAAAATAAAAATCACTTACCCTTGACTTGTTCCAAACCACATGGTAAGAAATGCTGGGTTAAACACAATTCCTTCATATTGTCCCAACACAAAGTGATTAAGCTAACTTGATCATTTCATAACTTCATTCAAATCATTTTTTACTAATTGATGTGGATTGAACACACAGAAAGAGAATTTTGAGCTTATTGCCATATCAGCTTCTATGGCTTTGTCATGGCAAAAAAAAAAAAAAAAAGATCAAGTTTCCCACATTTTATAAGTAACACTTTTCTATATTTATGAAAATATTCTAACAAATAAAAGTCATCAACAGCAATAAATAACACACAAGATAAAATACATAAATAATAATAATAATGATAATATAGAAGATAAAAATCTAAAACAGTTTTAGGGTTTACTTTTGATCAAAATTGTATGGATTGAACATTAAGTTAGGAATTGTTGTTTCAACTCATTTTAAATAAGTAGTTTGAATAAGCAACAAAAGTCTTTTTTTTTGAGTGCAGTTAAATGTTGTTTTGATGAACACAAAGGAATATATTTTAATGTTGATAAGATAAATATTGGAAACCTATAACCATTTCATTTGCTTTTTCTACTGTGGACAGAGTTGGGTGTAACCCTTTCCACAGTAACACATTACTGTAATCTAATTACATTTTTGAGGAACGTAGTAATGTACCGAATTACATTTTAAATGTATGTAACTTTATTACAGTTACTAAAGTCATACATTAGAAGAAAAATGCTTCTTTTAAATCATGTTTTCTGCTGCAACATCAGATAATAAGCATTTGCTTTTAAATAGCTGGAGAACGCAAGCTGAACTGGTTGCTGACAAGAGTGGCTGCTTCTTCAAGTGAAATACAGACATTACTTTGAATACATAGAGTGTAAACACTAACATATTGCAGTGAAAAGCACTTGAACAGAAAGCATTCTATGACAATACTCGTCACCAAGGAGGACACCCCAAAACACGGCGGTCCAACTTAGCCTAAACAGGCTAAATTGTATTTTTGTGCAGGATTGGGAGTAAAAGTATCTTCTTGTGAAAAGAGGCATAGCAGCTTATGGGGCCGTTCACATGTTGTGTCTTTTTGCGTATATTGTACGCGGTTGGGACCCAGTTGGGTGGGTGAACTACCCCTTTAAGTGTCCAGTCATATTGGCTTTACACTTTAATTTCTTTCTGACACATGCATGACTACGCATTTAAACGCAAAATAAAGCGAGACTCACTGGTGTGCTTCATGGCTGTTCCCATCACGAGGAAGCTCACAGTGATACTGATGGTGATGAAGATCTGGATCAGCTCTGCCACCCATGAAAGCCGGCTGTACTTCTGTGTTATGATCTGCGGAACAGCACACAACCATGTCAGATTTACACTCCTAGCAACAGATTTCAGCTGTGAAATAATGACAGAATTAATGCACATGGAAGCTGTCTTACTAGCCGGCCACCACTAGATGACACCATTTGTCTTTCTGAGGAACTGAAATTGACTTCAAGAGACTGCATTGAGCATCTAGCACTTCATCTGCACCATGAGGTTTGTGTGTGTGTGTGTGCGTGTGTGTGTATGTGATTCAAATAGCACAAAGAAACAAAAACCTTCACGTACAATTAAAATACTTTGAAATCATATAAATGCAGTGCGATCTATAAATCCGCAAAAACAACCAAGCCAAGACCAAGGGAGTAATATTTCAGATCAAGAGCGAACCTATTGACATTTAAAGAGCCCTTTCTTCTTCTCACCTTTCTAGAAGAATTAGTTCAGAGGAGCTTTTCGTGTGCTTGGGGTCCCATTTACTGTAGAGGTGAAGCTTTAAAGGTCAAGGCTGCCTTAAACAGATCATTATGCTATATTTTTGGGCCAACGGAACAAAAAAAGAATGTTTTTCTGAAAAAGAAAAAGGCTGAACTTTGTGCTCAAAAGGGCTTTGAGCTCTGGGCAAAGGCACTGCACACTGAAAAACGCAACATTATGAATTCGAACTGAACTTCTTTCCCCATCAATAAAACAAAATTTAGCTGGAAACAGGTTGTGTGTGGGCTTGGAAATTTGGGTCTCTCCAAGTATAGTCTTTTTTGTCTTGTTCTCGTTGGTGTGCGAGTGCCCTGATCTCTTTGTGGTTGGCGGTTCTGACTCATATCTGACATTTCAATCTTTCAGCCCCGTCTCTAGAATCTCAGCCCTGAAATGTACCATCCCTGGGCGCTTTTCATGTGCTTCTCTACATCGCCTCTGCGTGTGAAGAAATATTTTGGTATTTTTGCTCTGATATGCCAAATCAGGTACAAAACACTTTGATAAATCTTTGCAATAAAACGGACTAAGAGATGGATTTGTAATCTTTATTTTTATAAAATCATTTATTTATATATACCTAACTGAAAAGGCAGAGCATCATATTCAGTGGGTTTTTTTTCTTCTCCAAATTTGATCTTGCTATTTGCTCTAAAATGATCTCTAAAAAACTAAACAAACAAACTTTTACTTGAGTAAAGTTCTTAAAGTTATCACATTTCTTTAAAGACTTGGAGAAAACTTTGTGATTATTGTGAAGCATGCAAAAAGACAGAAATCTCTGAGATTTTATTATAAACTAATTTGGGTTTCTTTGCTTTATAATGACATGCGTGAGGAGAATGATGAGAGTACACTTTAATTTTGTGGTAAACAGTGGTGGAAAGAGTATTGAAAAATCACACAAGTAAAAGTACCATTACTTGCCTAAAAATGTAGGGCAAGTAGAGTAAAAGTATCTGTTGTAAATAATACTCAAAGTATGAGTAAAAAGAAGACATTTCAAAAGTACTCAAGAGTAGCGAGTAGCGAGTAGTGAGTATTACGCTGTAAAAAGCTGATGCGTTTACATGTAATTTGTGGACATGTGTAAACGTAACAATCTGTAGTGCATCTAATTATTGCCCAGCAGGCACACAACGTCATAAGACGTTAATATTAGGTTAGATTTAGCTTGTAATGTCAGGTGACCAAACTTCAACATCTAGCAAGCGTCTAAGGACAATGTTATTCTGATGTTTAATAATGACATCAAAAGACGTTGATATTTGGTCGACTTTAGATTGCTAGAAAGTGACCAAAATTCAACCTCAAGCCAACATTTTAAACCAACATTATATTTACGTCAAATACTGACATTTATTCATCAGGTATGGCAAGCAAAATCCAACGTCTGATAGACATCATAGTGGTAGCATCCACACAATGTCAAGCTGTAACATCATTGGACGTTGATATTTGGTTGGACGTTGGACATTGACCTGACAGTAACCCGATTTTCATTTCCAAACAAAATGCAATATTCCCATGTCAGGGGTCATTGTAAATTTGACGTCTTGTGCCTGCTGGGTGATTAAGGCCATTTCGGTCATCTTCTCACCAGTGACATGCATCCAAACAGTCTCTGGGTCAGTGCGTGTAAAGATTTTGGACATCTACTTGGACACTTTTAATGCTTCCAAACAGTTTGCTGCAATTATAAAGCACGCATGTCTTGGGGTAGTTCATTATGATGCGATTTACCTTCTATGTGTGATTTGATTGGACAGGAATCACAGGATTGATTTTTCTAATCCCCATAGACACAAAAAAATAAAGTAGTGACAGCATGTTGAAGGAAAGTAGTGGAGTAAAAGTACAGATACTGCACTAAAAATAAACTCAAGGGAAAGTAAAGGTACACATTTTTAAAACTACTTGGTAAATTACAATTCCTGAGAAAAACTACTTAATTACAGTAATTTGAGTATTTGTAATTAGTTACTTTACACCACTGGTGCTAGGTTCTCTAAATACATTAATAGTATTTAATAACATAGTGATCAAGACAGTACAGGAATTTATATTCAATAGTGAATATAAACATCAACATCAATAGTGATCGAGACAGTATTTGACTTTATAATCATTGGTTCCAAGATTGACCGAAATGGGGACACGACACCTGAAATCAAGAGACGGTTAACCCTTGGACGGAATGCAATGTTGAGCATGAATGCCATCTGGTAAAGTAAGGATATCAGCACTGCAACTAAAGCAAGGCTAGTCAACGCGACCGTCTTCCCCATAGCAACCTATGGCTGCGAGACCTAGACAATCAAGAAGACAGACAGAAGTAAGATTGACGCCTTCGAGTTGTGGTGCTGGAGGAGACTGTTGCGCATCCTGTGGAAAGTGAGAATCACCAACCAAAAGTCCTAGGGCCAAAGACCTCGCTGGAAACCAAAATGACCAAACAGAAATGATCCTATTTTGGCCATGTCATGCGTAGCAATTCACTCGAGAAGGCAGTCATCCTGGGAATGGTCTGTGGAAGGAGGAGGAAAGGCCACCTGAGAATTCATTGGCTCGATACTGTCAAATCTGATACCAACATGAACATGTGCGAACTCAAAGAAGCGGTGATACATAGAACTGTGTGGAGGGGAATGATCCATAGAATGACCAAATAATTAAAATTGATTTATTAAGATATAATATTAAGCTTTTTAAATCTATAATATTAAAACTGAGACTAAAATAGCATTGTTTTGGGAAAAAATCTGATGTGTAACATTTTACTACTTTAGTATTTTAGGTCTTAATAAAATAAAGCCTGTTGTTGGAGGCATTATTGTTAATCAAACAACAAAAAAAAAAGAAGGAATTACTAAATTTCTCAGTTATTTGAGGTTTAAATGCTTCTACTAAACAGATTTTTATTGTATTTGTTAGATTTTAAAAACAAACAAAGAACTGTAGAACTGCTGTTGCTTTTAATAGAGTCATTAATAACTGAACATTTGAACTCTGGGCAAAAGCACTGCACATTGAAAAACGCAACATTATGAATTAGAAAAGAACTTCTATCCCCATCAATAAAAAAAGATTTAGCTGGAAACAGGTTGTGTGTGGGCTTGAAAATTCTTGGATAAAAACATCTAATGTGTAACATTTTAATGCTTCTACTGAACAGATTTTTATCATATTTGTTAGATTTTAACAACAAACAAAGAACTGAACAGTGTTGTTGTTTTCAATATAGTCATTAATAACAGAACATTTGAACTGTCATACTTGATTTATTCAGTATATTTGATTATTATTATTTTCTACTGCTTTTGTGTTCTTGTAAATTCATTCATTCAGTTTCTTTTCGGCTTAGTCCCTTCATTGACCAGGGGTTGCCATAGCAGAATGAACCGCCAGCATATGTTTTACGCAGCGGATGCCCTTCCAGCCACAACCCAGTACTGGGAAATGGCCAATTTAGATTATTCCATTCACCTATAACGCATGTTTTTGGACTGTGGGGGAAACCGGAACTTAATAACATATATTAAGCTTTTTAAATCTATAATATTAAAACTGAGACTAGAACATCAGTTTGTTTGGAAAAATCTGATGTGTAATATTTTACTAGTTCAGTATTTTATCTCTTAATAAAATAAAGCCTGTTGTTGGAGGCATTATTGTTAATCAAACAACAAAAAAAGAAGGAATTACTAAATTTCTCTGTTATTTCATGTTTAAATGCTTCAGCGGAACAGATTTTTATTGTATTTGTTAGATGTTAACAACAAACTGTACAGTGTTGTTGTTTTTAATATAGTCATTAATAACTGAACATCTGAACTGTCATATTTGATTTATTCAGTATTGACTATTATTATCTTCTACTACTTTTGCGTTCTTGTAAATATGGGAAAACTAATACAAATTTTCTGCTCTCATGTTTCTAGTTGAAGCAAATGATGATCCAATTCATGACTCGAAATAACAATAAAGAGCTTTGTGATCTACTGAATCAGTTCAGTCAAAAAAAAAAAAAAAAAAAAAGAAACAGCAGATGATTTATTTGAAGACATTTGTTTGGATCTTTCCATAAAATGTTTGTGTAAGACAGGACTAATTTCATATGGATCTTATCTCAAGTAATCATCAATATCGCAAGAATTTCTGGTGCCACCAATATCCAAAATAATGTAGTTAATATTGAATGTTGAATTTAAGTTACATTGCATCTACATGCCAACTAATGCTCTTTAGATTATAAGTAGACTGTTAGGTTGGGGTTAGGGTTAGTGTAAGTTGACATGTACTTGCAAAGTTTCTTATAGTCAGTTAAATGTCTGTTGAAGGAGCAGTATCAACAGATATTAAGCAGACAGTCTAATACTCAAATGGACCATCAAAATAAAGTGTTACCCTTGTGTCTACTAAAGTGTGTACTAAAACCAAAACTAAGCTCATTAAAAATATTGTACATGCCTGTGAAACCTGAAATAGGCTATGTTGCTCCTGGTACGTTTAGCTGCACATTTACAACACAATCTCACGCCAATTTGTAACTTTTTGATTTAGTGGCTACTTTGTATGAATTCGTACAATCTCATTCATACAATTTAGTACGATTTGCTCATCCCCCGATGACGGTTGGGTTTAGGGGTGGGGTTGGGTGCCATGCCTCCTTTTTAAAATCCTACAATTTACGACTGAACTCAAACAAATCAGCCACTAAACTGACAAAACGTAAAATAGTTACATTTCCTCGTGAGATCAGACTGCACGTTTCAGATGACAAATACACTAGAGCAGGGGTCACCAACCTTTTTGAAACTAAGAGCTACTTCTTGGGTACTGATTAATGAGAAGGGCTACCAGTTTGATACACACTTCTTAACAAATTTTCTCAATTTACTTTTATAATTGTATGTTATTATTAATAATAAATGATATTCATCTATGTGAGGACGCTGATCATGGTAATGATTTCTCACAATAGTTGTCAACAATGATTTAACAAGGTAGGAAACAGATAAATACCAATATGCAACACTTAATTTGTCTTAAATAGTTTTTAAAGGTTTTTTTGTATATAACTTAATGTCATTTTCAAATTTACACCAACGCAAGTGTGATTTAAAAAGAATAGCTACAAACATTAGATGCAGCTTACTGGCATGTGGTGCTATTTTTGCAAATCTGAAATACCATGTTTTTAATGTTTTGTGTATGCTACAGATATACATCCTTAAATGTCCACGAGAAGGCAGGGCTTAAATCACCTAGACCAGGGATTCCCAAACTTTTCAGGCCCACAAACCTAAAATAACAATGCCAGTGACATCCACTATTCTTGGAGGTGGTTATAAATATACAAATGTTGCAAGCCACTGTGCACACACACCAATAAGCCTATATATACAGGAGCATATTGACAACACAAAACAGTGCTCTTATAATCATATACGTATTTATTAATTTGTTTAATTTAACATTAAGCTCACCTAATTAGACTGATGGACACTGTTTAGAACACAAGTCTATTCTTGGTTTAATTTTAGAGACTGCCAGTTGGAGATCATTCTCCATGTTCAGTGGGCTGTATTTATTTTGAATGCACACCAATGATGTAAAGGTGTCTGAAATCTGCTACAACTGACGCTATTGCTGTGTCATTAATCTAAGTAATCGTTACGCAAGTACGTTACGTACGTACATTAATCGCCGTATATTAATCCCAGTTGTAAGAGCAACAAATGCTAACTTGACTTTTAGTTTATCATTTAGAAAAGCAACAGAAGGTAGATCATCACAAACACTGCAGAAGACCTATTGGAACCCGCATGGACCCAAGATCCTCACAGAAATCTCACAGAAGTTTGGTGAAGGAAGTCAGTGGATGGCAACATCAACAGCCTGAAATATCAAGACATTTGTGCTGCCCGTTACATTACAAACCACAGGAGAAGGCAAATTCTTCAGCAGGACAGCCTTCCTTCTCATACTTCAGCCTCCACATCAAAAGCTACAGAAAGCAAAGAAGGTCAAGGTGCTCCAGAATTGGCCAGCTCTGTCACCAGACATGAGCATTATTAAGCATGTCTAGGGTAAAATGATGGAGGAGGCATTGATGATGAATCCAAAGAATCTTGATGAACTCTGGGAGTCCTGCAAGAACGCTTTCTTTGCCATTCCAGATGACTTTATTTATAAGTTATTTGTATCATCGCAGTGATGTATGGATGCAGTCCTCTAAGCTCATGGGAGTCATACACAATATTAATCCTTTTCCCACTGCACCATGACTATATTCTACTGTACATTATTTCTGTTAAGTGTCATGACTTTTGTCTAAGCAATATTTTTTAAAATAATTAAAAATCAAGGCATGATCATATTTTATTTTGGTAAATTAGGCGTAATCTAGAGGCCTTTGCCTTTTATAAGCCACTTCTGATACCAAATGATCAACTAGAAGTCAAGTTATTATTTGTTATTCCTAAAACTTGGATACTTGGTAGCGTATACAGAATAAAATGGAAATATTCTGGCAAAAACAAGGAAAATTTGCATTTGTTAGAGATTCACAAGCTATAAAGCAAGTCCACAGTATTGAATAACTTCTTTGAAATGTAAATATCCCAGCCATCCTGGGTAAAAAACAAAACAAAACATGCTCACACTCACCAAATACACAATAACACGTTACACTTCAACACCAAACAGCTGCACTGTGACAAAAGGTAGCAATGCCCTGTCCATTGTAAAAAGCCTTTCGTTTAGAAGAGCTCTGCTGCCCTGGGTCAAATGCTCTGGAGAAGTTCTGGTCAGTCTTAAAAAAAAAAGAAATAGCAAATGGAGTGGTATAGGGAGGCAAAAGTCCGCAGAGAGGAGACTCAACGCCTCACTGCCCCTAAATTAGATCACAAATTCTCGCTCATGGCACAGTCTCACCACTGGCCCCTCAGGCAAAAGCCTGCACATTATTGTTTAATACTTCACTTGTGTTCTGCTGCCACCAAATACTCTCACACACATGACTTAAAGCACATTCACGGCTGAATTAAAGGACCTAAAAAAGACTGGGGGAAACTTACGGAAGTAAGAATTCTAACCGCACATGCTGACTGACATTTTGTCATTGCCTGTACAGTATTGAATGTCTTTGTCAAGTCTTTGTATGGCATCAAAAACAGCTTAAACAGTATGGAATATATAAGCTTGATGGCCAGAATCATGTGAAAATTATTTGGAAAGAAGGGAATTAAATCGACAGTTGAAATAAAACAAATAATTTTCATTTCAGAAAAATGCTGTTCTATCAAGGTATCTATTCTTCAAAAGAACATACAAACACAAACAATCATATAAAATGTATACAGTACACAAACATTAATTCTCAATTTCTCTGGATATGTGACTAATAGCAATTGCTAAAGCAAAGTAAACTACTAAATTTATTTTTATTAAAATGTAACCCTCTATGGTACAATATTGCCTCTAGGCAACAGAATAAGTGTATGTATTTTTAAATAGACAATTATTTGGTAAGTAAAGAAATACACACACACACACACACACACACACACACACACACACACACACACACACACACCCATCCTACCCACCAACCAACGAACAAACCACCCGACCAACAACCCAACCGACCGACCGACCAACAACCAACTGACCAACCAACCAACCCACCAACCGTCCAAACCGACCGACCAACCAACCAACCAACCAACCAACAGATCAACCAACTAACAAACCAACTGACCAACAACCAACCAACCAACCAACCAACTGTCCAACCGACCGACCAACAAACCAACCAACCAACCAACCAACCAAACAACCAACCAACCAACCCACCAATTGTCTAACCGACCGACCAACAAACCAACCAACCAAACAACCAACCAACCAACCCACCAATCGTCCGACCGACCGACAAACCAACCAACCAACCAACCAACCGTCCAACCGACCGACCGACCGACAAACCCATCAATCAATCCACCAACCAACATTGGTTTAAAAACAAAGTAAATGTCTGATTTATTATTTTTTGGCTAAAGCATTCACTCAGCTCCATTCATGTGGCTGTTGCTATCTATTTTCAGGTTTAGTCAAGCACTTAGAAACAGAAACGAAGATGGATGATCTGTTGGCTGTTATCTTCCAATCACTTTGAGTGTCTATGGAGCCAAAACGCATGAGAATAAAACCTCAACCCCAAAAAAATCTAAAACAAACAAATATGATATGTACTGTACTGTACAGTAGATGACTTGCTTATCTGGTTTAGTTTTTTTTTTTTAAAGTTATTACCATTACATTCCCGCATCTTGCAAAAATGTGTAATATACCAATGCAAATTAGAATTCTCACGTTTCTCCTCATTTCGCCCCTAGGAGGAGAGATTTTATTTATATCCTCGATGCAATGCAAATTAATTTGTCAGCTTGATACACACAGTCTCAGGCAAGCCATGAAAAGTGGTCGTCTATGGATAAATAGAAACAAGCAGATGCACTACAAGACCACTGTGCTGAACAGAGCGTGATCACAACTTTGCTGAAATTCTCTGAAAACTTTGCTGAAGTTTGCAAACCACAGGCCTGCCTTTCATTGTGACTAAACCGTTGAGCTTCACAGAACACACTTTGTAAATGGTATGCTTTTAATATATTTTTAATTTGTTGTTTGTCCTTTCATAACCTCATGCCTGGAGCTCAAATATTCCCTTCAAAAACATGTTACTATAAACCTCTGGAATAAACTTGCTCTGAAAAAATTTTTGCCTTAAAGCTAGCAAAGGATCCTAGCAGTTTAAAGATGATTTTAAAGAAATATTTCACTCTCAAATTAACACACACAACCTCAAGTCAATCAACAAACAAGATCCAAAAAGCTTAAAAAGGTGGAAAGAACCCTAAAAGCAATATAAATGTGCTTCATACCCCTCAGTTGTCTATGGCCATGTCCACATTAATGCGTTTTCATTTAATAACGCATGTTTTTTCTCTCCATTTAAGTCTTCCCTCCAAACTGAGATGGCATTGATGGCAAAATAATGTTTTCGTGTTGCAGAGTAGACTGTGAAAACGGAAGCTTGTCATCGAAAATGATGATGCATTTTAGTCACGTGACCAATTCAGTTAAAATGGTGGAAGACATTGTAATACTTTGAATGCTATTTTTGAAGCTTTATTAAAGATTAATGTCAGTTTGTCCCATATTGCCTCTCTTCAAAAGACATGGAAGGTTTGGGAGCTAGCTACCGTTCAGCGGCGAAAGCAGACGACAGTTGCTAGATTTTGTCGTAATGTTTCAAAGAGATGGATAGTAAACAAACGCCAGGCGGATATGACACAGGTAAAAGCATCTTATGTCTGTGTGCATGTGCAGTATGAGGACGAAGCCATTTTAATGTGGATGACAGAAAGAATTGAAAACGATAGTGTAGACATGGAGCAATTTTGGACAAAACCACAGTTTTCAAATGTATCGATATGTGTCGTAAATAATTGTAAAGTAATATACTACAGTATATGACCACAGTAAAAAAGCAGAGCTCCAAATACAGTACTTTAACCCTCTTGGTGCCATGCGGAAACTTTGATTTTATCTGACACATGTGCTTTAAATGTATTATATACATATTCATGGCTAAAGTCTGAAATCAGTGTGTTAAGCACAAACAGGGCTACACTTATATGTAATGTATGTACAAATTAGAAATTTGAGAATCCAAATGGATATTCGCCTGTACAGTAAATAAATTTACTCAAAGCTTTTTCAGCTGAATGAGGAAGGCTAGAGTTTTATTAATCCAAAGAGAAAAACAGGAGACCACTGGGGAACAAAATTTGCATTAAAATAACTGGCAAAAAACTAAGCAAACAGATGGACTTCAAAATATAACGATGATCAACTCAAGTACAAACAGGTGTGGGTTAATAAATGAATTGTCATGGCAACTAAAGATTTGTGAAAGTTAGAACAAAAGAAACTGGAAACATGAAATAAAGTCTATGAACAAAACACGCAAGCAACAATTCAAATGAACATGCTTGTACATCATTTATTTATGCACTTAAAAAATCTGTTTGTATTCAGCATGTTACTTTAAAAAGGTAATCGAGTTACATTACTTATCATGAATAGTAAATGAGTTAGTAATTGAACTACATTATTATAAAAGTAACCAATGACCATGGAAAGAAACTATTGTGTTTATTATGAGATGAACACTAAGGTGAATATATCTATATATACAGTATATCTATATATACAGTATATCTGTCTATCTATCTATCTATCTATCTATCTATCTATCTATCTATCTATCTATCTATATATATATATATATATATATATATATATATATATATATTATAGGTGGGCATAGATAATTTTTTTTAATCTAGATTAATTTTGAAATGAATCTAGATTAATCTGGATTAAAATGGCTCATTTGAATTCTGCCGAAGGCATTCAGAATATGTGTGTTACCCAAATAATAAGTCTTTGAGAACAGGTTTCTCAAGCCAGGTGTCGCATTAAACCAGGGTCTCATCCCCAAAATGTTTCCAAAATGCATCACAAACTGCTTGAGAAACTGTTCTACTATGATAATTGGTGATGAAAATAAATGATGTTCAATAAGATGTACTTGTGTTTACTAACTGTACTTAACTGTACTAACTGTTAACATCAATGTTGAACTGTAGGCATACATAAGCTCCAAACAGCGAATTCTGATGAGCGTAATCTGACTAAAGTCATCACTGAACTAAACAGAAATGGAATTAAGACGTGGAGTATGTATATATTAGTGGCATTATTGAAGTAAACACCGCGGTCTTTAGGACCTTTCGCCATATTTTCCGACAAGGTCCACACGCGGCTGTCAGAAAGGACTGCACACACACACACAAACACACACACACATCGTGAAATGCGGAAGTTTTTTTCTTACCATTTGGCATGCGTCATTAAATTCCATAACTCTCTCACCTGTCCTTACTCCGTATTTGCGTCTAATACCCCAGTTTGTCACGAAGGAATAAATGAAAAGTGAAACTGCCAAGCTGCAGTTAGAGTCTCTGCTGATTTGATTCAAAAGAGCAGACGGCTCACCAGTCAGGTATACATCCGCGGTAATCTATCAAGGTGAAAGCCATCATAACTTGCGTAAAATAGACCCAGCGATAAGATGTCGCGCGATAAGAGTCTCGCATTAACGCAGCAAGTTAACGCCGTTAACGGCCCAGCACTAACACATCTATCTATCTATCTATCTATCTATCTATCTATCTATCTATCTATCTATCTATCTATCTATCTATCTATCTATCTATCTATCTATCTATCTATCTATCTATCTATCTATCTATCTATCTATCTATCTATCTATCTATCTATCTATCTATCTATCTATCTATCTATCTACACACACACACATCTATAGATCTATCTATCTGTCTGTCTGTCTGTCTGTCTGTCTGTCTGTCTGTCTGTCTGTCTGTCTGTCTGTCTGTCTGTCTGTCTGTCTGTCTGTCTATCTATCTATCTATGAGCAATATATTGAGATATTGCATTTATACAACAGTTTGACAGCATAATCGCGCATATAAAAAAAGAAAATCAAACACAGAGAGTCTAAAAATTATTTGTACGAGGAACTACTTTCTTCCATTATTCATTCACATCTGCACCTGACAACAGAACAGCAGAAACCCATTGCTACTTCACACACGTCACTTTAGAGCTAGTATTTGAATGATTATCTAGCGTAATATCTAAATTGATGACAAAAGTGATTTTAAGATTATAAGGCTGAACTGCATGAAATGCCATCAGTCTACAGGAATTTCCCAGTATTTCTCTGTTGCAGTCGGGAGATCAAAATAATTTACAATAGAAAAGCCAAAGCAGTGCCAACACTATATATATTCAAAACAAAACAAATACAATTACACTAACGCTGCTGTGAGGCAATGTGAGAGACACCAGTCAAATGTAATATTTTATTGTAAATATACAACATATAAATATGTAAATATACAATATAATTTGTAAAAATATATATACAATATGTAAATATATATATTCAATTTTTACAGTGGAACAATAAAACATAATAAATGGTTTAGAATTTAATAATTTTTTTTCCATATATATTCATTTTTATTGCACGTTTCACAACTGGCCAATAAATGTGTCTAAAAATAATGTATGCGTCTTCAGAAATGTAACAAAGATTTTTGTAAAGCTATTTGCTTTGATGTAGTGGCTCCCTCTCATCCTTTGAAAGCAGAGCTCGCATAATCGCTTGCTTCATAGCCAATAATCATCAGTTATCTGGATGCAGTGTAACATCACTGGCTAATGAACCTACACGTCTCTGTTATTTGTCTATTTTTGTTAGTCATTTTCGAAAGTGAGTTTATTAAATATTTCAGTATGTTACAGTATGACTGCTGTTTTTGGGTGTGGTAAATTGAACATCTGAACACCATGCATGCACCGTAGTTCAATAAAATGATGAGTGTCATACTGAACAAACAAATCAATACGACTCAGGAACAGTGAGTTGTCTCAGTGAGTGATTTGTTCATTTTGTACAGACCCAACATTCGCAACATAGGCATGCTCTCTAGGGAAACATTAGTTTACCTCCAGAGTCTTCTTTTTTATGGTATAAACAGCATGGCTTCAGTCTAGGAGAATGTGACATTTGCGGTAAAAAGAATGAAGTGGACAGATATTTAAAACACATAACAGGACTAATTGTTTATTAAACATGATGATAGTATTTGTGATTAATTGAATATCTTGTGATAAACACTTCAACTATATAACAGTATTGTTATTATATATTATATATAAAAATAACCTCCTAAAACATTAGTTTGTTTGACCCAGGACTGGCCAATAAACAACCCAGCAAATGGTTAATGTATAGACCATTTCAATGTGGTCATGTCACTAGACCATGAACATATTCTGCTTGTTATCAAACTATTTAATAACTGTAACAAGAGGCAATTCAATTATAAGTTAATGTTGAAGCAGCTATTATAACATTATTTAACAATATGTGGCTCTATCTGGATTCTCAGAATCTATAGAAATTAAAAATGTCCAACAGACCATTGTTTTTGTTTACATCCCTCAAAATGGTCTATAGAAAGCTGGGTAAAAATAACTCAGAATGTGTTCTGTCCAATATTTACTCAGTGTTAGGTTGCCCAATAACCCAAATTGCATGGTTTTTAAACTCAGCATATTTAAAGCGGCAGTAGGTAATCTGCCAAAATGCTATCCGTTAGCATATTACTGTAGCTCTGAAAACACAGTCTCTCCCCTGCCGTCCAAAGCTACGCCTCCTAAAATCACAAACGCACAACTTAAAGTTGACAGTAGACAACCTATTAGATCATGCCATTTGCCAGTTAGAAAACTTTATAGTACTTTATTCATTCATTTTCTTGTCGGCTTAGTCCCTTTATTAATCTGGGGTCGCCACAGCGGAATGAACCGCCAATTTATCCAGCACATTTTTACGCAGCGGATGCCCTTCCAGCCGCAACCCATCTCTGGGAAACATCCATACACTCATCCACACTCATACACTACGGACATTTTAGTCTACCCAATTCACCTGTACCGCATGTCTTTGGACTGTGGGGGAAACCGGAGCACCCGGAGGAAACCCACGCGAACACAGGGAGAACATGCAAACTCCACACAGAAGCGCCAACTGACCCAGCTGAGGTTCGAACCTGCGACCCAGCGACCTTCTTGCTGTGAGGCGACAGCTCTACCTACTGCGCCACTGTATCGCCCTATAGTACTTTATAATACTACAATTCCGAACAAAAAACTATTTATACTTAGCACATTTTCAGTTGTGTAGCAAGCAAAACTTGTCATAATGTGCAATATTTCATGCATGCAAGAATCGCTGGTTTCACTCTCCCACATGCTTTGTCCTAAAGCAACAACTGTATGCTTAGTGGTTGGCCGGCGGCGTGCAGGAATTACACTTATTACTAAGCCATACTTACATGCTATTTCAGACCGAATATTCAGAGTAGCATGGTAAACAATATAGGGAGCGCGTCGCAGGTTGTCAAAAATTAACAAATGTAAATATAAAACCAACGTCACCTCAGTAAAGCAGACTAGGCGGAATAGCGCTATTTACTTATGTTTTGTTATTAAAGTAAATAAAAATCTACATTATCGATGCTGTAAAAGGTCCCTTATGAAATTGAAAATAGTCACATCAATCTTTCGCCAGAGGATTTCAGTGGCTGAACAACACTTCCATATAACCCATTCATAAAACAACACTCTACATAAGCCAAAATAGTTTTAAAACATAACATTACCTGTTTGAAAGAAATACTTCAGTCATGGTGTCATCCTTCTATTTAATAAAGTTTTGATTCAGCATTTGTTTTCACTCTCTCTGCAGATCTGTCTGCATGAACATGGGTGCACAGATGTACAAATCTACATTTGTTGACAGACAGTTTGGGCTACTTATCAGAATTTTGGGAATTATCGGCCTGAAAAATTTTAATTGGATGAACATCAGAGCCAGCCCTCAAACTAAGCAGCTGCTAAGGCCCCCCGCCACCACTAGGGGGCCCCACCACACGCTAGGTGTCTGAGCAGTTTGCTCGCTGAAATCGTTTTCTATTTGCATTGTAGAAATTGTCACTGACAGTGCTTTAGCACATAAATAGTTAAATATTTATATATATCACATATCATATGTGTTCTTTGTTGTCATGGTCCGAATTCATTCTTTCAAGGTAACCTACAAGACAGACCGGTCACCACATGAACGTGAATCTGAGCACAGACAGACTTTGCTGACCTTTTTTTAAAATTTTTTTTTAAATTGGACCGCGAAAAGGAAACAAATATATTCTTCAGGCGCAAAAAAAGAGGAGCAGAAAATTATGTCGAGTAGAGACAAGCACAAGATCTTTTTAACATTTTTAAGTGGTAATAAACATGATGTTAAAGACATGATCTAGTAGCACATTTATTGAAAATAGGCAATTACAAATGAATAAACCTTGTCTGAAATATTTAATCTTTGCCTGGTTTTAAAGACGAAGCTAAAATGGATTTTACTGAAATGCAATTTTACTGAAGCATCTTTCGCTGGCATATTGTGTACACTGGTAATTTTTTTCTCCTGAGACATGTTTATAAGACTCTTTAATTTGTTTGCTAAATTAATAGAATATGTTTTAAACACTCTAAAGACACAAAGTGAATCACTGGTCCCTTTTTTAAAGATTGTTTAATTCTTCGTTTTTGAAGCTGCTAGTTAACACAAATAGTGTTGTTTTAAAATGGCCAAATCATTCAAACAATTATTAAGTGGAAGAAATGTGGCAATTCAATAAGCAATAAAACCATTGTGGGCTGATATGCAATGACAATACTACTCTAATAAGAGCAAGGCAGGGCCCCAAATTGATTCTGCTTAGGGCCCCCGCATATTCAGAGTCTGCTCTGATGAACATTTTTTAGTCTTATGGCTTACTTGGTTCATGCTTTTATGACTTCTAGGCTGGATTACTGTATTGCTCTGTTCGCTGGTTGCCCAGCATTCTCTATTAATAAACTTCAGCTAGTACAAAATGCAGCAGCCAGAGTTCTTACCAGGTCTAGAAAAAAATGACCATATCACCCCAATTTTATCCTCCTTACACTGGCTGCCTGTTAAGTTCCGTACTGATTACAAAATATTGCTTCTTACCTATAAAGCTTTAAAAAAATCAAGCTCCTGTTTATCTCATATTTCATTTTGTGTTGTCACTTGTCACTTTATGTACACTGGAGGCTTCTGTTGCCAAAACAAATTCCTTGTGTGTGTGAAGCACACTTGGCAATAAAACTGATTCTGATTCTAACCAACCTTCTGTCTCGCTACAATCCAAGATCTCAAAAGTCTTATGGTAGTACCTAGAATAGCAAAGTCGAGTAAAGGAGGTCGAACCTTCTCATTTATGGCTCCTACACTCTGGAATAGCCTTCCCATTAATGTCCAAGGCTCAGACATGACTGTGCTCCACGCAGGTGAGTGGGCTTGACAACTACCTGTAGGACACACTCATCCTGTCTTAATGCACCAGACATTGTGTTAGAAACTCTCATATGCTTTACATGTTTGTTTATATAACTGCTATTTTCATTTATAACACTCGATTTTTGCATCTCGTTTAAATACACTACGAACAGCAGCTACGCTAATTACTTTCTTTAATCTCTATTTCCACCTGGGGATACTCATCCTGAGGCCCCTAGAGACTATGCAGTGCCATTGATGCAATCCAAGACCTGTGAAGAGATAATCCCAAGGTACCCATAATCCTGGACTAGGCTGTATCCCGAGCTGATGCTGTGGTGGTCATGGAAAAATGGAGTGCATGAGACTGATTCCTGAAAGACCACAGTGACCAACGAGTCCCCACATTGATCCAGTGGGCCAGCCTGACCTCCCGTCATTTCCCTACTCACACCTGCAGCTTCTCCGAGATGGATGTCCAGCTTTTCCAGCCTCTGGCACCTAGACTGCAGCTCCACACAGGAAGTTTGGCCAAAAGAATAATAGTTGTGCCCAACAGAGCCTGGTTTCTCTCGAGGTTTTTTTTTTCCCTTCACTTCGTCAATTATTGAAGTTTTTTCCTCGCCATTGTCGCCACTGGCTTGCAAGGATCGGGATTTGTGGAGCTGTGCTTCGGTGAATTTGCTCTTCAGTGTTTGAACTTTCAGCAGTGAAATTGTAACCACACTGAACTGAACTAAATTAAACTACAACTCTGAAATCTGGACTTTACTAGAACTATGTTAAGCTGCTTTGACACAATCTACATTGTAAAAACTGCTATCAGGGCCGGAGCAAGCCGAACTGCCACTCTAGGCAAAAGACTATCATGCCGCCCTCAACCCGAAAGTGAAAATGAAACTGACCAGTTCATAAAGTAAGGGGGGGGGGGGGGGGGGGGGATGTTGTGTTGATGTTGCGGATAACTGTACGTTCACACTGAAAGTAGGGAGAGCGTCAAAGGTCGCTCTGGCCGCCCTGGCGACGACGCGGTCTCTGCCTTCAGCTCCGGCGGCGAGAGCGTCAAAATTCGCTACATTGATCTTGTATTTAAAGGAGCCGTTGCAGCATATCAGCAAATCAGTTACACTCCCGCATAAAACATGTTTTCTAGCATGATGTTGCACACTTATCAAATTCATTTACTTACAGAAGATCTAGTTGCATGTGGTGTGACTTTGCTCCACTTAATTATCCAATGTGTCCATATGTCTGAAATATTCTGAAGCAGCAATACTGTTTTGTATTGTCGCATGAAATTCCCGCTTTTTTAAAGAAAAAAATATGTAACATAGATGCACATGAGTAACTCGCCAGTACTTTTTTAATGTATGTTACTGTAAGAAAAACATTGCAAACAATTGGAAATCCGGCGACCGTAATATTAAAACCCTTGGGAACAACTGTGGTCAGAACCAAAGTTCACAGTGACTGTGTTCTCTGACTCCTCTCAAGCGGTGGACTTCTACATTCTGATTGCTTACCGCCGAACCGCGTCACAGCTCATTACCATAAAGTTGACTTGATTTCAACTCTCCTCGACACCCACACCGGCGAAGACGCGCCGCACTGCTCCTCGCCGCTTATCGCCCCCGGCTCCCATTGAAAATAAATGACTTCCGGCTACTTTGACGCCGCTTTCGGTGTGAATGTATAGTAAAAAGTCAGCACGTTGGGTTGGGCGGCGGGGCGTGTTTGCCGCCCTCACAATTATGCCGCCCTAGGCGGCCGCCTAGGTCGCCTCTATGAACGCGCCGGCCCTGACTGCTATATAAATAAACAAATTGAATTGATTTACCCAGAATATAAAAATACATACAGTACAAAAACATTTAGATCATTTAATTTAATCATTATTATTGGAATGTGAAGAGACTTTCAATCAGCACAACAAAAAAAAAAATGTTTTTGAAGACAAACACCCACTGCACCTGTAAGAGTGTGCATTATATACGAGTTAGTTGAACTTGAGAAATGAATCGATCTAAAGTAGGTTGCAAAGAAAGAAATAAATAAATCATTCACAAATCAGATCTCTCAATATCTTGAATACAAACAGTCTGAGAGGGTGTCTACATTTTGCTAATTTAAATTTCAGTCTATTCATCATACAGAACAGCTTTGAATTAGTGGGAATGTCATGCACAAGGACTGCTATTTCACTACCACTGAATGCCTTTAGTTCCCTTTCACTTGCAAATAGTTTTAAAGTTCTCCTTTTGTGCTCCATGGTAGAAAGTACGCCACTAAGGTTTGGAACGACATGAGTAAATAATGACCTTTTCATTACATGACCTTTTTATGAATGCAAGAAACGTTTCTTATTTAGAGCTCTGTAAAATTTAAGAGCCTCATAGGGGTGCAGAAGAATACAGGGAAAGCTCTGTGACAAATATGGAGTGTAGAGAGAAGATAAAGTTTAAAATGCATCAGCAATAACACATTTTCACTGTTCCGGCACAAATTTTAGGATTACAGAGAAGTGCAGCGTTTCTGATCTCACCATGACTCAAAAGGAAATGCCACCCTGTTGAGCTTTGGTGTAGAAACATTTCGCCAGCAGCTGTAGAAACCAACGCTGTTTCCTTAACAAGCATGAGATGACCTTTAGATTAAAAAAAAGAAAGCATGTCCTGTTGACGGAAACCTTTATCTTTAATCACTCTGTTTGAAATTTCCATTAAACAGCCATCATTTATATGCCATCCATTCTTATCACTCGTGTTTAAATGCATTCAAATGACATCTTAAAGGTTCAAGTTCAGAGCCAAACTCAAGGTCGGTTTGAAGCTTTGAACAGATAGAGCAGTTGTGATTGATGGCAGTTGTGAGGTCAGAGCCAGCTCATCATTATGCTAATCATCTCTAAGACAAAAGATCCTCGCCATTGATCCTCTGTTCAAACACAGCGGTGGACAACGACTGGACAAATTTACACTGTAGGCGTGAACGCTGAGCTGAGAGATGTGGAGGAATCTGAGCTACAGTACATCCAGCAGAGAATCACTTTCAACAATACAATAGAACAATACAACAGAATGTGATAGATGAGATTTTACCAGACATACTGATACAGGCTGAAATATAGATAGAGAGACAGAGTTAGATCAATAGAATGAATGATAAATAAACAGAACAATACCAAGAATAACACACTGACAGATTGATAGCAGATAGTAAAAGAGACAAGAATAACAAATAGACAGACAGACAGATAGATAGATAGAACAAAGGCACTGTGACGGAGTCAAATAGACAGATATAAAGATAGACAGACAGACAGACAGACAGACACAACAAAGGGAGGTGACAGACAGTCAAATAGACAGATAGACTGACATACTGATAATTAGACAGACATATGGATGGATGGATGGATGGATGGATGGATGGATGGATGGATGGACCAAAGGCACAGTGACAGACAGTCAAATAAACAAAGGCACAGTGACAGGCAAATATACACAGACAGACAGACAGACAGACAGACAGACAGACAGACAGACAGACAGACAGACAGACAGACAGACAGACAGACATATATTAGATAGACATATCTGGATGGATGGAACAAAGGCACAGTGACAGGCAAATATACACAGACAGACAGACAGACAGACAGACAGACAGACAGACAGACAGACAGACAGACAGACAGACAGACAGACAGACAGACAGACAGACCAAAGGCACAGTGACAGACAGTCATATAAACAGATAGAAAGACAGACAAGTTAGAGAGACAAACTTATAAGTAAATAGACAGAAGGACATATTTAGACAGACATACTGATATTTAGACAGACGGACGGACGAACAGATATATAGAAGTTAGGCAGATATATAAAACAGATAGATAAGAAAATAGATAGAACAGATAGAATAGATAGATAGAAAATATCTGACATCAGATTCAGTTTAAAATGGTAATTCTATAAAAATAAAATAATCCAGGCTGCATGCAACATGGAAATTTACTTCTATGGAAAAAATCCATGTACTCTACAGAGGTGCATATACAGTAAGCAGCTCTCAGCGGACAAGCAAGCCTGTCAGAGTCTCTCCAGCAGGTGCAGAGGAACAACGGAGCATGTGTCCCGACAGAGACCCTGCGAGCGCAGAGTTACAGCATAATGCTAAACAGCCCTGCGCGTCCCAAACGCCTGCAGCGGAGCCTGAATAATTGATGAAGTGCTGCGAATGTCAAGACCCAGCGAAATCTCTGTACTTGTTCCATGATCAATGGCAGAGCCCATATTTCCTGACACCCAACTTATCATGTTTACATTAAGAGTCTCAACTACAGCTAATGCTGTTTGATGTTGCTCAGCAAAATCATCTGCTTCAATGGTTGCCTCTGAATTAAGGAGCTCCAGTTCCAGGCTGGGGATGTAAAGTGGTCACAGGAAACCTTTCAAATGTATATTCCCCCCTGAATGTGTGCCACGGGACCCTGTCGCACAGTGCATTATCTGTCAACGCAAGCAAAAAAAGGAGGATTATACAAAATTGGTGCCATAGGTGGGATTTATTAGACCATTTCTTTTTATTAGATGTTGCTGGATAAGCCAGCTTTTGAATTGAGAAACAATGATTCAGCACTGAAACGCTATTTCATCATTGTTGTAACCAATGTTCCCCTTAAAGCAGAACATAGCCATGCATGTCTGATGGGAAACCATGCAGAGGAGCCCATCTGCATCCATTGTCTCTTTCCCACCAATTATAAATGCAGCTAGGAGAACTGTTTGTAAATATGCGCCGTTGATTAATTTGCTAGAAAGAGAACATCCTTGAACATAATGGAGATTTCAATTGCATACTGCAGTGGCACCAACAGAAGCCCACATAGGACAATATTATTTCCTTTTTTTTTGCTGAAAACTACATTTAATCCAACTAAATTTAGCTGAGTGGCTGAAAAGCTCACACAATTTTTGGGAAAGCAAAACTGAACATGATACAGTACATACAGATTGTTTTCTAAATAACTGAAATGCTCAAATATGTATTATTTCCTTGTATTTATTTCACAATTGACTAAATAGATGCTTACATTTTTTATTAGTCTTTAAATTTTGCTCATGTAAATTTTGGAACCGCAATTGCAATACAGTTTTATTTTAATCCTGTACATTAGGCTGTGTCCTTTTTAAATAGTGACTAGCATCCACTAAAAGTGCAAAATCACACTAAAAATACAATAAAAACTTTCATATTTACCAAATATTTAAAGAATAATTTGATGACATATAAAAAGAGTTTATTAAAGGGTCACTGCCCCTAAAATATTGTTTATTTCTCAATTTAAATCATTATATTTTGTTGATGTCCTTAATCACTAGAAGTGATCATATACGTTTTATAAATTTTAACAGACAAGTAAGAATACCTTAATAAACTGTTCTATTTTTAGATAAATATATCTGTTACATATTATTTCAAAATTTATAGTACATTTGATACAATATAGATGTACATGTCAGTACAACAGTACATATTTTGCATATATCTCCCTTATCTGGCCCATTCATTTCAGGTTTTGAAGTCTCTTCTAATGTTCTGATGAGTTGATTCAGGTGTGTTTGATTAGGAAAAGGTTGAAAATGTGTATGGTTGATGTGCCTTTAGGAACAGGGTTGGGAAACACTGGTTTACACCCTCACTGGACACTTTATTAGGTACACCTTACTAGTACGGAGTTGGACCCACTTTTGCCTTCAGAACTGCCTTAATTCTTCGTGGTATAGATTCAACATGGTACTGGAAAAATTCCTCAGAGATTTTGGTCCATATTGACATGATAGCATCACGCAGTCACAGATTTGTCAGCTGCACATCCATGATGCGAATCTCCTGTTCCATCACATCCTAAAGGTGCTCTATTGGATTGAGTCTGGTGACGATGGAGGCCATTTGAGTAGAGTGAACTCATTGTCATGTTCAAGAAACCAGTCTGAGATGATTCACGCTTTATGACATGGTGCGATATCCTGCTGAAAGTAGCCATCAGAAAAGGGATGGACGTGGTCAGCAACAATTCTCAGGTAGGCTGTGGCGTTGACATGATGTTCAATTGGTTCTTATGGGTCCAAAGTGTGCCAAAAAAATATCCCCCACACCATTACACCACCACCACCAGCCAGAACTATTGATACAAGGCAGGATGGATTCATGCTTTCACGTTGTGGATGCCAAATTCTGACCCTACCATTCGAATGCTGCAGAAATCAAGACTCAGAGCAGGCAACGTTTTTCCAATCTTCTACTGTCCAATTTTAGTGAGCCTGTGTGAATTGTAGCCTCAGTTTCCTATTCTTAGCTGACAGGAGTGGCACCCGGTGTGGTCTTCTGCTGCTGTAGCCCATCCGCTTCAAGGTTGGATGTGGACGTTGGACATGTTGTGCATTCAGAGATGCTATTTAGCTCTTTCAGTTGCTGTTGCCTTTCTATCAGCTTGAACCAGTCTGGC
Source organism: Danio kyathit (assembly GCA_903798195.1). NCBI lineage: Eukaryota > Metazoa > Chordata > Actinopteri > Cypriniformes > Danionidae > Danio > Danio kyathit. The sequence continues at coordinate 19,006,771 of LR812529.1, read as the reverse complement.
CATTCTCCTCTGACCTCTGGCATCAACAAGGCATTTGCACCCACAGAACTGCTGTTCACTGGATATTTTCTCTTTTTCAGGCCATTCTCTGTAAACCATAAAGATGGTTGTGCGTGACAATACCAGTAGATCAGCAATTTCTGAAATACTCAGACCAGCCCATCTGGCACCAACAACCATGCTACGTTCAAAGCCACTTAAATCACCCTTCTTCCCCATTATGAAGCTTGGTTCACATATCTACATGCCTAAATGCATCAAGTTGCTGCCATGTGATTGGCTGATTATAAATTTGCGATAGCAAGCGGCAGGTGTACCTAATAAAGTAGCCGGTGAGTGTATATTGTCAATACAGTATAGATGGAAATATACATACAGTATATATATATATATATATATATATATATATATATATATATATATATATATATATATATATATATATATATATATATATATATATATATATATACACACACACACACACACACACATATATATATATATATATATACACACACACACACACATATATATATATATATATATATATATATATATATATATATATATATATATATATATATACACACACACATACACACACACACATACATATATATATATATGTGTGTGTGTGTGTGTGTGTGTGTGTGTGTGTGTGTGTGTGTGTGTGTGTGTGTGTGTATATATATATATATATATATATATATATATATATATATATATATATATATATATATACACACACACACACACACACACACACACACATATATATATATATATATAAATAATAGTTTATATGCCTCATCTTTGATTCCACCATTAGAAAAAAAACATATCTGCACAAATAGAACACAAATAGAACTTAGTCTGCATATGACAGCTATGAGATAGATACTGTAACATGCATACAGTAACTCCAGTTTAATTTTATTACACACTTGAAAACCCATACAAGTGAAAGAAACCCCTCCTCTTGTATTTTCAGAAAACTTTAAGATATTCCACCCGGAAATTCAGTCTTGTCAGCTTTTACTGACCAGCTCTGACAACTCTCTTCACGAAGATGTTCATTTGGTTGCCCTGTCAGCTGTTTTTCTGACGAGTGAAAAATGTGCTACATCTCCAGCTCCTTCCTAATGCCATCATGTTTTGTTTTCTGTCAGTTTCCCCTCCACCTGTCTTCCCGTACCCGTCATTTTCCCTTCCGATGCCTTCAGCTCTAGGGATTCATTGGCTCAGCAGTCTCATATGCATAATCCTTGTGTAGCTCAAGACAGACGAGCTCCCCAAATTACATCAATCTCAATGCTGGGCGCCACTGGCTCAAGAACATTACCTGTTATTAGCCTACGAGAGCCCTGTCGGTTAACTAGCATGCAAATGAGCACTTCAAAGTTTGCCTGGCATGTCCGGTCTGGAAGAACAGGGTTACTGACCTGCAGTCTCGTTCATGCCGCATCCCATGAGGAGGGTCTAATATATTCCTGAAGATGAAGGCTGCTGAGGCAAATAGTGCTGAGTCACCACTGGGTTCAAAAGACTGCTGCTATTTGAATATGGAACAAAAGTTCACTTTTGGGAAGGAACTTCAAAAGTTGTCTTTTATGTTATCTTAAGGTAGAAGAGATGCCTTTGAACAGCTGAAATTGCGGTGGCTATGTCTTGAGTCTGGCTGGGTGCAATTAGCTCTTAGCTGGGTGAAATTGTTGCTGGCTTAAATTTTAAGTTGAATCAAATTACCCTACAACAATTTACATCAAATAATCTGAGTATGTATCATAGCACCTCCTGCAGCCATGGTACAGCAGCAAAGTTCCTAGATTATTAGAGCAGAATGTTTGTTTTAATGTAGCCATTCTAATGTTAGTCCGTTTAGAACAGTGCTCGGGAACCTATGGCCCTGCAATAATATTTTACAGTTTAAAATAATGATAGCCGTCACTAGAAATCAGTTTCCTATTAAAAATACAATTACAAATCCCTTGTTATTGTCATTTTTGCAGGTAAAAGAAAACTTTACTTTACTTTACTATAAAACGTGACATTTTGAACAATGCGTGTGCTGCGCTGTGAATAATCGTACATTTTTATGGTAACCATGCGCGCAAAATCAAACAACATTCATCAATAATGATGGCAAAAAGAAAAAAAATTCTGAGGAACATCAAAAGTTTCAAAATGAGTGGGCAGAAAGCTCTGGTGCTCTGCTCTGTCTGATTTGCACAAAACGCATTTCCTCTTGTAAAAAAAATAAATAAATCAAAGGTTAAGAGACATTTTGAAACCCACCATGCAGCTTTTGCGGCAAAGTACACTGTAAAAAATGGCCGTGATTCAACAGTAAAAAAACTGTAAAAATGCTACTGTAAAAATCCGTAACCTGGTTAACAGTATGTTTCCTTAATATATACAGTGAATAACCGTAAACTGACTTTCCCAGAATTCCCTGCAGGGCACATCACTTTTTATGCTTTTTATTGACATTACTATGGATCTTTTAAGTTGTTTCCCCATCAGTTATGTACATTAGAGATTTATGTTACATCTAATGTTGATAAACAATGTTTATTTCATGACTTAAATTTTATGTGTGACCATACTGGTGTTCAGTAGCTGTGTGAATGAAACTGAGCACTTTCTATACACTGATACACCTCTCTGCTTGTGGGAAAAGTTGTTTGTGATGAGCATTGGTTCTTTATGTAACATTCTCATCACCACCTGCATATGGCTGTGTTAACCTGTCTATCTGTGTAACAAAAAATGTGTAGATGTTGGTAATTTAAAATACAGACATATTACCTCTATAAATTAATGAAATACGGTAATTTACTGTAAAAATGAAAAATTACTTTTACGGTTTGTACTGTATTTTTAACGGTTAAATACTGACAACCACAGCTGCCATTTTTTTTACCGTAAATTTTACGGATTTATTTTTTTACAGTGTACCAGCTGAGCGAAAGCTGAAAGAAGGTGTGTGAGGAGCTCTAACAAACTGCAAAATGGACAAAAATCTGGGAGTTTGAATGCTGCAAGCTTTGCTTTCCTCATTGGAAACCTTTCACAGATGGTGAATAAGTTGTGTATGCTAAGTACGGCAAATTAACTATTTGCGGCAGTGCTTAATTTGAGCGATTTCTTGTCAGATCTTTATGTTTTGGATTCCGGTGTTTATTTTAATTGATCCGGCATTAACTTGTGCGTGGTGAATACCTGCATGTGTGTGTGTGTGTGTGTGTGTGTGTGTGTGTGTGTGTGTGTGTGTGAGAGAAAGAGAATGTAAATGAGTCAGAGTGAAAAACAGCGAGTAAAGCTGTGCTGATTGTGTGTGCGTGCAGACACATAAAGGTAGTCACTTTCGACCAATCAGCTTTTTTACTTTTGCAATCACTCTCATTGGTTGGTGATTATTGTTTTGCATGCAGTGAGCAGCGAAAATAAATAATGGCATAGTGGCCCACCTAAATGATATTGGTATTTTTAAAATGCCAAAGGCAGTCAAGCATGTATTATTTTTTTAAACCACAAGTGAATCTGATAATGAGTCTGAACAAGAGAAGATGAAACTGCGCCCCTGGATCAGGATAACGGGAGACAGAAGCAAAGCGCTCTCAAGTGAGCCAGAAAACATGACAGAAGAGGTAACTGTGGGCTCTTTTTGAAGATTAGACAGAATGAGTCTGAATAGTGATGTTTCATACAACTTATGTAGCTACATGTTTGTTTTTTTATCCATGGTTGACCCATAATGTTATATTGCACTAAATAATTATAGACCGTTCAGAAAAATGTGATGCTTTTTTCACTATAAGCGATTAGCAACGTCATGTTCCGGTGTCCTGACATTTTATCCTACCCATCAGATTACGCTACCAAAACTTTTAAGTTCTACATGAACTGAAAGCTGTGACCAATTTTTTTCGTATTGTAGGAATGGGTTTAACTATAGCGGTTCGAACAATAGTTTTGTCGAATGACTAAAAAGTTATCAGTATGATGGTGAAAAACTACATTTCTAGTCAAACCATCTTTCTGCCTTTTTACACCAAAAACGGAAATAAGGGCAGCATTAATAGCTTAAAATGTGGGAGAGCGGTGCTATAATGTGATTGTATTGTATTGCAATATGAAGGAAATAAGTGTTAAGTTAAATCAAAAGTAATTCACAAATACTTGAAAATGAAATGATTTAATGACAATAATTACTAAATTAATTGAAAACAACTAAATTAATTACAAATAACTGTATAAAACTATAAAACATGAAATGATAAAAACATATGATATTAATTGCTCTCAGCTTAAATGTAAAATAAAGTTACCTGAGAGGGAGAGAGACAGGCAAAGAACAGAAAGTAGACCCCAAAGAAAGCTTGATAGCAATAGAGCCATAGAAGATAGACTCCAGAGCAGGAAAGGAGAAGAGCAGGAAAAGAGAAAGAGCAAAGTTTACCACCTATTTTGTATCTTTCTTGACCATGTGACCAAAGCCCAAATACTGAGACATACTATTGACCAAATACTGTTGACCAATCAACATGTGATCACATCGTAAAACCCCAATGTCCACACACATCTTAACCAGGCACTGATCTTGCCAGTATCTGCATGGACCTTCTTGGTGAAAAAGACATGTTTTGCACTCTTACATTATTGTGACGCAGTTCCTAGAGAAACGGAATATTAAATGAGAAAACAGTGGGCATGGCTTGTTTTTTCTACTGCACGCTGATTGGATGTAGTAAAGTAGGCATTTCAATTAGAAAGATCAGGAAAAGGGTTTCAGGAGAGTTATTACAACCTAACAGACTCCTCCTCCTCACCATTTCTGTTCGTTGTCAAAACTGACAGTTGGAAAGGAATGGTTAAGTATGTTCGCCCCACAAGGTGCGAATTATACATTAACTATCAGAGGGGGTCACCTATTTTGAGTAGCTTGTGTAATAAATATGCATGCTTCAGTGAACCAAATTCATACATGTATTTCCATCAGCCTTCATCTCATTGGCTAATCAAAATTATTTAAGTTGTCTGCATTTTGATGGATAATGAGCTGATTCTGTCCTATACTGCTTTAACCTCTTATTTCAACAAACACATTTTCCAAAGTCAAACTAAAGGACTTTAAGCATTTTCAAACTGTTCGAGCACTTTACAACTGTAGTAAATTACATATTTGCGTGCACATACTTCTCATCAAAGAAGACGCTTTTTGTTATCACATTCAATAGTTTAGCATAGCATAGCACAGCAAAGAGTATAGTATGAGCAAAATATTTTAACGTTAATCCAAAGCCAATTATCAACACTGAAATGTTGTCTCTCTTAAATGTCATTTATTCACATCTTACAGGTCATATTTCACCTTAAATTTATGTGAAGTTTAATTTTAAACTAATTTCGAGAGAAGCATGTGCTCATGATTGACCCAGCTGGCCCCAATTAGCTAATCATGATCCTCCAATCAAAGGATCTCAAGTCACTATGTATAGCCTCATTTCCTTTCTACAACTATCTTCATCTGGAAGAAACCCCCCTCCTCCCCTTCTTACACCTTTGTCCAGTATGGGCGGCACGGTGGCCCAGTGACTAGCACTGTTGCCTCACAGCAAGAATACCAACGGCGTCAGGTCCTTGCTGGGCCATCTGGTATTTCTGTGCGGAGTTTGCATATTCTCCCTGTGTCCGCGTGGGTTTCCCCCGGTTTCCTCCCACCATCCAAATATGCTCTATATTATAGATAAAATAAGCCTAAATCTTTTTCTAAAGTCTTACTGTCAAGAAGTTCACCTTGGCCTCAGCAGCCGGGGAGTTTGAGATCGACCTGAGCTCAATTTCCCCTCGTCATGTGAAAGGGGGGAGCCCTGGGCCCGAGGATCCCATGAGCTCAGGGCTCTCTCCCGGGACAGCATGTTAAACAAGCTATGTGATAAATCATGAGCTAAGTGTGAACTCTTGAAATTTATTTTAATGATCAGATTTTTCCAAATGCTGAATATCAAAGTATTACTTTTTTTGTTTTAAATACAGGCTACATTAAATTAAACTAACATGTACAGTGTGTGTGGCGCCAAATCTCTATTTGTCACTGAATTGTTCATTCAGATTTGTTCAAAACGGTTCTTTTATAAATGAATTGACCCACTGTGAATGACTTGCTCAAAGATTTCTTGCTTTAATGGTAACACGTTTAAATATTTGATTTAAATAGTAACAACATAAGAGATGTAAAAAGAAGTCTATGCTGTTGTCAATAAAGTACAAGAAAAGCCACTTGATAAGTTTTCAACAAATGTTTGCTTTATGCGTCCCGAAAGCATCGCCTCTCCCATACTATAAAGCTAAACATCATTTCCGCGTACTCGCACAAGGACACTCAGAGATTAGAGGCTCGCTTAATATTATATTATATATTGTTATTTGAGACACAGGTATTTTCCATTATTTAAAGAGCTGACCCCCCCTCCCTCACATGTTGTTTTGACGTCCTTCAGGGAGATCAAGGGTCAATTAGGAGGGTCAGAAACCCCCAACCCTAAGTCACCCACCCCCCTCCAGCCAATTCGCACACTGTATCCACGTCCAATAACTCAGACAGACGTAATCTGAGAATTTATCTGAAAACAAACAGAAAATGCATTTTCAACTTTAAATTTTAGATTACAAGGGCAAACATTTTTTTTAATGACATGAACAGATAAACTGTTTGCCACAAAACTAGCAATGTAGCTAACAAAATCAATATGGTTAGTTTTGATTTCAAGTGTACTTTGAGCACAAAATCGTCACCAAACATACGCAACTCTCTACAGGAGGGATGCTCAACCCTGCTCCTGGAGATCGACCTTCCTGCTGAGTTCAGCTCCTACCCTGATCAAGCACACCTGAACCAATTAATTAGGACCTGAACAGCACTAGATAATTACAGGCAGGTGTGTTTGTTATGGGTTGCAACTGAAATCTGCAGGACAGTAGATCTCCAGGAACAGGGTTGGTCATCCCTGCTCTACAGGTCCTCACACAAACCAACAAACTTTCAACTTTGTGAATCTCAAATACAGTACAAACACCTTTTGTCTTTTACGCACTAGATTATAGACTTCCTTGACATCAGAATGAGAGTTTTTTAGCCACATCTGCCTAGAAAATAGAAACTTTCCATTTTTCTTCATACACGATGTAACTACAGAAGAGTCAAGCTTTGAATGGGAAATATGTTGAAATTATTTGATTATACAGAAAACAATGAGGAAGATTTCCCCTATAATATTAAGCATTGCCTTTAGAATTTGAATATAATTCAAATTTTGCTCATCTTTAAATAAGAAATAAGAATTTAGGTTTTACACATTGACAGCTCACGTTTGAAGAAAAAAATTATCAATTAATAAAACTTGCAAATGAATTATTCTAATGTTTGTCATTTACAATATTCTAAATATGTGGCTGAACAAGATTATTTTTTTGCATAAAATTCTTACTACCCATTTTTATATAAAGGTTTTGCACATAAACGTTCCTTTTCAGCATTTCATCACTGTCACCAAACATGTGCCACTCTCTATCGTCCTCTCACAAACCAATCACAAGTTTGCCAATCGCAAAGCCAATTCAGAATGCCTTTTACACAGCAAATAAGAGACCTGTACAGATGCATCCATTACTGTTCAGAAAGACTAGATTTAGAAATAGAGACATATTTAAAGGGATAGTTCACCCAAAAATGAAAATTGTCATCATTTATCACCCTTGTTTCAAAACTTTATGAGTTTCTTTCTTCTAAAACACAAAATATATTTTAATGAAAGTTGGAAACATTGACTTCCATGGTGTTTGTTTTTCTATAGACGTCAATGGTTACAGGATTTCAGCTTTCTTCAAAATATCTTCTTTTGTGTTCAACAGAGGAAAGAAACTCATAAAAGAACCACTCGAGGGAGGGTAAACAGTAATCAAATTTTCAATGTGGGTGAACTATCCCTATAAGATGAGGGGTCTCTGAACTTTGCGCATCATTCAGGCAAATGGTGAGACTCAAGAGATGGCACAGACAAAAACAGAATACCAAAGGAGGAAAGGGAAAGAAGAAAGAGAAAGAGGAAAGACAGCAAATCACTTAAAGTATGAAAATTAGACTTAATTATTTCATGATAACTGAAGCTGAATGTATGATTTGGGAGGCAGAAACAAAAACAGGTATAACAGGAGTCTTGAAAAATGCCCCTAAAAACACATACAAACATTCATTCATTTTCTTTTCAGCTTACTCCCTTTATTAATCAGGGGTCGCCACAGCAGAATGAACCACCAACTTATCCAGCATATGTTTTACACAGCAGATGCCCTTCCGCAACTTAACACTGGGAAACACCAATACACATGTGGCATGAAGGTTAGAGTTTGGATATAAGCCTTAAACCCAGGATGCAAATTAACCAGGCAGCCCAGAACCCATTGAGGCATCCCTGCTGCACATAAATATATAGTGATCATTTATAAAATTGTAAAATAAAAAAGAAAAGGGTTTATTATTTTCAATTTAACCAATAGTTATCACAAATCTTTATTGTGATCAAATAGAACAAAAGAATGTTAAAACCATGGAATTGGATTCAAGCATCTGAAACATTACTACATTCATTTACTCAGACAACATCAATTAACTGAACATCCAGATGAGCAGAAAGGATTATTCCCTAATCAAGAGGTACAATAGTGGTAGAAAAATAGCTTGTATAAATATTAGCTCACACAATTCTCAGCTCTCAAAAATGAATATCAAAACAGTGGAATTATAAAGCAACAACATTCCCCAATCTTACCCTGTAAATTCATGGTCAGGTAATCCAGAAATCATCTCAATGAGGAAGACAAAATAGCCCTAAAGATGAAAAATATCAAAAGCAGGTAGCACTCCAGGCCAAACTACTGCTGGTTAAAATCAGGTAGGCCTTCCTCTTTACAGGTGGCAAAATAAAAGGTTAGAAAACTGCAGGAGTGTCAAAATAAAAGTACTGTGAATTTCCACCCAAACAACAACCATTAAATTAAAAACAAACAAACAATAAACTTATAATACAAGACATATGTACATCAATTCACAGATACTTTGAATTATTTTTAATTAAAGCTGCTTTCAAACAATCTAATGGACTTCAAAATGTAATGTTAAAACTAACAGACTACAGTACAGATATCAACATGCAGTCTGATGCAGTTATAATAGAGGAAGATTAACGTTAGCATTTCTACAAATAGTGAAAAGTTTAAAGAGGTTTTATTGTACTGTTCTCTGAAGTTCACTTATAATTTTAATGTAATTTGCTACTCTTTATCCTGTTTTGATCCCCATCATAGCACACTAGTTTTCTACTGCAGGTGTGGTGGATTGTACAGTACATTGGTATTGTTGGTAACATTAATGTAAAAAAAATGACATTGAGTTCAAAAGTTTGAAAAGAAAGGTTGTGTCTGACAGCCTACACTCTTCATAGATGGATGCTGCTGTGATACAGGCTAAAACTCTTTGTACATAATACATAATCAGCAGGGCTTGACATTAACTTTTTTGATCACAAGCCACTGTGGCTAGTAGTTTTCCAACGTTACTAGCCACTCACCATTTTCACTAGCCACAATTTTGTTGTTGGAAAAATATATTTTATATGCATAATTTTGACTTTGGCATGCTAAAATTACTTGATTTAAATTATGTGTTATGTCCACATGCCTCCTTAACTTTTAAAAAATTTATTTCCTATGGCTTTTTAGGGCTCAACGCTAAGTATACATACACTTTTTATTCTACAAAAATGTTCTTAAAAAACAATTGACGTTTAAAAAAATGATTCTCATTTATCTAAAACTATACACAGTAGTTTGTCAGGGCTAAAGGTCCCAGATCATCAGGTAACAATATATAAATGGAGAGTTAATCTCTTATTAAAACAATGTTATTGTAAAGGATGATAATTAAACCATATAAACAAAAATAACTGCAAGCAAAAGAAAACATGTGAAAAACATTCTGTGTTCGATAGTGAAAGTATGATCCCTTGCAAACTGTTAATGTCAATGTTTTATTGTTTGATTCTGTAATTGGCATGATACACTTTTATCTGGAAAATAAAGTTTTAATATTTAATTTATTCTGAATTCTCCTGAAATCTTTTATATCCAGTAGAGGATATATGTAGAGGCTGGAGCTACCTTGATCTGTATACATGATATCCAAACGAATTGCATGAGACTGTATAAAGCAGACGGCACTTCAGCTCGGAGACTATTCGATTTCTGGTTATCGCTGATTTAACAGGTTGTATAGAAATGACACTTGTAGTAAGAGTGAGCAAGAGGCGACCGGACTAATTGGGTATTAGCTAACCCTGCATGTCGAGATCCTGTCTGTGAGAAACACGTATAGTGCATCCGGAAAATATTCATAGCGCTTCACTTTTTCCACATTTTTTTATGTTACAAAAATCACATGTACATAAGTATTCACAGTCTTTGCTGTGAAGCTCTAAATTGAGCTCAGGTACATTCTGTTTCCACTGATCATTCTTGAGATGTTTCTGTAATTAGAGTTCACCTGTGGTAAATTCAGCTGTTTGGACATGATTTGAAAAGACATACACCTGTCTACGTATATAATGTCCCAGGGTTGACAGTGCATGTCAAAGCACAAACCAAGCATGAAGACAAAGGAAGAGTCTGTAGATTTCCGAGACAGGATTGTCTCGAGGCACAAGGCTGGGGAAGTTTACAGAAAAATTTATGCTGCTCTGAAAGTTCCAATGAGCACAGTGGCCGACATCATCCATACGTGGAAGATGTTTGGGGTATTGTGTGTAGAATTTTGAGGAAATAAATTAATTTAATCCATTTTGGAATAAAGCTGTAACATAAAAAAATGTGGAAAAAGTGAAGCGCTATGAATACTTTCCAGGTGCACTGTAAGCCACGGGTCGTGAAAACTCTGTGCGGCATTGGGTCCCTAATGAACGCATAACTGAAGAGTATGGGATCAGATATACAGTAAATCAAAACTGAATGACAAATGTGACCCATTCCTAATTAGAAATACAGAAACTTGATGCTCACTTAAAAATTGGAGTCAGATTAAATTCGGAGTTGAAAACAAATATAAATAAATTCTAATAAATAACCACTTTTCAGAAGCGCTAAAGGCTTACACGCATTTAAATCTTCAACCATTCACCAGATTCTGACGTTAGGCTGATAGAATGAAAATGTACACCTAAGAATGTGAAATAATCAAAATCAGTCATTCAATAGAGTTTAATAAATGAGAATATAACAATACTTTTGATACAGCAAAACACAAAAAACACAAAACCACACAATTTTCTGTGAAGTCTCTGGAGTATATCTCCACTATAACCAATCTTAAACCCCAAACGTATTAAAAACATCATAAATAATGAAAAGATAATTGTGAAAATAGATTTTCCTAGTATACCGCTCCTTTTTTCCCCTACTGCAATAAGAACTGCCTCATCTTTGTTCTCAACCTTAATATGATTTATTTTCTTCCAATGCTGCTGGATTTAGACCACTTTTATTCTTAGAAGAAACTCTTTTTTTCCCTACTTTGATCGATATCAAGCATCGATTCGATCTTCCTCTTATGATGTACATCCTCCCAAAATGTTCACCTTTTCTTTGGTTGTACAGTGGCTCTTTGCTTTATCTGACACAGAATCTGTCTCCAGTGCAAAGGTGTAGCCTCATCGATATCTGGCCCTGTCTCACATATTTCATCTCTACCGATGTCTATTCATATTTCCTCTCCCCGTCACTTTAAACCCAATAATAAAGCAGGCAGGTCAGGTCTCGAGCATCTATCCATTTCGACTGACGTCTCCTCTCAGTCTTCCCCTGGACTCTGGCATTCACCGTTACCTCTGAATAATAAATGGATCGCAGCTGTTTTAAGCAGCGCTCAAATGGTTCTGACAAATATTGACCCAGAGTAATACAGAGAGAATTCCTAATACATCCTGATTGGCAGACTCATGCCTTCCATTACAGTCAAGCCGCCAGAAGATGAATATATAACCAGACAGGAAAAAATAAATATGAAATGATATGATATAAATTGATTCAGAAATGATGAAATGAAAAAGTTCGTTGGATTTGTCACTGTTGGCTGTTTTTAGTCAGATTTAGGCAGCAATTAGAACTTTAGATAAATAAACTGTTTGATTCCTTCGGCACAACTTAAGGAATTAACTTGTTTTTGAACACCTGCTTTTCAGAGCGAAAAACCCCCCAAAACAAAACACCTTCAAGGAGCCAGTGATTGTTATTGACTTCTACACTAGCGAGCAAATGCTGTTTAGCTGAGATATAATGAAGAGTTTAAGGGTTCTGGCAAATGCTGCATGTTTGGAGAGGCAAAACAAATTTTGTCAAAGCAGTTAGAAGTGTTGGATTCAAAACTGTCTTAACAAAGGTTAAAGTGTGGGAAAGCAGTAAGTAAGTCATGTACAGTACACAACAATGAAACCACAATCTACAGATTTTACTGCATTTATATGACATTTATTTACTGTTGCCCAATGTTTGAGTTTCAACTTATTTTGACATGGACATCACAATTTCACTGGACAACCAAATGCATTCATTTAAAGGGCACCAATGATGAAAATCATCTTTTGTAAGCTGTTTGGACAGCACTGTGTGTAGGTATACTGTGTCCACAGTCATATTGGAGTGATATAAAGACTAATAAAAAATTTGATGTTAAAATAGGATCCAAATCCCTCCCATTTTGAGGCCCACCGCAATGTGACGTAGGAGCGCGGTTTCCTCGCCAACCGAATTGATTGAGAGCCAGGCACGTGCAGAGGTGGGGGCTTTGGGTGCTTGAGCGCCTGCCCTTTTTTCTCCTGGCGAGAAAGTGCCCTTTTTTTCCTGGGTATAATAATTATTTTTTAAATACTAATAATGTTATAATATTTGTATAAGTTAATGCGTGTTCTATTTAAGAACAGCTTTCTCTGTGAGACAATAAAAAACTAAATTTTAAAGTATATCTTGGTTTTAGTCTAGCTGCTCCAAGCGAGCCTCGAACCGGCGATTTGGAACGATGAACCACATGTGAGGCGAATGCTCTAACGAAGACTCTATTACTCTACACTGTCAACAGTGGAGTAATGTCTATCAGCGCTTATGCCAGCTCCAGCATCTGCACTGAACACGGACTGCATCCGGGCTGTAGCTACAGTCTGGCCCATACGCACACTGCAGACGGAGTGTGTGTAAAACATACATTACTAGCTGACCTCCATTACAGCAGCACGATATGATCAACATAACGATGTAAATATGTCCGTCATTCATCTATGTTGTGTGGAGGTGAGTAACAAAAGACTACCCGAGGCTCAAATTTAACGTCAGCTATTTATCCAAAAGTTCAAAAGCAAATAGGCTATTTTGTCTTGCTAACATCCTCCTGATTAACAACCATGTAGTAAGTTAGCTAAAGTTTAGCAAGGGCAATATCATAGGCATACAGGCTAATGTGATGGAGAAATGACAGCTGGATAGTGAACATATTGCCCTCTCGTTTTTGCAGTCATTTATTCTGAATATATAATGTAAACTGAAGCTATAAAACATGTACCTATAGGCTAGCTATGGAAGTCAGTGGCAATCAGTGTGTCCTACATTCTTCTAAATATTTTATTATTTTGTTCAACAGAAAAAAACTCAAACAGAGTAGATTGAAAAGAGATAGCTCACCCCCAAAACTCGGCTTCAAGTGGTTCCAAATATTTGTTTCTTTATTTTTACGTAATAAAAGATTAAAAAATAAAGAAAGCTATAAACTTAAAATCACTGACTTCCAGAGTAGGAAAAACAAATAAAGTCAATGGTTACAGGTTTCCTGCTTTCTTCAAAATATTATTTTGTGTGTTCGACAAAAGAAAAAAAAGTCAAATAGGTTTGGAACAAGGTGAGAAAATGGTGACAGAATTTTCAGTTTTGAATTAACTATCCTTTTAAGGCTGAGTATATGGTGAATTTAGGAGGAAATCTCCTTTAATATATTTTATTTATTAAAGTACAATTATTTTTATTATTATGTTTAAAAAGGACAGGGGCCCTTTTTTCCACTTGAGCCCCTGCCCCTTAAAAGGTCTCTGCAGGTCTCTGTTGAGAGCCAAGTATTAACAAGTCTCTGTAGTAAGACATATAATCATATCAACAAGACAGGACGTGCACAAAGCAACTGGAGTTAAAAGATCTGTTCAGCGCTCTGTGATCATCAATCATCAAATGTGACCAAGAATGAGTTTTACAAGTTTAAAACATTAAAACAGTGCATGTTTGTAACGAATTACAGTGATTTTATCGTCTTTATCACCACAGCCATGTCTTTACAATTGTAAAAAGCAACATTTTATTTCCAGTTTGTGGACGTTAATTCAGGTTTATTTTGAACATTAACATAACGGATGTCCATACAGATATTAACGTGTATCCTGTCACATTTGGTGTGCAAAAACACTGCTAAACAGTGCTTTTGAGCCGCACAGTGCATCCGGAAAGTATTCATAGCGCTTCACTTTTTCCACATTTTTTTATGTTAAAGCCTTATTTCAAAATGGATTAAATTCATTTTATTTCCTCAAAATTCTACACACAATACCCCATAATGACAATGTTAAAAAAGATTTTTTGAAAAAGGTCACTCACTGTAATAACTTTCCCAATGATTATTTGATGTATTTGTTGTGGAGTTAATTCAAGCCTTTCTGCAATGATGAGTCACACATGTATGTGTGTGAACTTCGTAACGTCATTGTGTGTGACTCATCATTGCAGAAAGGCTTGAATTAACTCCACAACAAATACATCAAATAATCATTGGGAAAGTTATTACTATAGTATTTCTCACAAATGTTACATGAGATCTGATTCCTTCATGTCTGTCACTGTGCTGTTTATCTGACGCAGCTGAGACAGAACAACCACACGGAACGGTAGGCGGGGAGAAGTAGCATTAAAGACACAGGCAACAAAAACAACTACATTGTGTTCAAAGCAGCAAATTCCAATGTTCAGAAAGGTATAATAAATAATCTGATGAGCCTTTTGAGCTGAAACTTTACAGACATTCTGGATCTTAAATCTTAAAAAAGGGGTAAAATAGATGTACTTTAAGTGTTTTAACAGACTTGCTAATTCTCAACACCTGTCCAAGAGAGGCTTGATCCCACAATTTGGTTCCCTTAACAGAGTAAACAGATTGACCAAAATTATATATGAATAATAAAGTTTGCCAACAAAATCAGGCTTAGACAAAAATGGGGACTCTGTCATCTGTTGGAAGGTAAGAGTTAAGTAAAAACATAATAATAATAAATTGCAACAAAAGTTTTTTTAAATTCATGATTGTGACTGTAAAATAGTGATTATATTTTTATTTATTTATTTTAAACAATTGTTAAATTTACAGCCTTAGGAAATAAAAAAGTACAGTTTACGGTTGTCAGATTGTCACAGATATGCAAGGAATATGTAAGGGATATTTGCAGTGCATTAAAGATTTTTAAATGCAACACACGGAGGTATAGAACCACATGACGCAATTTTTTGCCAGTTACAACACATTAAAACTCCCAACTTTGAATCTGTCACAGAAGAGAGAGAGAGAGCACGAGAGATTCTGTGCATATGTAATGACAAGGGCATATACTGTAATTGCTCATAGTAACGTGTTCGATACCTCTTCACAAACATTTCGGAGTATTTTTGCCAGTTAGTTAATCCCCATTGGCACCCTGATGAAACATGCAGCAACTGCCACTGAGTTATGGTTATTGGTTACCATGTGCTTAAGGATTTTAAATGTACAACGTGGAGGCAAAGAATCATCCCATGTGAAGAGGATGAAATAGACAAGCTAAACTAGCTTTGTTCTTTACAGTGCAATATTTGACTGAACTTTCATCAGTTATGTCATGCTAGATCTGATAGCCCCTGCATTGAATCAGTAGTCACAAGTAGACAGTGCACGAGAGAGGAATTGTGTGTGTGTGTGTGTGTGTGTGTGTGTGTGTGTGTGTACGTGTTTTTGTGACATATCAGGACACAAATCTGTATAATGACATAGGTATGACACAGGTATTACAAAAAGCAGGTGAAATATGAGGACATTGGTGACGTCCTGACTTCTCAAAAAGCTTCTAAATCACACAGGATGAGTTTGTTCAGGGAGTAAAGCTGTACACTGTCTCCTGTGATGGTTGGGTTTAGGGGTAGGGTGGGGTGAGGGCAATATAATATACGGTTTGATCTGTATAAAATGAATGGAAGCCTATGTAATGTACCCACTTTTCACAAAAACAAACAAGTGTGTGTGTGTGTGTGTGTGTATGTGTGTGTGATGTAAATTACAAGAGCATATCTAATAGCTGAGTTGATCCCCAATCAGCTCCTTAGTGAAGTACAAGTCAGTGTCGTTGGTATTACTAGCTATAGAAGCAAACACTATAAAATACACGTCACTCATAGTTTTGAATGGGGAAAAGCTTAACGGTCAATGTGACGAATGAACCCCTGCTTTCTACAGTAGTACAGAAGAGAGGGGCTCAGACATTGTTTTTCTGCAGATGTTGTTAACCCTCTGGAGTCAGCAAATGTACTGGAATCTCAGACATGCTTTAGATCAGATGCTTTAGATGCTTGGGTCGAAAGGGATAAGGGGCTTAGCCCCAAAGAAGTCATTCCAGGAAATCCCTAATATGGATGAAGGCATCCAGCTATTGCTGTATTTGAATGAAAATAAGATCTGAATAAACATAAAAAGGCTTCAACTGATCATTTACACCTGGCCACGCAGAGGCGCTGTAGGTAGTGCTGTCGCCTCACAGCAAGAAGGTTGCTGGTTCGAGCCTCGGCTGGGTCAGTTGGCGTTTCTGTGTGGAGTCTCCCTGCGTTCGCGTGGGTTTCCTCCGGGTGCTCCGGTTTCCCCCACATTCCAAAGACATGCGGTACAGGTGAATTGGGAAGGCTAAATTGTCCCTAGTGTATGAGTGTAAATGAGTGTGTGTGGATGTTTCCCAGAGATGGGTTGTGGCTGAAAGGGCATCCGCTGCGTAAAAACGTGCTGGATAAGTTGGCGATTTATTCCGCTGTGGCGACCCCAGATTAATAAAAGGGACTAAGCCGAAAAGAAAATGAATGAATGAATGAATGAATGAATGAATGAATGATAATTTACACGACTGCAACAATAAATGGTTTATATGTGTTCTTCCAGCCATCTTAGATATTTCATAAATTTATGAATCATGATTTATAATTCGATGCTAACTGACATGCTATAGCATGTTACAGTAGAAAATAGCTATAAAATAATATGCTAGATGCATGAACTCCCTGTGATTTAACTGTTGCAGAACTATTACATGTGCCTGGCTATATCATATCTAGATAAATATGTCTAGATATCTATATCATATCTAGAAAGCTAGTACAATTTACGTTTTTCTGACTAATTCGCATGTATTTACATTTATATGATGCACATTTTATTGATTACAGTTATTTTACACACATTTTATACTGTGAAAACAAATATTAAGCTTCATCAGTAGTTAGAATTATTCAGTTTCGCTAAACAGTTGTATTATTACCTCATCAGTTTCAGCTCCTCAAAATAATGAATGACTGATGACCGTGCAGTGGCGGGATTTTTTTAACACCATGTGACAACAGTGCCACTCCCACCTGCCGGTAGAAACAGGTACTGCTGAACAGCTGACTATTTCATTACCCGACACAAACACTGCGTTAGATGTGGTAATTTTAAGTGCTTAGATAACAAAATAGGGCCCAGTTTCACAAACAGGGCTTAGCTTAAGCCAGGACTAGACCTTAGTTTAATTAGGCTATTTAAGCCACATTTTTTAAAACAGCCTTAGAAAAATACATTACTAGTGTGCACCTGTAGACAAAAAATGACACTGACATATTTTAAGACATCTCACTGCAAGTTATTTTCAGTTGAGACAGCTCAAACATGCAATTTAATCCATGACTAGCCTTACACCTTGTTTGTGAAACTGGGGGTAAATGTTATACAACCTATTTTTATTTAAGTGTAACATATTCCAAAAGATCAGGGGCTTTTGACAATACATCAGGGGCTAAAGCCCCAACCCCCCACCTCCCCCCCCCCCCCCCCCCCTTACTTTTAAACGAACCAACTACACTTCAAAACAAATGCTCTCTGGTTTTGTCATTTGTATGAAACAAAAGCGAGTTTCAGTCCATCCTGTCAAACACATTTGACATGACACAGCCCAGTGTTGGGTAAGTTACTTTAAAAAAGTAATTAATTACTAATTACTAATTACTTAACTAATGTTGTATTTAAAATACTTATCTAATTACAGTGTCTGAAAAGTAACTTAATTACTCAATAAGTAATTTAACTAAATACTTCTTAAAATTCTTATAAACCTTGAGTGGACAAACAATAGATATTAAATTCTGTAAATAATAAATAATTAAATAAAACATACGAGTCAAACATTAAATGGTTTAGCCTTTTAGCTTTCTGAATCATCTTTATTACATTTTATTTAAAAAAAATTCTATGATAATTACATGCATAATATTTTTTAGTAAGAAATGTAACCTTCTTTAGGAACACAATTCCTGAATAACAAAAAAAAATATTATTCTGCATATCTGAATAACAAAAAAGCTTAACTTACAAAAGTTAAATAAAGTTAAACTGTATACAACGTTTTTGTACTGCTTAGCTGCCTTGTTTTTAAAAAAGTGGTTGTATCTCATTAACGCAAGTCTCTCAAAACATAACTATGGAAGGTAAATCGATGAGGCAGTGCTGCTTTTTGCCAGACACAGGTATTGTGTTCAATATGCACCTAAAAGACGGAGATTATACAGTACGCCAGCAGTAGCATCTCTTCCACAACGTAGCCTGCAATAATTTTTTAAGCTTACCTTCAGACACTTTCTGCGCTGGCGAAGTAAAATAAAGTTTTGCCTGCTTAGCAGGAGTTGCCGCGTTGTTATCCGTAGATGATGAACAAGGATCACTCAGAAGTGTTCTTCTACGCTGCCGTGTCAGGTGCTTTAGATAACTCGTGCTGTTGACAGCGGCCGATAGTTTTTTTTTTCTCCCCAGAATCCAGGACATAGCTTACATATTACTGTAATGTTCTTGTCTGCTTGTTTCAGAAAAGTGAAGTAATGGGAATATTTCCATTTCGTACAACAGCCACTCGCTTCAGCCGAGTCCGACATCTTCCGCTTTAGAATATGACTATGCCGCAAACTGGCGCGCGCGAAATCACGTGCACCTGCACTTTGATGATTTTAAAGCGGAGTTTACTTTTACCTTTAGAACATAAATTAATACAATTATATAATGATATTCAGCGAGTTTAATTATTTTACAATGTAACGCAAGTACATTATAAGTAACTGTAATTAAAATACCTAAAACTGAACAGTAATCAGTTACTCTACTTTTTCAGTGGAAAAGTAATTTAATTACAGTAACGCGTTACTTAGTAACGCGTTACACCCAACACTAACACAGCCAATACTGAAATGCCCACAAACTTGTAAACAAAGCGGCTGCTGTCATTTTGGGAAGAAATTTGCCATCAAGAAGTTGTGAATTACTTCATAAGAGCAGCACAATCAGACAAGGCATTATTCAAAGGATGATAATGTGAAATGGCCTTAAAGGATATTGGTGTTGCCATCTTATTCCCTTCAAATGCGCATTTTGCCCATATTAGATTGGGCAACCTGAAAAAATGTGATTCAAACATTTAAAAACCAAACTTAAGAGAAGTCTGAGTCATTGTTTAATTAAATTGGTGATTACAATAATGAAGTTTAATTGTAAGCTTGGCAAACAGTTCTGGAGAATTTGATGTTTCCCCATTTTTTCCAACTTTACCAGTAAATTCAAAAAAGTGCTTGTTCACACTGGCATAGACATTCCAGAATTTTTCCGGAAAAGATCATTTACACATCCATTACAAAATACAGGTAAATTTTGACATCATTAACCAGAAATGGCCTCTTAACAGCTGCGCTTGTATTTGTAAACATAGAAGAGATCAGGCTTTTGTTGATGGTTTCACTTTTATTTAAAGCTTTAGCATTCATGCATCTGCTTTGTCCCAGAGACATCAAAAGGCAGAAGGGCTAACCGCGGCTAAATGTTTACACATTTGACTACATTACAAATTCTGTGGATGGATAAGTATTGTGAACAACTTTGATGAAAACATAGAGGAACACTTCCGTATGTCGAGATATACATAATATGTGTGTGTGTACTGGCGCTCACCGGAGCTCTTCACATGCACACGCGTCAAGCAACTGAAGCAGAGCTTGACGGTAAACAAACAGCGGTTTATCATAAGCATTATATCGATAATTTTTTACACAGTTGGCATTAAGAGGGAACATAGAAAAGTTATCTGACTAACATCTAGCAGCTAAATGTGTCTGGAAAAATATTGATCAAAAATATTTTCATAAACAGCACAGATGTGAATGCGTCTGAATATTCTGATTGGCTGGAGTAGACGTCTCACATCAGCGCGTTCTAAACGTGAACGCTCTCTTTTCGGCAAATTTCCTTCTGTGTTCACACAGAGCAGCATTCTGGCAAATTACCGGCAGTGGTGGAATAAGTACTGAAAATTTATACTCAAGTAAAAGTACCATTACTTGCCTATAAATGTAGTGCAAGTAGAGTAAAAGTATCTGCTGTAAATACTACTCAAAGTATGAGTAAAAAGTAGCCCTTTTAAAAGTACTCAAGAGTAGTGAGTAGTGAGTATTATGCTGTTAAAAGCTCATATGTTTACTTGTAGTTTGTGCATGTATGTGTAAACGTAACATTCTGTAGTGCATTTAGTCATTGCCCTGAAGGCACACAACATCATGAGACATTAATATTAGGTTAGATTTAGGTTGTAATGTCAGGTGACCAAAATCAATTGTCAAGCCAGCATTTGGACGTTATTTTGATGTCCAATAATGAAATCAAATGACGTTGATATTTGGCTGATTTTAGGTTGTTAGAAAGTGACCAAAAACCAGCGTCGAGCCAACATCTTAAACCAACGTGTCATATACGACGTCAAATACTGAAATTTATTCATCAGGTACAGTAACCAAAGTCCAACGTCTGATAGATGTCATAGGGGTAACGTTCACACAATGTCAAGCTGTAACATCATTAGACGCTGAAATAGTTGATATGGTTTTAGGTTGGAGATTGGATATTGATGTTGGCCTGATGTTGAGTTCTGACGTCAACCCGTTTTTCATTTCCAAACAAAATGCAAAGTCCCCATGACGTTAGGGTTCAACGTCAATCAGACATCATGTTGACGTCCTGTGCCTGCTGGGTGTTTAAGGCCATTTCAGTCATCATACAATAACATCCGCCATCTTCTCATCAGTGACATGCATTCAAACAGTCTCTGGGTCAATGCATGTAAAGATTTTGAACATCTTCATGGACACTTTTAATACTTCCAAACAGTTTGCTGCAATTATAAAGTGCACACGTCTTGAGGTAGTTCATTATGATGCGATTTACCTTCTACGGTATGTGCGATTTGATTGGACAGGAATTACAGGATTGATTTTTCTAATCCCCATGGACAAGAAAAATAAAGTAGTTACTGCATGTTGAAAGAAAGTAGTGGAGTAAAAGTACAGATACTGCACTAAAAATGTACTCAAGGGAGAGTAAAAGTACACCTTTTTAAAACTACTCAGTAAATTACAATTCCTGAGAAAAACTACTCAATTACAGTAATTTAAGTATTTGTAATTAGTTACTTTACACCACTGCTTACCGGTAATGTTACACCTTCTCTTTCCGGAAAATTGCTGGAACGAATTTACCAGCATTTTCAAAAAGGGCCTGTTCACACATGATCCCTTTCCAGAAAATTGCCGGTAATTTTCCAGAAAGGTCTGTATGTGTGAAAGGGGCTTTTGATAGAAGCAATTCAATTAAATTCATCTTTATTTCTATAGCGCTTTTAGATTGTGTCAAAGCAGCATAACATAGAAGTTCTTGTAAATTAAAATTGTGTCAGTCCAGTTTTCAGAGTTAAAGTTCAGTTTAGTTCAGTTCAGTTCAGTGTGGTTTTATTTCTACTGCTAAAAGTCTAAATACTGAAGAGCAAATTCATCGATGCACAGCTCTACATGTCCCAAACCAAGCAAGCCAGTTGAAAAAGGTTCATTTATTTTTAAATTGAAAAATCAAATCTGACTGGAACTTCCTGTTTATTAAACGATTGTATTGCCCACATTCCAGCCAATCAGAATCAAGATTGTTTTTTTTTTAAATAAAGTATAACAGTGCATTTTAATAATTTCCACAGCACAATATAATACTGGAGTAAAATGTCATCATGTTAAAATTGTAAAAGTAATTCATAATGGTATTGTTTTTACTAAATTATTGATCAAATTATAGAAATACAGAATATATAGAAATGTCACCTTGGTGAACAGTAGAGTACAGTAGTAGTGCTTTCAAAATCTCTACTAGCTTTTCACCAAACATTTCATAATTATAATCAATTCGTAAATCATAATTATATGGTAATGTTTGTATTATGATAATGCTATGATTAAAGATATTTTCATTGACATCTCTCCAACCCCCACATTTACCGCACTATACAAATTCACTATACAGGGAATAGTGAATGAATGAGTAATTCTGGTCACAGCAATTACAGCGTCATTGTTGGATAAACTAATCTCTACTGCCCATTACAATACAATGGACCTACAAATGAGCCTAAATCATGACCTGATGGAAGGGCTTCACAGGATAATCATGTGTAGTTTGGTACCAGTGTTTCTGCTCTTAAGTGTTGTTCTGAGCAGGGCGGCAATATGCAACTGTCATCAGTTATGACTCATTTCACCATTCGAGCACACATAATATGTAACACGATTAAAAGTGAGAAAAAATAATCTGAATATCTGTTCTGCATTTCAAGTAACCACCTACACGACCACCTCCTCAATGAATGTGCTGCCATCGGCCACTTTTTTTTGTCTAATGGTGGAACAAAGTGAGAACATTCTCTCTTCACACGTGCACACACACATTTTTAAAACAACATTATTAAGGTATTAAATACATATTTGTTACTTATTGCATGCATTTTTAAATGAAATTATTGCTTTCATGACCATTACCATTATTAATTATAATATTAATAATAATAATAACAATAATAATTAATATATGAGTGATTTCTGAAGGATCATGTGACTGAAGACTGGAGTAATGAAGCTGAAAATCACTGTAATAAATTATTTAATTAAATAATAAACTAATTTTTAACAGTTATTTTATAGTGCAATAACATTTCACAATTTGTACTGTATTTTTTATTAAATAAATGCATCCTTGGTGATCTTATTTTAAAACTTTTAGAAATCCTACTGACCTACTGATTTAATATTTTTACATTTTTACAATGTAGATTGTGTCAAAGCAGCTTCACATAGAAGATTATAGTGAATTAAAACAGTGTCAGTTCAGTTTTCAGAGTTTAGTTCAGTTCAGTGTGGTTTAATTTTCACTGCTCAACACATTTCTAAACATAATAGTTTTAATAACTCATTTCTAATAACTTGATTTAATGATTTATTTTATCTTTGCCATGATGACAGTACATACCATTTTACTACATATTTTTCAAGACACTTCTATACAGCTTAAAGTGACATTTAAAGGCTTAATGGGTTAATTAGGTTAACTAGGCAGGTTAGGGTAAATAGGCAAGTTATTGTATAACAATGGTTTGTTCTGTAGACAGTTGAAAAAGAAATTAGCTTAAAGGGGCTAATAATTTTGACCTTAAAATGATTAATAAAAAATTAAAAAGTGCTTTTATTCTAGCCAAAATAAAACAAATAAGACTTTCTACAGAAGAAAAAATAATATCAGACATACTGTGAAAATTTCCTTGCTCTGTTAAACATCATTGGGAAATATTTAAAAAAGGAAAAAAAAAAAAAATCAAAGGGGGGCTAATTATTCTGACTTCAACTGTATATTGATAACAGAAACATTAATGTCAATAATCTTGACTTAACGAAGGAAAGAAAAAAAGAGACAATATTAAAATATGGATTTGGTTCAATTTTCCCCTTTTTGTTCAATAAATAGACATCCTTCTCTTTTAAAGAATAAATCTCAGTAAATAATTTTAAACACCAAGGATGAAAATTTGTAAATTTAAATCTTCACCAAATAAACAAAAGTAATTCTTTACAACAAGAAGAGGAAGTAAACGCATAAAAGCATGAAAAACTGATTATAGACATCATTTTCATAGACGTCTGCAATTACATTATTTTCCTTAACCAGAATAAAACAAGGGCTACATGGTGACTCAGTGGTTAGCACTGTCGCCTCACAGCAAGAAGGTCACTGGTTTGAGTCCCGGCCAATTGGCATTTCCGTGTGGAGTTTGCATGTTCTCCCCTCCGGGTGCTCCGGTTTCCCCCAGAGTCCAAAGACATGTGGTATAAGTAAATTAAATAAGCTAAATTGGCCGTAGTGTATGTGTGTGAATGGGTGTATAGGTGTTTCCCAGTACTGGGTTTTGGCTGGAAGGGCATCCGCTGTGTAAATCATATGCCGGAATATTTTCTTTTTTAAGGTACTTTATGATATGTTGCCATATGGCAACAACGTCCAACAGTGAATTTAACTTAGAAATTTCACATTTAGAACTTTCCCTATAATGAATAATTTTGTTGTTGTAAATCAGAGATGTCAAACTCAATTCCTGGAGGGCCGCAGCCCTGCACAGTTTAGTTCCAACCCTGCTTCAACACACTTACTGGTAGGTTTCAAACAAACCTGAATGACTCAATTAGTTTGATCAGGTGTGTTTAATTAGGGTTGGAACTAAACTGTGCAGGGCTGCGGCCCTCCAGGAATTGAGTTTGACATCCCTGTTGTAAATGATTGAATTGGTGTTGCAGTACTATAAGCTTTAACACAGAACTTACTGTATAAATGACACCTTATACATACTTTACAACAACTCATATTCCAACAGCTTTCATTTATTCCATTCTTTTTTGCTGAATATTATTGAAAACAATCATACTATTGTATTATCATGTATACAACATACAGCAAATGTAAATATTTTCTCCAGTAAATATTATAACAAATAAATAACAAGTCTAGTATATCCAGATGCATCAGAATAATGTAGCTACTAGCTAACAATGTTTTTATATTATACTATATAGTATACTACGCCTGTCTTATCCGCCTCAGAGCTAACTTACTTGAACTGTCTCCATCACTGCTCTTATCAAATGTCTAATCTGCATCATTCTCATGGTCACTAAAACCCATCTCATCCTCACTTTCATCTGCAGCAAGAGCCAGTTCTGTCCTTTTCTTGTTTCACTTGCCATAGAAAATGGTGGTGCTCGCTAATACACTGTTCCCTGTATTCATATCTATTCAAAAGTAGTATTGCCATTAAAACTAGATTTTATCCATAATGCAAATGCCATTAACATACAACTAATCAACATTATATTACTAGCATGCATGTTGTTATTGTTAAAAACGTAAAAGTTCACAGCTGACCTTGCGAGCTAGCTAACCCATTGCAATATTGCACGTTCCACGGTGGAGAAAGATGCATACATTACAGCTCAAACACTCTAGAAAATTGAGATTTGTGTTTTCAAAAGCTTGTACTCATCATGGTTGCATTTTATTTGATCACAAAAGAGTAAAAAAAAAGTGAATCTATGAAATATTATGACAACTTAGAAGACAGGAACAACAGACAGGAACAGACTACAAATATGACCAGTATAACAGAATATCAATAGCACTACCCTTAGAGCAACCTTGCTGTCGCATGCTTTCAGCAGCAGTGCTGTGTTTTACAGGTACATGTAAGCAGCTGTTGCACTCTGAGGTAGTGGAGAAACACCTGTCAATCACATCAACTAACTAGAGACTACAGTGACTGGCTCCCCATGGCAGTTCTGTAGCCACACACACACTCTCAAACACTCAGTGGTGGATAATAAATACACCGCATGATAGGAATTAGAGGCAGGCTAATTATAGACTCAATATAGTGCAGTGATGCTGCTCTAGTACAGCACGCCTGTCACACGACAGGGAACGAAGTGCACTCTGGCTGTTTCAATCATTTGTCTTGAACACTCGCTCACTGCTTCAAAACCTTGTCTCTCTCTCTCTCTCTTTCCTGGCTGGGTGACAGGTAAACCATTGTGAAGAGACCACATACTATTATGTTTGTGTTCCTGGTGGTTGCTTTCTTACATAAAATGGCTTTGTGATTACTTCAGCAGATTTATTAGGAATTAAGTGTCATCTGACATCTGTTATGAGAATTGGTGTCAGCAATATTTATGCACAACAAAAAAAGATAAAGTATTTTCAAGGGTGAACTGATTTTACAGTACATCAATTTTTGATTGAAACTGCTGTATTTGGTTTAATTTCCACCCTGTTTACACTTGGTATTACATGGGTAGTTCACTTCCAGAATGGATTTTTTTTATTAATTTCTTCTTTAGTCAATGGTTTATGAGGGAAACATGTAGTAATAAAGACTTCCAATGCAAAATAAATAAATAAATAAAAATATAATAACATGTGTCGCTGGGTCGCAGGTTCGAACCTCGGCTGGGCTGGGTCAGTTGGCGTTTCTGTGTGGAGTTTGCATGTTCTCCCTGCGTTTGCGTGGGTTTCCTCCGGGTGCTCCGGTTTCCCCCACAGTCCAAAGACATGCAGTACAGGTGAATTGGGTAGGCTAAATTATCCATAGTGTATGAGTGTGAATGTGTGTGTGTCCCAGAGATGGGTTGCGGCTGGAAGGGCATCCGCTGCGTAAAATCGTGCTGGATAAGTTGGCGGTTCATTCCGCTGTGGCGACCCCGCAAGGGACAAAGCCGACAAGAAAATGAATGAATGAATGAATAATAACATGTAAAATTTTACAGTAAGCGAATAAATAAATAATAAAAAAAATAAACTGGCAGCTGAACAGAATTTGACAATAACATATGTTAGACATATTTAATTTATTTATACAATGTTAATACCCAAAGATTTTGAAGTGCCTACACTGTACCCTTGCAATTCAGACAAAAACACTGCCAAAAGCTGGTGTTGATGAGAAAGTCATGTTAGTTTTCCACAAGCATAGAGGTGCTTAATGTCATTCACACAATTATGAAACACCATCATGTTAGTCAGGGGAGCAACTGCACATTTACTGAGGGGTATGCGGGTCCCCTTTTTATTCTAACTATATTTTTGCAAATATTTCCATCATTAAATTAAGGATATTTTTTCCTCATCAACATGCTGCAAACAAATATATTTCGCAGTTCTGAACACAACTGAAATAGTATGAAGTAGTAAAATTATAATTACATTAAGTATGTTAAGTCACAAAGAACATCTCATCCCACCCCAAATTTCTTCTCAATTTAATTTTCCTCACTAAATGATTATAGCACCTTGACATGCCTTGCTTTTGTACTTTTTGTACTACATTTGTCAAAACAAAATGATAGATATGGGAGAACTTAAAAATGCATGCATACTGTGAGAGGTGTAAGGTCTGCCTTTGCATGAACAATTGACTGAAACTGCTATTACACCTCTCACAAAGTGAAATAAAAAAAGACTGTAAAATGTCAAACTGCCTGAAATGTTCTATTTTATCAAAATGTTATGGGCAAACTTTTTTTGTAACTAAATTAAAATAGTTTTGAGCAAAAAAAGTTACCAAAAGGCCCGATGTATCAATATGATACATAATAAATTTACAAAAACATGTATATGGTATAAAAATTGATCTTGATTGAAGGATTAATAAACATCTCAGTTCCAAAAAATGTGAATATTCTGACTATTTGTTATAATCAAATAGTTATATAATCGTTAAGAATCGTTATAATCAAGTATATAAAATTTATATAGGGATTTTTTTAATCCAAATATTGTTTTCTATTTTATCTGAAATATATTCAGGTCTGTACTTACATAAACATACATTTTGTGTGATCCCTCTTATTTTGGCAAAATAATGAATTAATCAATAATAAATAAAGAAAAAATTTCAGATTATTCTTGTAACTTTTGACCTCAACTGTACGTATGATTTGACAGTTTATAACAGATTACATCTACATGAACCTTACACTTTACACTGTGTGACTGCATGTTATTGTTTTAAATGATTTTGAATTAAAACGTGTGCGCCAACATATGCAACTCATACCTAAAAAAAACCCTACTGTTTTTGCCATAATAATTCTACCGTATTTATATCTTCTGTGTATGTAGGCTATTTTCCCCATATTTCTCCCGCATTTGTAATTGTAAAATTGCAAATACAGAAATTGTAATTTCTATGAAAAGTAAAAGCAGCAGCTACAGAGCCGATCTCAAATGAGATATAATTGCAAGAACTATTTAAGAGAATTATGCTTTCGCATTATTTTGGATTGACAGCATGTTAAAATTAATATAAAAACGTCCGCATTCACGCCCTTTACATTAAAGCTTTATACTCTTATCACCGCCCTTATGCAGCCTCTAAATCAGTCAATTCAAATATAATGATTCTGACTGACGGACGCGCTCCGTAGTGATAAAGAGGGCTTCTATACACCAGCTGCAACAGATCAATCAAATGGTCAACCGAGGGGGAGGGGTGGTGAAAAAAAATATTTAATAAAATACAATATTATACTCATATAAAATGCAAAAAAAAACATTTTAAACAAAAAATAAATATTTATTTGTATAATTTGAAACTTTTGATAAGGATAATTTCAAAAATAGTTTTGGCACAATTGCGCCCCCCCATGTGTGGCACCCCTATGCACCGCATATACTGCATACCCCCTTTTTGCGTCCCTGATGTTACTGCATAAGACATTAAGTAATGCAATCAACATTAATTACCAATATTAGATCTAACATAAAACTGATGCAAAAACAAAACAAAAAAAAACCTTAAATAGTAATGTCAAACCAAAATTGTAAAACAGTGAAATGTCATGCAGGGAATTCTGGCAAAGTAAATGTACAGTTATTTGTTGTGTTCTAAGGAAAATTACTGTTAACCAGAGAACTGATTTTTACTGTAGCATTTTTATATTTTTTTCTTACAGTTAAAAATCACATCCATTTTACAGTATAGCAAAATAATCAGTATTTTCTATAATTAATGTACTTTTCTAACCACAAAAACTATGCCTAGTTCTGGGATGCAAGCGTTTGTGGTTAAAAGGTACATCCATTAAAATGTCCTTCTCATTTTTCTTTATTACTCTGCAAAAATCTATAATTTGGAAGTTCAAACCACTGATCACCACAAAAGACCACTATACGGAGAAAATTCCTTCACGGTTTCGTCAAAAACCTTAATTTCTTTTTGACTTAAGAACAACATTAACAACTTGGATTAAATGCGTGTGAGGAAATTATTAGGAATTTTTCATTCTGGAAATATACTGATAATTCTTAAACATTATGGTAAATATTGTTAAAGAACAATACAGATTGGATTTAAACTTCGCAGTCTCAAATTGCAAGTTTTGTTATAAGGTGAACAATATAAAGAGAACAATGCTCTTTTACCATTTCTGATTCTAACACAAACCTATCGGTATACATAGACTGCCAACAGACACTCTGCTCAAAGACATCTGGACAGTTTTAAAAATTAAAGATTAAACACATTAAAATGCAAGGTGCAAACAGAAATTTACAGTCTCTTTCTCATCTACTGCATATGTGATCCGATTGTGTGATAATGAGCAAAATGGGCCATAGTAAAACTTTATGTGCAGTTCATGTGCAGTTTTTAATTCATCTATACCATTCCTTCCAGGTTCAACAAACAAATAGAGGAAAAAATTAGAGAAGCAAGAGAAAAATGATTGCTGCAAAATTGTTTCAGAGATGTCAATGTCAGAATATGTACAATAATACACCCAGCGCAATACAGCAACAAGCAAGAGTGTTTTGCTAGTTACAGGTATCATTTTCATGTCCTTCACTGTTTAAATAGCAAATGCAATGGCACCAATTTGTGTGCCTATGGGAATGTTGGTCTAAAAAAGAAGCACGTTAAAGTGCATTCTTGGAGAGCTGCTATGCTGAGGAAATTGAAATCTAAAGTCAATGGCACAGGTAATAAAAACATATATTTAAAATCTACATTTATATAAAAAAAAAAAACATACAATTTTAAATATTAAATATATTTATTAAAAAAATCTATATTTAAAAAGTGAGTTTGTGATACTGTAGGTGGGTTAAAAATGCTAGTTGCTAAATGCTATATGCAGCAGCAAATACATATATTTAAATAAGGAAAAAATAAAAGGATTAAAATGTGAAATATTATTATTGTCTACATATAAAAACGCTATCCTCTCCCACAACTTCTTTGTCTCAGGGCACTTTGGTGCTTTAACCTTGCAAACGAGCAGATCGGTTTACTCGCTAGAGAAGCATTCAGTGTTTCTGCTTACAAAGTCTCTTGTGTAAATGACAAATGCACCATAGCACAACCACAACTCGTGAAGGGGAGATGAGACTCAGATTTGTTAAATGCATGTTATCACCAAAACACATCAATAACTCATTAAGACAATAAGGACAATCCTTTTATGCTGTGTTCTCACCAGACGCACGAGTATGAAGCACGAGTGATTAACATGTTAAGTCAAGGCAAAGATGTGAATAGACATCCTGCAGCGCGATTCGCGTGAATGAGGTGGCGCGAATGAGGCAACTCACATGAATGAAGTGGCGCGAGTTTAGTGTGTTAACACGCTCAAGTTAGAAAATCTAAACATCAGCGGACATTCGCGCCAGGTTAACCAATCAGGAGCTTTCTCTTGTAGGATCGTGATTATGACGTGGTGCATGTTGTTGGTGTCCAGAGGGGAAATCCTCTTGCCGACACCTGACAACAGCTCATCAAACTGGGCTCGGGTCAGTCTGAAGCACCGCTGAAAGCCTCCATCATCCAGGTATAGTTTTTGGAGGAGTTGATGAACTCACAGAGCTGGGTGCACCTCTGAAAGGATCTAGTGCATCGAGCCGCGAACTGGTACTGGTCCGTGGATCAATTGGTACCGGGCCGCACAAGAAATCATTAATTATTATTATTATTATTATTATTGTTATTATTTGGGTCTGAACAATCTTTTATTTTGAAAAAATCTTTTATTTTGAAAAATGACTGGATTCTCTCGCTTACATCTCAGTCACTTGAGCGCCCAAATTTAACCCACAAGCAGCAACACGAGTAAGAAACAGATGGCATTGGAAGGTTTCTTTACTAAGGGCAGAACTGCCAAGGAATGGACACGCAATCCATTTGTCAACAAAACAGATCAATCCACCATGTCTGCACAAGAAGATTAACTGCTGGGGATCGTAAATGACGGCGGCCTTTTAGGGGCCGTTCGCATAACACATGTTTTCTAGAGTCTGCAGCACAAGTTCGTTATGTCCAGTGGAGGTGCGCGGCTTGCGCCTTCTAGATGCACACAGTTGAATCAAAGAGCTTAGAATCTATGCTCTTTGGCTGAATGAATACCGAGAGCACACCACATGTCACGTGACAAGAACTGACCGATCAGCTTCAGCTTGTATGGAATATACACATTTCAGTAAGACTAATTATCCCAGACAAACACAGAACACCCAAACACTGCATTACTTCGTAATTTTTCTCTATAAATAAAACTTGTATTAGAGTGACAGCAATGTTTTGTCAGCTTGTCATCCTCTGAGAAAACGGTTAATGGTCGCCTAGCACCCCACGAACCATTGTGCCCCCACCACGCCCCCACCCCCCTGGTCCGCTGTAATATTGTCAAGTGTTAACTGGTCCGCGGTTATAAAAAGTTTGGGGACCATTGATCTAGTGGACTCTGACGTGGCGCCAAATGAATAAACACTGTTTTTCAGCCTTCCTAAAGCACATAAATGCCGCTATTCTCTCAATTAAATCCATGTTAGCCATTTAGCAACGAAGCTAGAGTTACAGGGCAGACAGAAGCCCTGCCTATGATGCAAATCCATGTCTATTGTGAAGTGAATTTAACGCGAGAGAAAATGAGAAAATGTTCACGTGTCTATTTATGCATAAATAGCGCAATTTATTCATGCATGCCACATCTGGTGTGAACACAGCATCAGACCAAGTGGTTTCCCATCCTTAAAATAGCAAAAGTGTATTTGGACAGTTAAGTCCACCTGAGCATGGCCTTAGATTGTTAAAATTACAAGCATCTTTTTTCACTATCTCTACTTATTGACCCATGAACATCTGAACTGTCTGTTTACATGGCGGATGCAAATGCACAAGCACAATATTTATGTCAGGCTAATTTCCACACATGAACACTGTCTGAAACAATCTAAAAATATTTGAATTCATGTCTTTATCTCTCTGCTTACACAATTGTGTGTCGTACCCATTGGGTCACTTGAGCCATGCAATGTAAATGTGGCGTGAGATAGACTTAGTAAACAACCTAGAATCATCCTGGCAACCACACCAAACAGCAACATTCATTTGTCAGTCGATTTGCTTTTAATATTGCATGTTTATCATTTAAATGATTCATTTATTACCTAGCACTGCAGTTAACCATTACCCAGAGAAACTCTAAATACATGTAATATTTCTTCTTGTCACGTTTTGTGGTACATGCTTAGATGCATATTTAAAAAAAGAAACTCTTCCAGCACATGAACAGCCAGCCACTAGATCATGCACATTTTTATAACAAGTAGAGCTGGAGTTTTTCCTCACAAAAGCTCCTTGTTATACAGCACATCTCTGTGAGGCGAAGCATGAAGGTTGCGCTCAGTGCAATGCAAATGTCACAGGGAAAATGGGGACGTCAGAGCTTGAAAACGTCCTCAAACGAGCGTGTGTTCTGCCAACCCAAACGTGACAGCATAAAAAGAGAAATGTTTACTAACTAGGGTGATGAACCCCCCGCCGAGCACCCTCCTTCCTCGGGCAAGATGGCACTGCTCTGTCTACGGCTGGAGCTGATGAAAAATACATTCTCATTTCTGTTTCGTTTGCTTCATTTTTAACCTACTGTTTTGAGAATGAATGATAGGAACAAGGTGATCATTACAGTCATCATACTGCAAATAGGAAAGATTGATTTGGACGGCAGCCAGAGAAGCTGCGGCATTACATAAAGTGGAAACGTATCAACTGCTCCAAAACAAACATCCAGCTGATGTACCTGCAGTGCTGGTTCTAGACCACAGTAAGTGAGGGGCCAGTCAGGGGCCATTTGTGCTTTTAGTGGCCACACTTTATCAGAACGAAACTGATAAAATATGATAGGTGCACAGGAAAAATTGTCCAACAACACTGTTGAATCACAAATATAAAAAGATGCTATCTCGCACACTATCGTTACATGTTAAAAACTGAAGATGTATTACCACAAGCACGAGCAATAGTTCGGTGCACTGACCTTAGGGCTGGACACTTAATCAGGGGTGATTTAGTAATCCTTTACTTGAAGGTGATCATGAAACTAAACTTTAAGCATGCTTGTGGCAACTGTCATTGCAAAAATGGGCAAACATTGGGCCCTGTCATACACCCGGGGCATTAAGGTGCAAGACGTGTATGGTGCGATTTGTTGCTATTTTCAGACCAGCGCAATCCTAATTTTCATGTTTTGCGCCATGCTGTTTAAAAAGCAAATGCATTTGCGCCACTTTGTGGACTCATGGGTGTTCCGGTCTAAAAAGGGGGTGTGTTAAGGCGCATTGTTGGCATGTTGCTATAGATTGCACCATCGACCAACTAAAAGCAGGTCTAAAGTCTGACACAGAGCGCGATAAAGGTAGTAAAGGTAAAGTAAAGGAGTAAAGAGTAAAAATAAAGAGAAATAAAAAAAAAACCGAATGGAGGAGGCTCATTCTTTATCCTCATGCTGCAGATGGTCTTTAACTCTTTTCTCGCTAGTGAAACATTCAGTTTTTCCACTTACAAAGTCTGTCACATAAATAGCAAATGCGTGACACAACTGACTCTTATGTGAGATGAGACTTGAATTGGTTTAATGCACGTTAAGCTCAAAACACACCTATAACTCGTTAAGAGAATAAGCACAACCCTGTTAGACCATGCGCCGGGGCATCTGTCTTTAAAATAGCAAAAGTGGATTTGGTTAGCCCTTAATGCTTTTGCACCATTCTCTTTAGACTTTGTGCCTAGATTCTTAAAACAGAGCCTATTGTTTGAAATGTCTTTGTTATGACAGCTTGAGATTTACTTGACAAATGACATTTAAATTTACCATTGTAATTAAGGTCGAGAAAAATATTAATGACACTGGTATAAAACTGACATGACACAATTATAATGGCCTCATGACGACAATCATGTCTATGGCAGATTTATGACAAGTTATGGTGTCCAGGTAATATTAATCTGTTATGCACGAAGACGATATGATGCATTTGTTTATGTCGAGTTGTCATAACTTCACCGTATGAACACCCACTTCAAGTAGAGAATTTCATGCACATTCTGTCAGTAACGCCGGACATTCACAGTATCTGATGCGACATGGAAACTTCCAGCCCCAGAGTGTCTTTTTTGCTCCAAATTAAAGCACATTTGAGTCAAAATGGTCTTTTGTTACTAAGAATTTATTCATATTATATGAATTATAATTACTTATACATATATTATGTTTGAATATTATTTTCCAAATAGTTATAAATTGTCACTTAACATTAATAACAGCTTAAAATAAGTTAAACATTCACATACAGTTGAAGTCAGAATTATTAGCCCCCCTGTTTATTTTTTCCCCAATTTCTGTTTAACGAAGAGAAGATTTTTTCAACACATTTCTAAACATAATAGTTTTAATAACTCATTTCTACTGACTGATTTATTTTATCTTTGCCATGATGACAGTAAATAATATTTTACTAGATATTTTTCAAGACACATTGAGACAAATACAGCTTAGATTTAAAGGCTTAACTAGGCTAATTAAGTTAACTAGGCAGGTTAGGGTAATTAGGCAAGTTATTGTATAATGATGGTTTGTTCTGTAGACATCTGGGGAAAATATAGCTTAAAGGGGCTAATAATTTTGACCTTAAAATGGTTTAAAAAAAATTAAAAACTGCTTTTATTCTAGGCGAAATAAAACAAATAAGACTTTCTCCAGAAGAAAAAATATTATCGGACATACTGTGAACATTTCCTTGCTCTGTTAAACTTAATTTGGGAAATATTTAAAAATAAAAAATAAAATTCTAAGGGGGCTAATAATTCTGACTTCAACTGTATATGTTTTAATACTATAATAGTCTTTTGATCTGTTGGTGAACCTATATTATGAAAATTCTATATTATAATGGTTTTGCACTGGCATATTTACTTTAAATGGCCTTCTCTAATTTGCTTTGCATCAGCAGTGCTTCTTCATCTGCCTTGTAAATGTGTTTAAACACATTATATTCATGATAATGATATCGCTTAATCTTCAACAGAGAAGTGAATTGCTGACTCTCCTGTGAGAAATCACTCAAACTGACGCTCCCATGTGTTGTGTGACTGGCTGTTTGCTGCATGTATCACACTTTGAGCTGCATGCAGTGCAGAGTTAATAACAAACTCTTGAGTTAAACCCTGAGGTAACCGAGAAAGTTTATCCTAAGTGTTGTGAAATGAACTAACCTGATCTTAACCAGGTTTGATTTGTTTGGTTTGTCAACCCAAAACTTGCTCTTTAACCTTAACTGTTAAAAGTTTAAACACTTCAGGAATGAAGCTAAAACGTTTCAGGAATGACAAATGCATTTAATAAGTTGAGTTAGTTACCTAACAGAACATAACTTTGACCAGTTTAATGATGTAGCACCAAACCTTGTTATTATGTTACTATATTGTCTTTATAAAGTAATAAAATTTTGCCTATTTAGGTTTATTATGGGCAGGTTCTTTTCTGGTGGATTTTTCACTATTAGTTGGCAACAAAAATGATTCAAAGTTCGTACAACATTACCTTATATTTCTTGATCAGTGCAGGTCATCTGGAGACTCCATCTACCACTTCTGTAAATACATTTTTCCCTAATCCATTATCCCTCGATTGCAAATGTAGGGGTGCCATTAAGGTGGCAAAGCTTGTTAACACAAGGGCACAGTAACAGCCCCTGTGTACCTGTGAAAAAAAAACTCAGAGCCAATGCACTGGGCCAAAACTAAAATCGTTTTTACGATGATGCACATTACAAAACACCACCACATGGGAAGCTTTCGAGAACGTGTCGAGCTGAGGCTGGGATCTTTGTATGCTAACAGATTGGAATGGAAATATTTAGCCTCATTACAAGGTTGGTAAGACTCAAGCAAACCGAGAGGAGCGCCAGGATATGAAGAGTGCGCTTGAAAATATTTAGTCATGCATTATTCATTATTGTGATTCCTCTCCTGCCTCTAAGCTCATTTCCAGAGTACCGGCCATAGGCACGAGACACAGCAGAATGATTTTTCACACTCTAGTTGCTACAGAATTGCCAAACACTGTACACACGAGAAGGGTTTCTCCCGAAGGGTAAGGCTGTGTCTTTTAGTCGGCTGCATTATTCACAGAAATAGTTCACCCCAAAATGACGGTTCTGCCATTATTTACTCATTATCATGTTGTGTTGAACCCACATGCTGTTTTGTTTTCTTTTTTTTTATGGGGAAAAAAAGGGACACATTTTTAAATAACGCAGCTTGCTGAACTATTGTTCATAGGCAGGTTTTAATTTACAGAATAGAAAAAATCCCTTACACATTCTGGTTCTGTTTGGATCTGCAGAATATATATTTTTAACCCATTTTGTGTCTAAACACTAAATAGTAATTAAGGAATGTATTTATGTATTTGTTTTTTTAATATAAATATAAATGAAAACATTCTTAGAAATGTCATACTACACATATTACTGTATCGCCAACCTGATTTCACCAAGTAGGACATGTTCCTTGATTAACATCTTTGTTGATCCTGGAACAACATTATAATCAGCCAATCAGAATTAAGGCATACATTTACCGTTTATGTTAAGTTTAGGCCTACGGTTAGGTTTATGCACTTCTACACAATCGTTATTCAACTATTATTCCCCTATGAATTTTGGAATAATTTACACTTATGGTTGGGCAAGAGATAGGGAATAGGTATGAATTACATTTTCGAACAAAAATAATGTTCCAGGATCACTTCATACTAGGCAAAATCATGACGTGCATTACAGTATACAACAACAATATGTTATTAATGTACAGTAAACAAACCCATAAACAAACCGAGTTGTTCAAAATATAAACATGATAGTTCATCTTAATTGCACTACTATAAATAGATTGATGTTTCTTTTCTTGCAATCAATGCACTTGGATTAATCCCCCCCCCCCTCTCCAAAAATAAATAAATAAATAAATAAAAACACACTGCATGTATTATATATTAATTTATACAACAGTTCTATCTGGTTCTCGAATCTGATTGGCTGATAGCCATGTGACATTCTGCAATATCAGAACTCGTACAGCCTCCTCATCCTTCTGTTTTACTCCACCCACAGATCCATAAACCACCCAGATCAATAAACTCACGACAGTTTGACAAATAATGCAGCTGTTGGACAACAATGTACTTTTGAGACTTTTTAATTGAGAATGTAGTTGTTTAGATTGGAACTATGCAGTTTATTTATAAGGATAGTGCATATTTTACATATTTATAATTTCTGAGATACAGCGCGTCAGCATCCAATAGCCTGTCATTGAGCAGAGGGAAGACGCTTGACCTTGTCCATCTATAAGATGGCGACAGAGACCACATAATAAGCACGTAGAGGAGAAAATATTGGTGTATTTTCAAACTACAGCTGATTAAAACCTTATAAAACTTGTGAGTGACATTTTAAGTCCATCTCGATCTCTTTTTATGTTGCAGTGCTGTATTTATACCATATTAATTGTAGTGTATTAAGAGTGAGATGGAACTTACATGTCAGGTATTTTGTGTTGGACACTCTTTGTATAACCCCGAGTTATTTTTTGGTTGGCCTTCTGTTTGTTTCTAATGAGTCTCTTGTTTTCGTTACTGGAGACTAGTTCAGTAAAAAGAAAAAAGAAATGACCGCATGTGTTTAGCGTTTTTTTTTTCCTTATCGCAAACACAACAGTAATCTGCTTTGGCTTTTTCGGGGATAATTATTGTGATATCCCGAATGCCACAAAGAAGTACTGGGAAATGTCTCTAGATTGATGGCATTTCATGCTGTTTGGCCTTATAATCCTAAAATGTCAGCAAAATCACCTGTTTTGTCATCACTTTAGACATTACGCTAGAGAATCATTCAAATAGTAGCTCTAAAGTGACATTGGTATAGTAGCAACGGTTTCTGCTGTTCTGTAGAAGAAAGTAGATCCTGTTTTTAGACTGTCCATGTTTGATTTTCTTCTTTATATACACAAATATACCGTCGAACTATTGTATAAATACAAATCACACCTCTCACCAGTGCCGATATACAGCCATATTGCACTGCTACCCATGTGATATTGCTCATATACCACTTGAGGATGTGTAAATAATGAGCTCATTTTTATTTTTGGGTGAGCTTTCCCTTAAGGCCCTCAAAATACACATAATTCCTTTCAATCCATAAAAAAAATAACAATATTTTAATGTGGCTTAAAAATGAAAAACTCTTCTATGTCCAAACATATATAGGACCACTTTTATCTACATATAAATGTCTTACAGCCTTCAGCTGCTGTCTTGTAAAGTTACAGTATGATCCTTTAGAAAGAGTTCAAAAGAAACACCGCTCTGAAAAATCAAGATGTCATCCGCAGGCAACGGTAATAATCTGTGATTCAGACATGAAGTCATCAGACACGCATGTCATCAGAGCATCTCAAGCCACATAGTGGCCGCTCTCGCTTGCAAAACACTTGAACTTTGAAAGTCAAAAAGCACTCCAGTGTACATTATATCAGAAACCCCACACTCAACGGCTTAAACACAGTAGGAGCATCTTAATGTTTACTTATTCTAGGCCTGTCAAATAGGCAAAGCTCTACAGACATTTCAATACACCCACCCAAGGCTCTCACTGTATTATACGATCTCTGAATATAGATTTGAGAAGAGCATAATGGCCTTTACCTTGGTTAGAGGAATCGTTGCGATTTCCCCAGCCTTCTCTGACCTGCAAAGAAAGAAAATGTTTAAATTAACATGCTAGCAAAAGAATGAATGAAATAACCAGAGTAAAGTGTGATATACTGTCTATTACCGAGAAGTACTTTGACTCTAAAATTCAGTTCTTTCGTTACTCCAGTGACATTGAAGAGCAGGCTAGATAAGCGGTCAAAAGCCTAAAGGCAAGGCCAAAAGGTTGCAGCATGTGGAGCATGGAGAGAATCCGTTACAAGACTCGGTAAAAACTTTTCTAGGTTTGGTCCACAGGGTAAAGCGTACCTCCGATCTTTCAAACAGTCAGCCCTCTGGGAACGTGTGGACTGATTCTCCATTCCATTTTCATTCACTGTTGTGTCTTATAAAGTCCTTGCTTTTGGCTCAGTCCCCATGTCTTTGAAATTCAAATAATTTTTTGGTCTTTTTAGTGTGTGGCTTTGTAGCTGTAGGGCTGAATTTCAGAGGTACTAATCTGCTTTTGGAGAGAGGAATCTTGCAGTAGCACTTGATGTCTGGCCAGTTTTAAATCGTCCGGGAGGTTACGACTAACAGCAAATCAACAGAAGAGATTCAGCCACATACGAGACAACGGCAAAACTACGACTAAATACATTGTTTTGGTTCTTGTTGGGCTGAAAATTATTTGCCAATTGCTTTGCTTCAGGCCAAGAATGAGAGGACAGAACTGGTTTACTGACTTCACTTTATCTTATTCGTGTTTCAATTTAAGGCAAGACAAATAGACCATTTCAGTGGGGTCATGTCACTGGCCCATTAACATTTCCTGCTTGTAACTATTTCATAACTGTAACAAGATGCAATTCAATCATAACTTAATGTTAAAACAGCTATCATAACATTATCAATATGTGGCTCTTTTTGGATTCTTGGAAGATATAGAAATTAAACATGTAAAACAGGAAATATGTTAGGACCATTGTTTTTGTTTACATCCCTCAAAATGGTATATACACACAGACACACACACACAAAACCACTCTCACACATGTAATATTCACAGACATATAGAGCAGTGGCTTGACATTTAACATTGTCATGGGGTTTAAGTACATTTGTCAGTCACTTGTCAAAGTGAAACAAAAAAAAAAGTTAATTATCTTTAGAAAGAGAAAAAAATGGCAACCTTTCATATGAGGTTTAACCTGTTAGCCACAACTCACTTCTGGGGATTTACACCTACCTAACTTTAAATAGTAACAGTTCTTGACTCCAGTGAGCTAGAAACATTAATTAGGTATCATTGGAAAGAAGACACTTTGAGCTTTAATATAGTCTATCTTGAAAGTTGTATGCTAAAAAATATAAAAAATTATACATAGGGTTGTTATTATTTGGGGTTATTTCGATACCAATGCTAAATCGATACTTTTAAAATGGTACTGGTGGCAAAATGGTGCCTGAATCGATACTTTTGAGCCACAAAAGTATGGTGGAGGACTCAAGAAAAATCTTTTATTTGACAAAAAATATATATTTTAATCATTTTAATTGAACAATATAATTAAAGAGTAAAGTATACATCAATTTATATTACATATATTCAAATTGAATTGCATTTATATATTTCTTTTGATCATTTGTTTGTTTGTTAGCATGAATGTAAGATTTGCATTATGCAATTAACATTACATTAGCTTATTACTAACCTGTGGAAAGGCTGTCATCAAAATAAGGGAACACCTTTTTACTAGGGTTGGGGCTTGTGACTTCGTTTACATGGACATCAGTAACCAAATTATTTGCTATAATCTGAATAAGACAATAACATGATTAAGGCATTTACATGAGTTGCTTTATGAATGATCCTTTCATGATCCCCTTTTACATGTTATGGCACATAGATTGATTAACATCACTGCCTCACGACACTATCCATATTTCTTCCGGTGTTTCGTGTATTTTCGTGCGTTTAATTTTAAATTTTTCGACTTTAACTGTCGTTCAGCAGTTTCACTTTTATTCAGCAACATATTGTTCATGCCCCTTGACAAACTGAAGCACTGGATGAAGATATGAAGTAAGGACTTTAAGGAATTAATGGAATTTGATACCGTTACGCAGAATGGAAAGAAAAAAAACTCAGCATTTCATGGCGCGGGTGTCTGTGGTCATTTAAGGTAATCAAAAATTTCTGTTTACATGGTAGACTCCTAATCAGAGTATTGTCTTAATCATATTAAAATTAGAGTATTGGTGTCCATGTAAACATACTCAGTGAAAGTGACAGATGATGTCGCAAGCTGTCAAAAACAGTGCATTCCCCTGCCTTTAAGTTGATTCCATTTGCCCAAATGTTTCATTAAGGTTGACGTGATTCCCCCCTTACACGCAATTAACCCTAACCCTAACTTTTGTAAATAATCTGCTTCACGTTGCTGTGTCAGAATCATTGCTTGTAAAATATAGCCATAATTTAGAACACTTAGTTTAATCAAATTTGATGAACGTGATCATGCGTGTTGATGAATCTGAGTCGCTCAGCGGATGCGCTGTACTGCGGGCGTTCCCTAAGCAACAATAACAAATGGCTATCATCACCAACGGTGTCCATATCCCTCAAAGTTGTTTAAAATTAAATGTTAAGAGATGGTGTGACACAGCGTGTCTATGTGTGCCTTTGATGTACCCCTTGATGCTTCTTACGTCCTTGTTGCAGCACCAGTGGCACCAAAATTAGGCACCGAAACCCATATGCTAATTCGGTCCGGTCCATACCGGTTACATAGGGTTTCAGTACGCAAACCTAGTTAAAAATTATAAAGTTATGAGAAAGAAAAATTTTGACGATTCATTTTCTTTGATTTCTTTTTGCAAAGCAGCCGTTCTAATGTTAGCTTGAACTGTTAGCATAAAGCTGTGCAGGGCAGGTGTGTCGCATCATGTGATGTAATGATTGACAGGGCTCTGACTGAACTAGTGAATGTGCACAAGGAGCAATAAAACAACAATGTGTCCAATAGATGACTAAACATCCCCATATGTCGAAAGAATCATGCAGTCATTGGTTAAATTCTTCATCAGTCCAATTAGAAAGTAAGTTACAGGCTAAAAGTGGCTCACAAATCATTTACGCAGAATGTCAAAACATGCGACTGCTTTGTTTAGATTTCAGATACTATTACTTTGACTTTTTTTCAGTTTGTGGTCTCATTTCATTTGTAACACTGTAGGCTATGACACTGCGCACAAGTAACATAGTAAACAATGTAAACAACAGGTCTCTGGAAGAAATGGTGACATAAACAAATAAACAACCATTCATAATTCAACACTATTATGTCAGTGGACTAATTGTGCTCTATGGGATGTTGTTATGAGGACTCTTACCTTTCAAAATAAATTGTAATATACAGCAATGAATGCGTGTGTGTCTTGTTATTACGGTGATATTTATTCCATATCTAATACGCGTGTTCTTTTACTTACACAAATTTAGCAAATACATTTTTATAAGCTTCCCACTGAAAAACATCTAGCTACAATGGCTGACCGAGGGTTGTAGATTTAGACTGATGTATAGTTTGTCAAGATTACTCGACTTCTTTTTGATGTAATCTATTCCTAAAAAACAGCGCCCCAGTGCATCCACGTCCTGACGCTGGCTAAGAGTTAAAACAATATTTGTGGTAGTTAAAAAATGGTGGTTTGGAATTCTGAATTCATAATTACATTAAAGGGAAAGCAAGATGATGTATGCAATATGACCAAGATGATGTCTAATTATAAGAACGTGTATATAAATTAGGATTCTGTATAACCTTAATGAACCATGTTTGTTAGGTAATGTGACCACACATATAAAGCAGATCACACATTTGGAGCTGAATCTAAATCTGTGTGCATTGAACATATGTTTGATTTTTTTTTTCCAGTAATGAATAATGCATACTTCTGACAGAAACTGTAAAATTCTAAAAAAAAAAAAAAAATTATAAACAGCTGCCATATATTGAAGCTAAAGTTTTAAATTATTCTGATGAATAACTTTTCAGACAAATTAGACTGCATCTAACATCCATATCTTATATCAAGCCAAAACTTCCCTCCATATCTTCTTCCTTTTTTTCTACATTCTGTCTTAGACTCAGTGGTCCTTTTTTGGAGTGTGATGCTTTCCCAGGTGCTTAGCTGGGCTGCGCAGGCTTGAGAAACATATTTATAGAAAATGAAAACTGCACACCTCCTTATACTGCCAGAGGAAAAGTACAGTCACATTCTAATTCGTCAAGAATATTTCACAACTACTGCTCATTTAAATTAGCATTTGCTTTCTTTTCCAGTTTCACATTTTCAGTTTACTTGTCTACTAAGGAAAGTAAAATTCACTTTTACTTGTTCATCAAAAAAATCCCTTGTTGAGCCTTGTTGTTAATGTCGAGCCCCCAAAGCTTTACAATCTTTACAATGCCTGCATTTAAAAAAAGACAATAATTAGCAATATTACTAACAGATTATTAAACCAAACAGGGCTTTTCACTTTTAAAGTAACCAAAGGAGATTCCAAAATAAATAATAAAAGTGTCCTACCTATTATGTACTTTATGGGCCAATAATATTTTACAACTTCAAATGTGTGAGCAGTTTCAAACTCCTGAAACAAACTTAGTTTGGCCTCATTTTAATCAAAATTATGTCACTACCAACCTACAGTAACCTTAGCCT
The DNA here is from genome assembly GCA_903798195.1 of Danio kyathit. NCBI lineage: Eukaryota > Metazoa > Chordata > Actinopteri > Cypriniformes > Danionidae > Danio > Danio kyathit. The sequence goes on along the minus strand of LR812529.1, from coordinate 18,962,671 downwards.
AACTGTGTACCAATGTTTTAAACATAATCTGAGAGCATTGGTACTGTAAGGCTAAAGCAATATCACTAACCGTTTATTACACCAAAAAGGGTTTTTCACTTTTAATGTAACCAAAGGAGATTCCCGAATAATAAAACAATGTCCTACCTATTATGTAAACTCCATGGACCAATAATATATATTTTACAACTTCAAATGTGTGAGCAGTTTCAAACTCCTGAAACAAATTTAGTTTGGCCTCATTTTAATCAAAATTATGTCACTACCAACCTACAGTAAGCTTAGCCTAACTGTTTTAACCATACATTTTAACCATAATCAAAGAACATTGGTATAGAGTAAGGCTAAAGTTACTGTAGGTTTGTAGGTACTTACCTGTGGATGGTATAGCCCACAAACGGGCAGGAGTTTGGGCTATATAATCTAGAGCCCAACTCCAGAATATAGCTTGTTTACCAAGTTGATGCAAGAGTGCTACTGTGGTGCCTCAAGCAAACTCGTATATTGTGGATACCTGTTGTTATTATTTTTTTTTGTAGATATACTTGAAGTATATTTTTCTGATTTATTTTCCTGTTTGTTGTTTTTTTGGTACTTTTTGGATTTTTGTATATACCTTTACTGTGGAAGCACTTTTTGGCACTTTAAATAAACACCACCTTGCACAACAGTGCTTTGCAAGTAAGCCATGATTTTTTTGATCCCTCACAAACTCACATTTACTTCCCCTGAAAACGAGCTGGTGGGTTCGTTTTCATCACATAGTTACTTTATAACATAGTAGTCAATTATAAAAGGATTAAACAATAGCAATATATGACTAGTAAATTGTTTTATTTGATCAGAATACTTAGCTAATTTCGAATGGGTGCAAGTAAACATGGAACAATCAATTCATTCATTTTCTTTTCGGCTTAGTCCCTTTTTTAATCTAGGGTCGCCACAGCAGAATGAACCGCCAACTTATCCAGCATATGTTTTAAGCAGCAGATGCCCTTCCAGTTGCAACCCATCACTAGAAAACATCCATACAGACGCATTCACACATACACTACGCACAATTTAGCTTACCCAATTCACCTATACCACATGTTTTTGAACTGTGGGGGAAACCGGAGTACCCAGAGAAAACCCACGCGAACATGGGGAGAACATGCAAACTCCCCACAGAAATGCCAACTGACCCAGCCGGCGCTCGAACCAGCGACCTTCTTGCTGTGATGTGATTGTGCTACACACTGTGCCACCAATGCTACCCCTGGAACAATTATATTAATCATAAAAATATCAATTATTTGTGTCTTTTATTAATACCGTTTCACTAAATAAAATGAGACGTGTGTAATTAACAACCAAGGAAACAATGACATAATCTAATTCATCCCAAAAATAATAAATATAGAAAATACCTCTGCTCCAATAGTAAAAAAGTCTTAATGACTGTAGACAAATCAATCGGCAGGCTGACAATATAATTGCCTGCGCACAAAAAATATCGAGTAGCTCCACTATAGTGCCTTAATTGAATTGAAAACGCAAAGCTCTGAGTCAGTGCTCAGAATCCATCAGCTGTATATAATCAATGAATCCAGAGGTTATCAAACGCAAGGCCTTTTAAAGTCAGCATCTGAAGCCGCCTGACCCTCTAGCTGTGGGGTAAAGCCTCTGTCTTCTTAAGTATATTTCGCTTTCAATAATAGAGGCCGCTGCCAGATGAAAGCCAGTCAGGCCTTTAAAATATTTAACCCGGACTTTTGTAAGAGAGACGCATAATGCAGTGGAAATGACATTCTCTGTAACTCTGGCTCGAATGAATTTCTCTTGGCTTTAATTATTTCTTTCTTTTCACGTCCCCCAGAGTCCTCCTCTCTGCAGCCAAAGGATGGTACGAAACGCTTCATGTCTGACCTCCATTTTTCAAAACTTCTACAGTTCTGTCAGGAGACCAAACGTCCCACATTTACAACCGAAAATCCCTTGCGTCCTCACACCCAGGTGTGGACCGCATTGTCCCCAGGTCTTTGTCACAATTCTGTGAAAGCTAGCACATTTGAATAAGGCAACCGAGTCAAACGCACAGACCGCTCTGCTGTTAAGGGACTATACGTAACAGCTAATTGAATCGAATGTGCAAATGAAAGTCTAAACTGAATGTGAAGATGAAATCTAGCACTACAGCTTTTAGAGAGCCTCGAGAGACTCTCACTACACATGAAGGCCCTGAGGGGAGGCTTTTACTCATTAGTGAGTTGTAGGATTGGTGTTAAGAGTGAGACTGACAGCGATGGAGAGAAAGAAAGAGGGATATTTCCCTAGTAAAGAAAGACAAACGATGAATGAGGTACTTATTGCTGGATAAACTTGTAAACAAGCACTTGAAACCAGCAAACAAGCAACTACTTATTGATTTATGTGTAATTGCAATTTAAGATGCACAGATTATACTATGTGCTTAAAGGGATAGTTCACCCAGAATAGAAAGTTCTATCATCATTTAATCACCCTTTGCTTGTTTCAAACCTTTGAGTTCCTTTTTAACCCCACTGTAAAACCCAAAACGTTAAGGTAACTCAATCCGTTTGAGGAAACCGATTTCAACAAACCATTTAAGTTCAAAAACTAATCCTAATGAGTACTGTGAACTTAATCCATTTAAGTAAATAAGCAATTTGAGCACAGTAAAACCCGATAAATGAAGAGAACTCAAACCAACTGAGTCCTGTAAAACCTAATAAGTTAAGGCAACTCAAAACATTTGAGGAAACCGATTGCAACAAACCATTTCAGTAAAAAAAAACGAATCTATATGAGTACTGTGAACTTATTCCATTTAAGTTGAAGTAATATTGAGGTATTTAATGAACTCATTACCTTCAACACTGAGTTCAAAACTCTTTTTGAATGAGTAGAATTAACTTTCAGCCAATTTTGAGTTAACTACACTCATTTTTATTTAATAAAGTTGACTGTTGGGTTTTACAGAGCATGAAAAATAATCTGGAAACCTTTAACCATTGACTTCCATAGTATTTGTTTATCCTACTAAGGATGTTAATGGTATTTCAGCTGTTCAACAGAAGAAAGAAACTCATAAAGGTTTGGAACCACTTGAGAGTGAGTAAATTTGAACTTTTGGGTGAACTATCAGTTTAACGTAACATATTAGCATAGTTGCATGCAAGAAATACTTCATAACCGATGTCACATTTGCACTGAAGTTCAGCAGATTTTGTTTTCAAGGTGGTTATGCACATGATGAAGAAGAGCAAAGCTCACGCAGTGCATCTTTCAACCTCCAGGGGCCACTGTTGCTCTGCGGATCTCTAACTCAAGAGTCTCATCATTCCCTCTCATAACTACCCCCGACACCTGTCGTCATTAAGAAAACATTCACATATTCAAAAAGCAGGGGTGTGCAGACAGCTAAATTAAATAACTGTCAAAATACTGACATGAAAATCTGTTTCACTGCGAATATAAAGGAAATATTTTGTGTGGGGGGAAGAAAAAAAACGTAAAAAAAAAAAATCAAGTGGCAGGCGTGTTTAAGAGCAAGCCTTCAATTTTCCCCTTGATGTTGTGTTTTCTAAATTACGGCTGATACATCACCTTTAGATACTGTTTGAATAGTTCGAATAGTGTTAGTCTTTGCCAATTATTCTTGTAAGAGCACCAACAATGGCTTTCAAAGTAAATTATATACCAGGGGAACTGTAGAGTAAAATTGCAGTCTAGTAAAGCTTTACAAAAATAAATAAATAAAAAACCCTACAGATGAGTGAATGGAGTTGCACGGCTCAATGAATCTGCTTTCAGAGTAACACACACACTCAAAGCACACTTTCTCTATAACTCCATCTTTCCGCTAGTTTGGATTTGGCTGGATTACCTCGACTGATATAAACACCGGAAAGGAGGAGATGCGGAAAGCAAATCTCGACAGTCTCCAGGTGGCAGAATCCATCCGCACAGAGGAGCCTGAGATGGAGGGAGAGTCTAAAACGAGATCATTTCCGAGGGAAAAGCTTATTTACAGGGTCCTCACCTGCTTAAGTGCTGCTTAGTCAATCATACGGCGCTCGGCGTATCACTCGAGGTGTGTGCCGGAGTGAAAATGAGTGCGTGAGGAAGCATCTGGGAGAGATGAAACTGTCTGACGTGTCTAATCATGCTAGTCTAACCCACCGTCACATAAACAACTCGGAATCATTAGGGCCAGGAATCTATCTGGTTGTATTACACATGACACAGATCTGAACAGAGCTCATTTAAATATTAATACAAGCCTCATACATAAACAAGTACCGAATTTCTAAAAAAAGACTCTGTCACAGATAAAGCCAAGGAGACGGCGGTTATAAAAAGAGTGTGTGAGTCGTGTTCGCATTCAGTCTGACTTGCGTTGTCATTCAACGTACGACTTGTTTTATTGAGCTGTAATTCTTGGTGACTGGTACCGAACGCACTGTAATTCGTTATCTGCCATCTTGCATTACAGTCAGAAGATGTACTTTTAAATGCAGATGTACATCAGCAGAACAACAACAGCTCAAACAGCTAAACTAAAGGGGCACAGCCAAACTTGTATCTTGGAATTGTTTTTTTTTTTTCATGAACAGAAGAACTAGAATTGGCATTTGACTTCAGTCTATAAAAAAAATAAAACTGCACCTTCTACGTGGACTAACTAAGGAAATCATGGCAGCAACAGATCTCCTGAGATATCTTGATGCTATTATTTAATAGCCTCGATGCATGTGCATACAATGTTTGCATGTTCATGTGTGCACTCACTCCTCCAGGGAGATGTTGGAGTAGATGAATGTGTGTACTAGATGAGTCGTCTCTGTTTGTCCTGTGCTGCTATTTAAGAGTTTCTCCTCCAGCAGTGACTCCGTGGACATCTGGGGAACAATCTCTAAAACTGCCCAACACCTGCAAGACAAAGAGAAAGAAAACAAAAAGTAGATTTAAAAAAATAACCTATATATGGTCTTGATATTGTACATGGCAAATATATACTCGTAGCAGTGTGATATGGCTGTATATCGGCTCTGGTGGGAGGCTTTTGCGTTGGCTCGAGGCCGCAGGCCGAGTGCCTTAGTGTTCCACCAGTGACGATATACAGCCATATCGCACTGCTACGAGTGAGATATTGCGCTTATACAACAGTTCGACAGCATAATCGTGTATATAAAAAAGAAAATCAAACACAGAGTCTAAAAACACTTTTGTATGAGGAACTACTTTCTTCCGCCATTCATTCACATCTGCAGCTGACGTCAGAACAGCAGAAACCTGTGCTACTTCACCAACATCACTTTAGAGCTAGTATTTGAATGATTCTCTAGCGTAATGTCTAAAGGGATGACAAAACAGGTGATTTTGCTCACATTTTAAGATTATAAGGCTGAACAGCATGAAATGCCATCAGTTTACAGAGATTTCCCAGTATTTCTCTGTTGCAATTGAGATTTCACAATAATTATTGGCGAAGCAAACACTACCAGATTACTGTTGTATTATATATATATATATATATATATATATATATATATATATATATATATATATATATATATATATATATATATATAGTATATACTGTATATATAAAATGGACATAATCAATCAATCAATCAAATCATTGATTCTGGCTGGAAGCTAGCTCTCTGCAACTCTCACAAGGTCGCCCACTGAAGCTAAGGAGGGCTATGTGCGGTCAGTACCTGGATGGGAGACCACATGGAAAAGCCAAGTTGCTGCCGAAAGTGGTTTTAGTGAAACCAGCTGCAGTCTGTGTGGGCCCTAACGCCCCAATATATTGAAAGGGACTTCATCTTCGGATGAGACTTTAAACCGAGGTCTTGACTCATCAGGGCCAAATTTGCCCACTGGCCTCTGTCCACCATGGCCTCTTAACCATCTCCATGCCATAATTGGCTTCATTGCATGTCTCCTCTCCACCAATCAGATGGTGTGTGGTGTGCAGTCTTGTGCAATATAGCTGCCGTCGCGTCATCCAGGTGGATGCTGTACACTGGTGGTGCATGAGGAGATTCTCCCCAAAAATGTGTAAAGCACTTTGAGTGTCCAGAAAAGTGCTATATATTATTAGTTCTGTTAATGAAAATAAATATGTATATATTTTATCAACTAAGAAAACTAAATATGGAAGTCAATGAGTACCCGTTTCCAACAATTTTTCAAAATATCTTCCTTTGTGTTCAACAGAAGAAAGAAACTCAAACAGGTGTGGAAGAAGGGGAAACCAAAATGTTCTTTTTGGTGGTGAACTATCCCTTTAATTAATTACTCTCTCCTATATGTTTAAAAAGTTTGAGGTCAGTAAGATTTTATTTATTTATTTACTTTAAGATATTTATATGTGTATTGTGAAGTGATGAAATAAATAGTTTAGCTATTCATCACAAAATCATGAAAAATTAATCAATCAATAAAAATACATATTTCACCAGTATTCACAAAAAATACTAAGCAGTACAACTTTTGTTCATACATGTACGCACGCACACACAGACACACACATCAAAATAATTCAATGCATATATTGCAGGAAGATGTCTCAACAGCCCGCCGTGTTCATTTAAACAGAAGACAGAACATTATTTCCCTCAACGCTTTGATAATTAATGCTCAAGTACTCAACACACTCTTCAGAAAAGCTCTACGCTGGAGTAGCATGTGCATCCAACATGTTTCCCGTTCCCAAACAAAGCACTGGGAGGAGCCTGTGCACCAAACCCTGCCAATCACGATGCAGCGGCATGCATATAGAAGTGGTTACCTCATTCCTGTGACAATTTATGCAACATCCCTCCAGCCCACCTGCATTACATGTTTAAGCTTCCCTGAGCCCTCTATCACAGACTGCAAGGCAAATCTGCACATCCAGTTTTCCTCTTAAGTATTACATTAACATGCAAATACGACCATCTTGACACTTTACATATGGGTGATTGTATAACTGGAGATGCATCTTGTAATAAGAGCAGTTCTTTTCAGAATCTTATCGGAAAATGTTAATAATTCAGTAATTCCTAAACACAAGTCATGTTTTTTTTAAGTGCCAAATAAAGAAAATCTGGATATGCCTAGACATAGCTGAATAACAACATATGGAAATGTCATACCTTAAACCTCAAACAATATTGTCCATGTTCTCATGTAAATTCTGTCAGTATAAAGTTCCATAAAAAAACAGGCTAATTGGAACAAAACACAGACCGTTACGCTGCACACAGGATCATTAATATGCATATCACCAGACATTTCATAAGCCACAATGTTTCCCAGTAAAATTACAACACCAAATCAGAAAGAGTTGGGACACTATGGAAAACACAAAAAAAAAAAAAAAAAAAAAAAGTAGTGATTTCCAAATATACTTTGACTTGGAAAAAAAGGTGGGACAGGATTATTTATTATTTATTTATTGGTTAAATGATGGGATTTGAAACAAAATCAAAAAAGCCTTTAGTACAAAAGCAGCATCCAAGAAAGGTCTAGTCCTTTAGGAGCAAAGATGGGCTGAAGATCATCAGTTTGCCAACAGATACTTAAGAAAATTATTGAAATGTTTAAATACAATGTTCCTCAAGGAAAGAAATCATGATCTCTGATCCCTCAGGCGGCACTGCATTTAGAATCATCATTCATCTATAGGTGATATCACCACATGGGCTCAGGACTACATTGGCAAACCTTTTTCAAGTACCACAATACGTAGTTACATCCACAAATGCCAGTGAAAACTGTACTATGCCAAAAGGAAGCCCTATGTTAACAGTGTCCAGAAGCGCCATCAACTTTTCTGGGCTTGATGACATCTGGGATGGACCATTACACAATGGAAACGTGTACTGTTGTCAGATGAATCAGTATTACAGGTATTTATTTTGGAGAAATGGACCCAGTGTACTCTGGACCAAAGAAGAAAAGGATCATCCAGTCTGTTAACAGTATGTCCAAAAGTCAGGGTATGTCAGGGTCCCTGTTATTGAGTATGAACAATTTTTTTTTCTATATTTCATCCACAACAAAATTATTATTATTATTATTATTTGTTGTAAATTTTCCACTTACTCCTTTAAGCTCAAATAAAACATCTCTACTTATTTAGTTGAAAATATTTAAAGCATTTACTCATATTAAATCAACTGAATCAACAAATTAAATCAAAGCACTCAGGCATCGTTAATGGAAAATGATGTTGTTAACATTATTTGTTAACTAACTACTATTATTTGTTACATTAGTAATAAAATAATTAACTAGTTAAAATAAAACTTACGCCAAAATCCAACTGGCTTGTTCATTATACTAATTATAAATTCATGATTATGATCAATTCTGTTGTGTTTCTTGATAATGTTCTTACAGTTTTGACTTTTTACAATATAATTGTAGGTGTAAGAACTTTTAATATCAATGTATTTTCAACATAGTTGTGGGAAATAATTCAGTCTACTGATAAAGTATGGTAACAAAATTGGTTTTAACCCTTGTGTTTTGTTCAAATTTATCCTTTTTTTAATCTTTACATTTGTGGTTGTTTTTTGCCCCCATTGACTTCCATTATAATGACATTTGTTTTTATTGCAAAGCCTTGACACTATATAATCGAACATTGTTGGTAGTTTTCCCTCTTAGGAAGAGGTAAAATGTGTAATTTTTACTTTTGATCATCAGCTGGCACCATTAACCCTTTAGATATGCCTGTGCAAAAAACATTTTTGGGTTTTTATTTGGAGGTATATAGAGTAAAACAACAAATTATTGTATGTGTGTGCATAAATACACTTACTACCTTTACCATGTTCTGAGAGTTGAGGTGCTTCTTTAGATTTTCTCAGACATATCAAGATAAGTGCACAAAGGTCTCTCATGTACACACTATACTCCATAGAACTCCATATAAAAGCCTGAAACTAAGCTTTTTTTGCACTGTAATTGATAATTGACATTAACATTACAAATTGTCCCTCTTCCCAACAGGGAAAACCACCAAGAATAAAGAATGCTTAATTAAACGATGTCATGGCTTTGCAATTAAATGCCATTATAATGGCAGTGTATGAGGCAAAAACAGCCACAAACTTAATGAAAGGGTAGTACATTTGCCCAGAGTGTATTATTGATATTTAGAAAATTTCCAAAAGCATTTTTTTTTTAAATGTGTCAAAATAAGATTTGTCACCAAAAATCCTTCTATTTCCTGAAACACAGAGAATGCTGTGGTCAAATTAAGACTCAAAATCACCCCAGTAAAAATCCCCAACAGTACAAAAGGGTTAAACAATTTAAGGGTTGCACATTTAGCAAACTGATTAAAGCTTTAAGAAACAAGTTAAATACAAGAAAAAGTTAAATACAATTTTACACAATCATACCTCATAAAAACAACAGAACACTAGCTATATTAGCCAAGAAATCATAAATGTCAGCTGTATGCATATATACATACACTCACCAGCCACTTTATTAGGTACATCTTACTAGTACTGGTTTGGACCCACTTTTGCCTTCAGAACTGCCTTAATCTTTAGTGGTAAAGATTCAACAAGGTACTGGAAATATTCCTCTGAGATTCACAAAGTTGCTGCAGATTTGTCGGCTGCACATCCATGATGCGAATCTCCCGTTCTACCACATCCCAAAGGTGCTTGAGATCTGGTGACTGTGGAGGCCATTTAAGTACAGTGAACTCATTAGCTATGTTTCCATCCAAAAATGCTAATTAACTTTATGCGCAAAACTAGAATATTGCATAAAAGACGAGTCAAATCGAACAAATTCGTCACTTCCTGATTAATTGGCGCCAAATATCAACAGTAAAAACAGAATTTTCTGTGGTAGGAGAAGCGGTGTGAATCTTTTCTTCATTTAATAAATGACTTGTGCCTCAGAAGGCAATCCTGACATGCAGTGAACACGAGGTGGCATTTGAAGGCGTCAGACGCGGAACACAGACTTTTGATTATGGAGGTAACTAATAATATATTAACACTAATCATAAAACAGTTCAGGCGTTTTAGAATGACTAAAACAACATTTCAGATGTTTTTACAGTGTGCTCAGCCTGCTGGTTTGTTCATTCACACACATTTTCATCATCACATGATCTCTTATAACAAAAATCACATGACATGAATCACATTTTTAATGTGCATACTGGAATTTGTTCTGTAAAAGTGTTTCCATTGTAGTTTATGTGCATCTTTTCTTATCAAATAAAAAGTTTATCCTACTCAGTTATGCGCATATGTTTTTAATGCGCATTTTCAAAATTTATGCGCATCTTGGTGTTTCCATCAACTGTTTTTTTATGCGCATATCCAAAATGCACATAAAAATAGGTGGATGGAAACGTAGCTATTGTCATGTTCAAGAAATCAGTCTGAGATGATTTGTGCTTTATGACATGGTGCGTTATCCTGCTGCAAGTAGCCATCAGAAGATGGGTACACTGTGGTCATAAAAGGATAGACATGGTCAGCAGAAATATTCAGGTAGGCTGTAGAGTTGACATGATGCTCAATTGGTACTAATGGGCCCAAAGTGTGCCAAGAAAATATCCCCCACACCATTAGATCACCACAACCAGCCTGAACCTTTGATACAGAAATTAAGACTGAGGCAACGTTTTTCCAATCTTCTATTGCCCAATTTTGCCTGTGCAAATTGTAGCCTCAGTTTCCTGTTCTTAGCTGTGGTCTTCTGCTGCTGTAGCCCATCTGCCTCAAGGTTGGACGTCTTGTGTGTTCAGAGATGCTCTTTTGCATGTCTCGGTTGTAATACCGCTGGCCATTCTCCTATAAACTCTGGCATCAACAAGACATTTGCGCCAACAGAACTGCCACTCACTGAATATTCTCTCTTTTTTGGACCATTCTCTGTAAACCCTTGAGATGGTTGTGCGTGAAAATCCCAGTAAGTCAGCAGTTTCAGATATACTCAGACCAGTCCGTCTGGCACACTGTAAACCCGAATGCTCAAAATAATTAAATTGATTGAGTAGTATAAACTCAATTTTCTAAAACAGTTCTACTAACTCAAATAGTTTGAGTTTGTGTGACTTTTTTATAGGTTTTGAGTGAATTAAACTTAATATTTTTGATTAACTGAAACAACTTGCTCATTAAGTAAGTGCCACTTAGGAGTATAATTTAACTTTACTTGTCAATGTCAATTGTATTTATATAGCACTATTAAACACAACCAAAGGTTGACCAATGTGCTGCACAATACAAATCACAAAGAGAAAGATATAAAATAAGACTTATTTTTTGTAGTTTCAACATGCTGTCTGCGTATGACATCGGTAACCTTTGTGTGTGTGTGTATGTGTGGTGAAGCAATTGTTTTGTCATTTTTTAAATTAATTTAATTAATTAATTTAATTATACACATATAAATAGGCTAAAATAAAATAAAACCTTATTTTCCCAATGAAGCTTGGGTTTTCATGAATTAAAAAAAAACTTTAAAAATCATTTTGTAAGAAAAATATTCAGTTAAAATTTTAAATACACAAACATTCTAACCAGAACAACTGGTTTAATGTGAGCACAAAATAAAATATTCTATTATATATATATATACAGTATCATATATAGATTAGGCCTTTATTACAGGCAGTAAAAAATAGGTTTGTTTAAAAAAAGTTACTGCTGATGTTTCTGTGACATTTTATTGGCTTACGAGGCTCACGTGCTCCAAGGTCAGCGTGAGGCTTTTGCAACATTGTGGGAACCGGGAACGCGCAATGCTTTTACTTTTGGCGCCACAAAATACTGCAGTGAGTGAGGAGGATTTCAGCTTCAAGGTGTCGGCAGTTATCAGCACCACTGGTGTCATGGTAAGTGTTAAATGCATTATAAACATGGTCTTATTTAATGAACAGATTAATCTTGACAAAACTTTAAGTAGCGTTCACCAGTTACGTATATTTATATTCAAAAGTAATGGATGTCTCACGAGGAATAACCGATGAAATGGGCCTGATATAAACAATAAACGGCGAAGCATACGTTACACATTAGCTAACTTATATATAAGTTTTGAACGGATTCGTAGTCTATATTTCCGCTTGCACGACATTAGGCGCTTAGATTGTAACGTCCACGCATGACACGCGGGTTAAACGTAAACATCTAGTGTTGCCAGATGTAGCCGACTGATTCCAGCACAAAACTACTCAAAACCTGCCGAAATTCAACCGCCAGCAATCTGGAGGCTATCAAAAGCGGTTCTAAAGTTATCTGGGGCAGGAGAGCACACCGTTGCAAAACCACCTAAATGTTTTCTACCCGCCTATGCGATTTTTTACCCGCACAGTCAAATTCATAACCGTCCAATAGTGCGGGAAACCGCCGAATCTGGCAACACTAAATTCGTCAGCTTTTAGCTGTGTCTCAGTTCAGTGGCTGCATCCTCCGAAGGAAGTAGACTTCAAAGGTGAGTGCCTCTTTAGTAAGACATGTCATAGTCTTTTTTTTTTTTTTTTTAACATGTGTATCGATATCCAAGTCAAATAAGCCTAATTCATACATTTAATCCAGAGTTTTCTTTTAAAAATATCGCCGCGATCACGCATTGCACTTTGAATGCATCCTTCTGAGGATGCAGCCTCTGAAATGTGACACAGCTTTTGTCTTGTGTGTTAAAAAACTATATAACTTGGAAAACTTACATACTACATACTTTCTAACATTAATTTCGTTTTTCTTTTAGGTTGTTGGCTTCAATATAATTTGGTTTCTTTTACTGAAAGACTGCAGCATAGCCACTTTTCCAGTGTAAGCCCCCTTCTATAGGAGCAAGATGAGAAGGGCTGGATGTCCAGAGACCACTGTAAATGCTGGAAAAAGAAGCAGAATGATAGCGACAGACCATAGTGAAGACATGCCCACCAGTAAAAGAGTTCATGGAACTCTGGCCTGCACTTAAAATGAAATCTGAGGTAATGTAGGGTAACACTTTTTTTTCTGTTATTGCTTTCTTGAGAACATATAACACATTCAGGGGCTATTTTCTGTGAGGGGGTAGTAGATTAACCAGGTTCACATATTGAATATGGCTGTGTTTTCTGTCTGTCATTGTTTTAAAATGTAGGTGTATGCAGACTTTGAACGTATTACAAACCAGAACCTGCCCAACACGTTCTACTCTGAGCTTGACCGACAGTCAGAACCGGGAAGACATCAGAAATCTTAAGAATCCATGATGAACAGGTAAAAATATGGTTGTACATTTTATAGTCTAAAACTTAAATTTAAAAAATTAAAAGATTGAAAGCGTTTCAAAAATTTGATGATTCAAGTGAACTTTGAACACTACAACACCTTTTGTAGTTTGAACACTACAACACTAAAACATTTTGAACAGTGTTTTTTTGTATTTGTCTGGCTTTGTATATCTGATTATATTTTTTAACATTTACAGTTCAATTATATACAGTTTTGTTTGTATCGTTATAGGCGTTTCATGATGTGCACATCAAGTGTGTCACTGTTCTTCATGCCCTTCCTGTGTATCTACATGAGGAAATCACTGGGTTTTTAAGGACCTGCATGGTGAGTATAAAAAAAAAAACATCACATTACTACACTAAACAGTTCTTATACATGCATACATACAGGGAGTGCAGAATTATTAGGCAAATGAGTATTTTGACCACATCATCCTCTTTATGCATGTTGTCTTACTCCAAGCTGTATAGGCTCGAAAGCCTACTACCAATTAAGCATATTAGGTGATGTGCATCTCTGTAATGAAAAGGGGTGTGGTCTAATGACATCAACACCCTATATCAGGTGTGCATAATTATTAGGCAACTTCCTTTCCTTTGGCAAAATGGGTCAAAAGATGGACTTGACAGGCTCCAAAAAGTCAAAAATAGTCAAAAATATCTTGCAGAGGGATGCAGCACTCTTAAAATTGCCAAGCTTCTGAAGCGTGATCATCAAAATAGTCAACAGGGTCGCAAGAAGCGTGTGGAAAAACCAAGGCGCAAAATAACTGCCCATGAACTGAGAAAAGTCAAGCGTGCAGCTGCCAAGATGCCACTTGCCACCAGTTTTGCCATATTTCAGAGCTGCAACATCACTGGAGTGCCCAAAAGCACAAGGTGTGCAATACTCAGAGACATGGCCAAGGTAAGAAAGGCTGAAAAACCACCACCACTGAACAAGACACACAAGCTGAAACGTCAAGACTGGGCCAAGAAATATCTCAAGACTGATTTTTCTAAGGTTTTATGGACTGATGAAATGAGAGTGAGTCTTGATGGGCCCATGGCTGGATCGGTAAAGGGCAGAGAGCTCCAGTCCGACTCAGACGTCAGCAAGGTGGAGGTGGAGTACTGGTTTGGGCTGGTATCATCAAAGATGAGCTTGTGGGGACTTTTCGGGTTGAAGATGGAGTCGAGCTCAACTCCCAGTCCTACTGGCAGTTTCTGGAAGACACCTTCAAGCAGTGGTACAGGAAGAAGTCTGCATCCTTTAAGAAAAACATGATTTTCATGCAGGACAATGCTCCATCACACGCGTCCAAATACTCCACAGCGTGGCTGGCAAGAAAGGGTCTAAAAGAAGAAAAACTAATGACATGGCCTCCTTGTTCACCTGAACTGAACCCCATAGAGAACCTGTGGTCCATCATCAAATGTGAGATTTACAAGGAGGGAAAACAGTACACCTCTCTGAACAGTGTCTGGGAGGCTGTGGTTGCTGCTGCACGCAATGTTGGTGGTGAACAGATCAAAACACTGACAGAATCCATGGATGGCAGGCTTTCGAGTGTCCTTGCAAAGAAAGGTGGCTATATTGGTCACTGGTTTGTTTTTGTTTTGTTTTTGAATGTCAGAAATGTATATTAGTGAATGTTGAGATGTTATATTGGTTTCACTGGTGGAAATAAATAATTGAAATGGGTATATATTTGTTTTTTGTTAAGTTGCCTAATAATTATGCACAGTAATAGTCACCTGCACACACAGATATCCTCCTAAAATAGCTCAAACTCAAAACAAACTAAAAACTACTGCCAAACATATTCAGCTTTGATATTAATGAGTTTTTCGGGTTCATTGAGAACATGGTTGTTGTTCAATAATAAAATTAATCCTCAAAAATACAACTTGCCTAATAATTCTGCACTCACTGTACATACATACATACATACATACATGCTTACTCTTATTCAGTCTTTCTAACCAAATAGTTTGTGGAGATATTTTTTTTGAGCATAGTATTAATTTCTTGCAACTTTTGTTTACTGTTTGCTAGGCTGACTTAACCGATCTTCTGTTTTTGATTTAACATCTATTTTATCTTACAGGACACTGATGAGCTGATAATCTGATGAGCCAGTGCTTTCAGATGTTGCAGTGGCCCTCCTCAGTCATCAAAGATAATGACACAAGTCCAGTTCACTTTCAACTTGTGAAAAACTGTTGTCATAGAGAGTGAGATTGTGGGCAGCCTCTCCAGATTTGCTGATGCCTTCCTGGTAATGTTTGGACTGATCTATGCACTACACCTCAACTATCCCAGGGGACTGACCAACACTTTTGAATTCATTCAAAAGATTTTACTTTGTCTTCACAAGGGTAAACTGTCACCTAAGTTACAGAGTCTCAAAAATGATTTGATGCGAATGTAGAAATTTATTGGAAAAATGACTAAGGCATTTTTTCCCCACAATGTGCACAGTGTGGCTTTGCATTTATTAATGTTATTTGTCATTAATACAGCTCTTGTCCTTGAGAGTTGTTAAGTACAACTTGGTAACGATATAGGTAATTTAGTTTTAATTTATTTATGTTTTTGTAAAAGTTCATGCAGGTTCGTGAATTTGTAATGTCAGAGGTGTGGTCTTAAATCTGCTTTTCAGGTTTTATTCTTTTAAATGAACACTAGTGTCAAATTTAGTTTTGAGGCTTTGATTTTGAGTATTGTGTTTTAAATGTTACTTGTACTTAAAACAAAAAGACAAACATACTAATAAATATTGAGTTGATTCAACTTAAAAGTGGTTCTTTGTGTACTTATTTTTTTAAGTAATGTTAACTTAATGCCATGAGAATGGGAAAGCAAAAGTTTAAGTCACTGTAACTTAAAATATTTAAGTTGATTTTATAACAAGTTTTAATTTAACTGTAATGAAAAGGTCTAAGTAGCATGTAATCAAAATATTTAAGTTTTGAAAACTTGAATATTTTAAGTTCATGAACTTAAAAATTTTGAGGCAACGAGTTACATCAAATTTTTTGAGTTCTGCTTACTTGTTTGGGTTTACAGTGCACCGATAACCATGCCATGTTCAAAGTCACTTAAATCACCTTTCTACCCCATTCTGATGCTCGGTTTGAACTGCAACAGATCGTCTTTACCATGTCTACATGCCTAAATGCATTGAGTTGCTGCCATTTGATTGTCTGATTAGAAATTTGCATTAACGAGCAGTTGGACAGGTGTACCTAATAAAGTGGTCGGTGAGTGTTTATGTATATATTGTAATTTATGCCAAGGAGTGACAAATTATTAAATTAAGGAAAAAAAAAAACTGAAGGAAATTTCATCAATCCTGCGATTACAGAATCACCCATATGCACCAAATCTCACTTCAGCCTCCCTCACTTACTACCTGTGAATCTCATGAATAGATTTGCCATAATGCTCCGTCATGTGTCATCCTGGCACATTTTAAATGCTGGCCATGTTTGCGGCGAAGGGACCGGGTTTAAATGTGTAATGCCTTCGGATTTCATTGTTATCAGTTTTGGAGGACGGACAAGTAGTTCTGAACTCCCGTCGCTCACATAATCAAAAGAGTGCCGGACAAAGAGGGGGCCATTATCACGGGCTATGAGTGCTTATGTTTTCGAGCAGACCCCTTCCTGTACCTGGGTGTTCCACGCAAAGCCGATTATGTGCAGGTCTGCATCTCTCTCTCACACCGTGAACCTCGCGGTGATATTTCAGCGAGAAAATGGGTCAATGCCAAGCATCAGCAGGCTGCTGTTGCATATTAATGATGAAGCTTGGCTGTGACAGATGAGATTGGCCCACAAGGGTCTTCTCTCTCTCTCCCTCTCCTTCTCATACACCGAGCACATTCTCTTTGACTGCTTGTTCAAAAACCGAGCTGTCTACTGTCTAGTAGGCAGCAGACTTATAAGACAGCATGCTAGCTAAAATGGAAACACAAGCGACTGGATTTGGAGTGTTTCTTATGTAAAGCAACACAGAGATAAGATTCACAATTGTTTTGTTTGATAAAAGTTTCTTTAAAGGCTGTCATATGATGTTTTTTTATGTTTTCCTTTTTTCTGCAGTGTGTTGTGTAGCTATGCAAGATCTGCAAAGTTACAAAGCTCAAAGCTGCCTACAAAAGGATTTATTTTCCTTATTTTCAGGTTGATTCAAACTGGCTAAAAACATCTTTATCAAATTATCCCTCTCATATGTACTTCACTACATGGAAATATTCACACAATGCTACCAAGAATATCTATTTTGCAGGAACCTTTCTTTCAATCCATCCATCCATAGATTCATCCATCCATCCATAACCAACCAACCCTGGAATATACTGTTTAATATTGTCATTATTTTAAGCAAACTTGAAATGGTGATCCCAAAAACGGAGAAAGTTACGAATTTTAAGGCCATTTTAAGGTCAAAATTAATAGCCCCATTAAAGCTTTTAAAACATTTCATTTCATTAAAGCTACAATAACTTGCAGAATTACCCTAACCTTCCTAGTTAACCTAATTAACCTAGTTAAGCCTTTAAATGTCACCTTAAGCTGTACAGAAGTATCTTGAAAAATGTCTAGTAAAATATTATTTACTGTCATCATGGCAAAGATAAAATAAATCAGTTATTAGAAATGGGTTATTAAAACTATTATGTTTAGAAATGTGTTAAAAAATCTGCTCTCCGTTAAACAGAAATTGGGGAAGAAAATAAACAGGGGGGCTAATAATTCAGGGGGTTTAATAATTCTGACTTCAACTGTATACATTTTTAAGTCACCTTTTCCCACAATATGTCTTGAAACTACAATTTCTTTACAGAATTTATTCAGTGTAGACTTAGAATTAGGCTAAAGAAAGATTTCCTAAGAAGTAGCATGATCTGACAGTGTTGACACATATATGTTGTCTTAAAATGCTGCCTACATAGGCAGCTCACTATTAGAAAAAACCCATATTCTTCTTTTTTTCTCAGGCTGTATTTATTATCTGTCTTTTTTCACTTCCATATCCATTTTTCCACTTTATACATCTCACCCTGGCATTCACATTCTATCATCTGGCTCTCTTTCTGTCTCGTTCTCCATTTCAGTTTCTTTCAACTCCACACCTGCTCTTTCTTTCTCTCTCGGTCCCCGCAATCCAAGGGTCTCAAGAGAATAAACATAAGATCGAGTCTGCTGGCATAATGTACAGAGGCTTTTTCGGAGTCAGTTCAGAGAAGACCTTGCTATGACTGAGGAGAATGATGGCACACAGTATAAAGGAGCGGTGGCGGCTGTGCTTTCAATCGTACCAGCTTTACAGGACTAGCCACCTCTGTGCAGAGTTCAAGGATAGGGTCAGGCTATGAATCGATATCAGCACACCATCTGAAATAAACGACACCTTCTGTGCTTCAATCCTTCTTTGCTGAGTAAATAGGAGTTACTAGAGTTTGAAATGGTACAATGTAATATTTAACATCAAACATCTTTCATTATGTTAATTAAGCCTTGCTGCTTCAATGAAGTTAACTACAGTACCTTTGTAATCACGTTGTAG
Source organism: Danio kyathit (assembly GCA_903798195.1). Lineage (NCBI taxonomy): Eukaryota > Metazoa > Chordata > Actinopteri > Cypriniformes > Danionidae > Danio > Danio kyathit. The sequence continues at coordinate 18,943,841 of LR812529.1, read as the reverse complement.
AATGATTTAGCTTGTAGAAGGCATCAAAAGAAATAATTTAGTCTCTTGTAAATCATTACTGCATTAAAAATAATTTCTGCAGTTTCCACTGTTAAACTAGTTAGAATGCATAGACGTATTACTGACAGAGTAAACATTTACATGCACATTCACTCATTTAGCAGATGCTTTTATCTAAAATGACTTACAAGTGAGGATAAAAGAAGCTCTTCAAATCATTAGAAAGTTGTAGTATACAGTCTTGTTGTCAATTCCAGTTGTAAGAGCAACAAATAATAACTTGACTTGTTGATCATTTGGAAAAGTGGCAGAAGGTAGATTTTTCTGATGAATCATCTGTTGAACTGCATCACAAATACTGCAGAAGACTTATTGGAACCCGCATGGACACAAGATTCTCATTGAAATAAGTCAAGCTTGGTGAAGGAAAATTCATGGTTTGGGGTTACAATCAGTATTGGGGGTGTGCGAGAGATCTGCAGAGCGGATGGCAACATCAACAGCCTGAGGTATCAAGACATTTGTGCTGCCAATTACATTACAAACCACAGGAGAGGGCAAATTCTTCAGCAGGATAGTGCTCTTTCTCATACTTCAGCCTCCACACCAAAGTTCCTGAAAGCAAAGAAGGTCAAGGTGCTCCAGGATTGGCCAGCCCAATCACCAGATATTAACATTATTGAGCATGTCTGGGGTAAGATGGAGGAGGAGGCATTGAGGGTGAATCCAAATATTCTTGATATACTCTGGAAGTCAGGTAAAAACACTTTCTTTGCCATTTCATGCAGTCGTCCATACGCAATATTAATTCTTTTTTCACTACACCATGACTTTATATTTTATACTGTATATTATTTCTGTTAAGTTATAAAACTTTTGTCTGTGCAAAGTCAGACCTTACTGTCCTAATTTAATAATTAAAAATCAAGACATGATCATATTTTATTTTGGGAAAAAAGGCATAAACTAGAGGCCTTTGCCTTTCATATTAACCACTTCTGATACAAATTATCAACTAGAAGTTATTATTTGTTGCTCCTAAAACTTGGAAAGGCGACAAGACTTTTTTTGTCAGGAAGTGTAAAAATGCTATAAGTTTTTTGTTCTCTCTCTCCGAACATACAAAAAGGAGAGTATGTCCTACAGGTGGTTTCTCAAGCCCACGTACCTTTGTGGTACACACTCTAAAATGAACAAAGTAGTATGGGGTCCTTGTAAAAAGGTGTCTGGTGCACACAAAGAAGTGAGTATGCCATACAAAGAATGGTATAAAAACCAAACAAACAAAAAGGCAACTTTTGTCTGAACCTGACACATCAATATGTCTGCATACAGTAGGGTTGCCACCCGTCCTTTAAAATACGGAATCGTCCCATTTTTGAATCAATACAGGACGGGTTTTGTCCCGTATTTTTTTCATTTTTTTTTTTAAGTAGCTTTTCATGCAAATCATCCCACACGCATTTTATGAAGATGCCTTATTTCCTACTTTTGATTGGATAATACTTGGTCATCCTTAGTTTGATTGGTCTTTGTCCAGTGAGGAGGGCGTGTCTTTTAAGCAAAGTGTGTCAAGTCTTGACAGAGAGTAGCCTAATGGCAGATGCTTCTCCAGGTAAACCCCCGCGTCTTAAAGTTTCAGAGTTTAAACGCAAGCGGCTGCAAAAGTACTGCAGAGAGTGGGAGTAAACAAATGCCTGGCTGCAGAGTGGTAGAAATTGTTATCAAGCCAACTGCACGATTTGTCGGAGAGCGTTCTCTGTGGCTCATGCGGGACGTTCGACAATATGCCTCCGCAGAGCAGCATTCCCACAATGACAGAGCTCACAAAAATCAATGCACAGTCAGAGTTCTTCGTACCCCAAGTCTCTCCCGAAGCAGACATGGTAATGACAGTGACCCAGTCTGTGAAAATCTAGCTGGAGTCATTTTTTTTTTTGTAATTTACTGTTTTATATATAAAAATAACAGTCTGTGAAAATAATAAAATATATGTATTTAATATAAACTGAGTAAAACCATATCAACAGCTGAAATCACAGTGAAATGAATGGCTACAATCAAACTTTCTCTCAGAATTAGATTTGGCCAATGTAATATTATGATTTGCTTGTTAAGATTAAGTCAGGCACATACGCATTCATTTATTACATGAAACATTACATTTAATACAATAATAAACAACATAATGCCCATGTAAAGAAATTAAACTGGTAAATTGCAACTTTCCATATTTTTAAATTAGAAATAGGCTATTTGAAAACTTTACTATAGCTAATGTTTGTATCTAGTTTATGTATGTGCTGTTTCCATGTTTGAATAGGTGTTACTGCAAATAATGACAAATATTTTAGCCAAAATCTGTTATCAATGCCACCCTTTAAAATTAGCTTCATTAGTATTTTCTCCTCTCCTCTAGGTTACAGCAGCTGAGTTACCACAGGTGTACCACACTATTAAACATAACATCAGCTATAACAGTGCTGCAGAGTTGTAAAAGAGAAAGACTGACTGCATCTGATCTGTTTACACAGATTTCAATAAAAGACAGTTTATTTTAATCTCCAAGTGTTCACACTTTCCTGAAAACATATTTTAGGTTGTGATTTACCACCACTGGCATGCTATTGGGCCTGTGATTGGGGATGTGTCCCCCGCTGCAGTATGCGTCCTTTATTTTTTTGTATTAAAAGTGGTAACCCTAGCATACAGTGCTATATTAAAATACATTACATGACTTTACTTGCCTGGATGGCAGAATGGCAAAAATCATGCAAATAACCACATATTTCCATATAAATCACATTGGTCCGAAGTCAAAAAAATGGTTGGTATACATGGGAATTGTTCTGGGTAACCTAGTCATATCAGTGGCAAGAGATAACAAAAACAAATTGCTTTCGTTTGTCCATTCTTGTCACTTGATGTAGTTTGAGTTAATTGCCACTGTCACATATTTGGCTAGCTTATGCGTCGTTTAGAAGACATTTAATACTCCGTTATATGTAACATCAATGCTATTCCGTTATTTTAATAAAACTTTTCTGTTTCTACGAAATTAACTGTCTTTTGACATCAGGTTGTAGACTGATTTAGCTTGAAGAAACCATCTAATGAAATACTTTCTCTTTGACTAAAATATGAATAGTCTTTTATGAATCAATAGAGGAATAAAATACACTTTTGTGTGCAGTTTGCACTGTTAAACTAGTGGATAGACCTATTACTGATGAAGTTTAAGTTCCTTGCCACTGTCACCTTTTGACTAGGTTCATTCATTCATTGTCTTTTCAGCTTAGTCCCTTTATTAATCTGGGGTCACCACAGCGGAATGAACCGCCAACTTATCCAGCATATGTTTTACGCAGCGGATGCCCTTCCAGCAGCAACCCATCACTGAGAAACACCTATACACACTCAATCACATACATACACTATGGCCAATTTTAGCTTACTCAATTCACCTACAATACATGTCTTTGGACTGTGGGGGAAACCGGAGCACCCGGAGGAAACCTACGCAAACACAGGAAGAATATGCAAACTCCACACAGAAAAGCCAACTGACCCAGGCTTGAACCAGCGACCTTCTTGCTGTGAGGCGCCACCGCGTTGCTCTTTGACTAGGTTATTTTGGTATTTAAAAAACCCTTAACACTCAGCAATTCTCCGTGTATCACTTGGACTGCGCTGGCATGACTGGAACAAAGACTGAATAGAGCTGTAATGATGACACTACTGACTTCTGTAGATCTGCTCAAATATTCAAGTTTGGTTCTGTTGAATGGAAAGTGTGACGCAGTGGCGCAGTAGGTAGTGCTGTCGCCTCACAGCAAGAAGGTCACTGGTTCGAGCCTTGGCTGGGTCAGTTGGCGTTTCTGTGTGAAGTTTGCATGTTCTCCCTGCTTTCGCTTGGGTTTCCTCCGTGCGCTCCGGTTTCTCCCACAGTCCAAAGACATGCGGTACAGGTGAATGGGTCCCGGATATGGGTTGCGGCTGAAAGGGCATCCGCTGCGTAAAAATGTGCTGGATAAGTTGGCGGTTCATTCCGCTGTGGCGACCCCAGATTGGTAAAGGGACTTAGCCGAAAAGAAAATGAATGAATGAATGAATGAATGGATAGTTGCATAAAGGTTTTCAATATGAAGCAAGTTTGTTCACTTGTCCGCCATATTTGCAATGCCTGGTTCATATTCATCTGAATGTGGGAATAGTGAAATCTACAATTTAAATCCCACAATTAAATAACATTTAGAACAAGCACAATCTGACATTAAATGCCTTATGTCTGAAGTGAGGCAATGACAATTTGGCAAATGGCTTTATCATTCAGACAAGTGGTTCCCAAAGTGGGGGTCAGAGGACAATGACATGGGGTTGCTTAGTCATTTCCAAAAGTCAAATAAATTTGATTAAACTATTATAATTACCATATTTTAACCATAACCTGCAGAAGATAAAAAAAAAAAATTAAAAAAAAGGAAATAGTGAAAAACAACAACATGCAAATGAAAAGCCATCAGCCTTTAATTTTATAATCAAATACATTTGAAATAAATACAGGCCACAACTGAATATTGAGAATGATCTCTAATTTGCGGTCTACAAAAATAAACCAAGAATAGATTTACGCTGAAAACATTGTGTCCACCAGTCTCATTAGTTGAGGTTAGTATTAAATTAAATTAATAAATGAATATAAGTTAATATATGATTATATGTTGTCAATATGCTCATGTGTTGTGTGTGCAACATTTGTATATTTATAACCCCCTCTAAGGAATTTGGGGGTCACAAGTCAATGGCATTGTTATTTTAGGCGTCATGGGCTGAAAAGATTGAGAACCCCTGATTTAGAGGATGTGAATATTTAACTACATTTAACTACATTGACTGCAAATAAAAATTAAAAAAAGATGATGAATGAGACATCCTCACTTTTTATTATGAAAAAAAAAAAATAAAATTTTTTTGTATAGCTAATGTCATGTTTGTTTACATCGAGACGGCAGCATTTTTGTTCAATGTTGCAGAAAGCCACAAGGGGGCAATCAAAATATTTTGACTTCATTTTTCAGGATGTGTATCCCAATTTGGTAAATCTATAGACTTTGTCTGAAATGATCAAACACTGAACTAACTTGAGCTGAATAATGACTATTGTATATCATACTTTTGTACTCTTGACCCCCTCTGTGTGTTTTTTATGCGATAACTATTTAGAAAGAATAACTTTAAAGTTTCCATGGTGATGTATAAAGTGTAATAAATTACACTGAAGCCACAATGATTTGTGCATATCACATTCAACCTTTTTTTTTGACAAGTATACTAATCATATTGGGAATTATCTGCTATTTTGATTCTCAAATATGTCTAAGAACATACAGTTCATTGTTTAAACTCCTTAATAGTGATTATAATATTTGATCCATGGGATAGGAACACCACAATATTTGTCTGCACTGCAGTGAAGAAATCAGAGCTGGATTTCCAACATGTTAATTCATCAACTTCTCTCAAAATACCACCTAAACAGGTCTAGGCCTACCAGGTCTAAAAAAAAAAAAAATTGACAAAGTAAATGCACTAGGTCTCCCAAAGCAACACAATCTTGTGTTACCTGAGAAACTGACACCAAAATAACTGACTAAGAGTAACTGGCCCTCCTAGAAAGACAGTGTGACAAGAGCGTGTTACCTGATGGTGAAGTAGCCTGTCAAACATGGAGTCTAGATTACTAACACAGCCACTCAGGGTTAATGACACTCCATGAGTTTTGGATGATTTAGAAAGTCCTTACACTCCTCATGACCAGAAATGATTACAAGCCGCGGCTCACTCTAACGAGCGTTAATAATGACAGTGCCGCCATTTATCCCCCTCGTACTTCCATCAGGACTATGCTGGTGTTTACGCAGCAATGCATTCATATTAATCGCAGTGTCGCTTTTCAAACGTCATCCGATTTATGGCACTCTTCAGACGTAATACGTCACAGCTTGATGGTTTTGAGCTTGTTTTGAAGACTCAATCATTTGACAAACAGGCTGTGTGACATTCTTGATACTCCGTCTTGCTAGAATTAGAGTTGGGGCGGGGGAGAGATGGGGGGGGTCTCATTTTGGTGACAAATCTAGCATGGCGGGATCCACCAGCAATAAGTCATCACCAGGCTAGGCTGCACTGGCTGCAGGGTTCATTAATGCTGCGCCCGCAGGCCAGCTCCAGTCCGAGCGCTCAGTCACTGATGACTCAATTACGATAGGACAGCAGCCACCCAAAGCAAACTAAATCAGAAGCAGGAGACATTAGCAGCGCCGTTCCTCAGAGATGACAAAAGAGTGACTTGTTAAATGTCAGAATGGCGATATGTAACGCATAGCTTGACAAGAGCGGCGCTGCAGTGGTGATGTATATGTTCATTGGAGCCTATCGCAGAGGATGACATCAGCAGCTGACTGAAACAACTGTTTCAGAGCATATATCTGCTTTAGATGGGGATTGTATTGTGCTACATGCACTCACCGACCATTATAGGTAGACTTTACTAATACTGGCTTGGACTCCCATTGACATTGCATCAATTCTTCTTGGAGTATATTTAACAATGCTGGAAGAATTCCTCTGAGATTTTGGTCCATACTGACATAGCAGCATGTAGTCGCTATCTGATAGCAGATTTTCTGACTATACATTTATGATGCAAATCTCTCATTCCACCAAATCATGCTGGAGGCAGCTATTATAAGATGGGTACACTGTTGTTGTTAAGGAATGGGCATGGTCAGCAACAATACTCAGGCAGGCTTTGGAGTTTAAATAATGGCCAGTTGGTGCCCCAAGAAAATATCCACACACAATAACACCACCAACAGCATGGACTGTTGATACAAGGCAGAATGGGTCAGTGAATTCATGTGGTTTATGCCAAATTCTTACCAAGCCATTTCAAATTTGCTGCAGAAATAGAGACCCAGACAAGACAGCCATTTCGTCACCTTGGAATTATAAGGTACTATCTGCGTTCTGAATGATTTTGAGATGTTGAGCTTCAAAGTTTTTGCATTCCATATAGCAAACAGTTTGTGTGTAACATTTGTTTTTTAAATAAAAAGTCTTAAAATGTAAACAACTTATACAAAAAAACATCCTATAATGTAAATAAGTTGTCATTTAATAAGAATATGTCAATAACTCAATTTTGACAAAAATGTCAGATAGAACCTTAGAATTCTAAGGTGACGATTTATCAATCTGCTTTTCTCCAGCCTGTAGCCTTACACCATGTCCTAACTATATGTGACATGACAACATTCCAGAGACTAGCAATTTGGTTCTCGGCACCAAGCATTTAAATGCCAGCCATTTGTTTAAATATCAGCCACTGCACTCCCATCGTAATGGTAAGGGTTATAATCTAATTCACATATGTCAATCTCAGTTTCAGGAGGGCCGCAGCTCTGCACAGTTTAGTTCCAACCGATTAAACACACCTGATTGTCTTTTATGCTTGTGTGAAACCTACAGGTAAGTGTGTTGTAACCAGGGTTGGAACTAAACTGTGGCCCTCCAGAAACTAAGTTTGATACCCCTGATCTAATTAATACATATTAAACTGATTTAACATTATTAAATGTACATAGGCTGCAGTCACTGAATCAGACCTCGTTTTTAACAGATGTATAGGGAGACCATACCATGAATGTTGAAATTTACACATCCCTGTTATTATGATTAGCATGTTGGAATGTTACGATCTGACAATCGACGATCTGTCTTTGGACTTGTGGGGGAAATCGGAGCACCCAGAGGAAACCCACACGAACACAGGGAGAACATGCAAACTCCACATAGCTAATTATAACTATTATAACAGCTTAAAGCAACAAAAATAAATTCAATTCATTATTTCACTTGGCAACCATACTTGAAATGTCTTTTGATGTCCTGGCTATTTATTTGAACATGGAAACATTAAATTTTCTAAAACTGTTTGCCAAGCTTACGATTAAAATTCATAATTGGAATCACCAATGAAAATTGACAACATTCGATAGGTAGTGCACATGCACACCTAAAAGGAACAAAATCATGACAAACTCCTTTATAGCCATTTTTAAGGAATGCGGTCAGATGTCATCCTGTCAAAGTATGTAACTATGGTAAAAATCAATAACTTACACAATATTTGTTTCTGAGTAACACTGCATCCGATAGTGCTGGTCTTCTACTTATAATGTACTTAACAGCAAATATTTTACAAAAATGACAGCAACTTCGTTTACAAGTTTTTGGGCATTCAAGTGATTTGCATGTCATGTGATTTGCATTTGAACGGTGGAGGTGGGAATTTATTTAACACGTGAAACAACATTGCCTTTAATGCATTTACGCACCATCAAATGTGGTAATAATGGAAGTCAATGGGGCAAAAACAGCCATCAACAGTAAATTAGGGAGAAAAAATTACAATCTAACAATGCATCAAAGCCTGTACTGTTACTAATCGTTCACATGTCCAAGACTGTAATAAGTGAAGTTTATTTATAAACTAATTTCGAGAGGATCACGTGATTATGATTGAACATGGCTGGTGATGCATTAACCATGTATGACCAACCAATCAGACGATTCCTAACCCACTATAAAGAGCCAGGGTTTCTTACTACAGTCATCTTCGATTTGAAGAATCCCCCCTTCCACCCCTACTCCTCCTCTTTTCCTTTCATAGGGTGGCACGGTGGCCCAGTGATTAGCATTGCTGCCTCACAGCAAGAAGGTCACTGGTTCTAGTCCTTTAATAGACTGGCTGTCGTTTCTGTGCGAAGTTAGCATGTTCTTCCCGTGCTCGCGTGGGTTTCCCCCGGGTTCTCCGGTTTCCTCCCACATTCCAAAAAACATGCACTACAAGTTAATTGATCAAATCTAAATTTGGCACTAGTCAAACTTTTATCCATCATCATATCTCTTTATAGCAATTATTTTCTGTCATCAACTCTTATCAAAAAAGGGGGGAGTTCTCAAGATCTACCTGAGCTCAAAGCTCCCCTCTCGCAATGCAAACGGGAGGGAGCCCAGGGCTCATGGACCTTTTGGGCTCAAGGCTCTCTCCCGGGACAGCACGCAAAAATTGCTTTATAATGAATCATCAGCTAAGTGTGAACTCTTGAAAAGGTTAAAAAAAAATACAGTCCACAATTAATTTTTTTTTTTTTACTGGAAATACGCAAATTTAGCATTTTTTTTCAGAATCAGTGACATCATTTGTGAATTCGGCAATTAAAGAGTTTAAATCCTGTAATTAAAAAAAAAAAACATTTAGTAGTTTTGATCAGGACTGAGGTTGATTAACTGATTTATGCAAAAAAAAAAAAAAAAAAAAAAACATTTATGTGATGCATTTTTACAGCAGTTTAATTAAGTGGATGTTTTCATCCTTAACAAAAGTGCACAAGGGTTAAAATAATGTGGTCTGATGGAAAATATTGTACATTTCATGTTTCATACAGATTACAAAACCAGAGAACATTTGTTTTCAAGTGTAGTTGGTTGCATGTAGACTGAGCCCCGCCATTGAAAAAACATCAGTCTATAGCAATCATTGATTGGCTAGTTTACTAGAAGGCGGGGCTTCCTTAGCTACACTGTAAAAACTATCAGCAAATAAGCAGTTTGACTGTATTGTGATTTATGTTTTTATTTTTATTTTTCCCTGTTTATTTAAGTTTTGAATTGCATTGTGGGGCCTTGATCTTCCAACAATGTTTGGCTATGAAAAGTGACTTTTATTAACATTTTTTTTAGATTAAAGTGATATATTGTCTGGCTTGGTGTTGCATATTAGGGTAAAAAAACCTTGTAATAAACTGCCGGTACATTATCTGTTGTTTTTTTATTATTATTTTTTTTTACAGACTTATTGATTTATATATTATTTTTATAGATTATTTCAAACTACTAAAATGTCAATAAAAGAGTTTTCAACATTAAAAGTCTACAGAGCAGACATCAAGGTCCCATAATGCAATTCACAACCATAAATAAACGAAAAACACATAATTCACAAGTGTTTCTTCCAGAAAAATACGAAACAAAATACAGAAATTACTGTAGCTGTGTCTCATTTCAGAGGCTGCATCGTCCAAAGGATGCATTTGAAGTGCGCTGCATCATCGCAGCGCGACGAAGGCTGTCTCATTTCTCATTTTCAGCCTCCAAATGCATCCTTCGTTTCTCAGGTAATTGACACAACTTGATCCTTTGCGCCTCAAACGTCATAAGACTCATTGCGCGCTGATAACGACAGGACGTTTTAAAAGAAAACTCTGGATTAAATGTATGAATTAAGTTTATTTTACCTGGATATCTAAACACGTGTTAAAAAACAAAAAGAGTATGACATGTCTTACGAAAGAGTGATTTTATAGACAGTTTACATGTTTGTGTGTACATGTATGGATCAAAGGAAATATATTTCCAGTTTCTGTAAACCTAGCTTTGCCTTTAGATCGCTTCCAATAAGTTTTAAAATCACTTTGAAAAAAAGTCATTACACACTTTATTACCGCTTATTAACAGCAGCTGTTGCTAGGGGATGAGATCTGTCCTCTATAGGCTAGATTGTCTAATTTCAAAACACTCGGTTCGGCCTGTGTGGACTTCGAAGGACTCACCTTGGAAGTCTGCATCCTTCGGAGGATGCAGCCTCTGAAATGAGACACAGCTTGTATTAATAAAATAACAAATTACTGTGTTTATTTTAGTAAAACAAACAAATTACTGTGTAGAGCACCCATATTGACTGCTGGATTTTCACCTATTCAAAATTATTTGAGTGACACATCTTGTGTATTCGATAGTTTTTGCTATTATGCACTCAATACTAGTGACTACAGCAAAAGTGTCATTTGCCAAAACATGGTGCAGCATGTTTACCTCAAAAGCTATGTCTGTACACAGGTTTGAGGGCCTCTATTAAAACAAAATATATACACCTTTTCCTCTGTACCTATTATTCAGTGACATAAGTTGCCGACCCCTGCACTAAACTTCTGGAGGGAAGAGGCACCCTAGTTAAGAATCACTGCCCTAAACAACTATGCATAAAAAATAACTCAAGTAAAACTAGGTTAATTTTGTGAACACAGATAAAAAGCAAAAAAAAAAAAAAAAAAGCAAAAGATAAAAGATCTTCCTGAAACAAAGACTTGGAAAAAAGTTGATAAAAATCAAAGGAAAAACATCAGCTTCAAAAGGAGGCAGACAACTTCATAAAACTGTTTTCCTCGCTCTCAGGCGGCCACCGGAGATTTATCTTTTAATCTGAACATGCTATGCTTCAGAAGATTTCAATGCAAACCACTGCAGCTCTCCTCCTCTGCTCCTCTCAATAGAGGACGCAAAATAAAATTATGCTCAGTTTGATAATTAGATATTGAAATTATGAGCTGGCAAACGAAGAAAAAAGAAAATCGCTCTGCGGTTGACAGGTCGGGTTGAGAGCACTGATGCAAAGTGCTGATAAAAGAACATTAAATACAGCACACTTCCCTATCAGTGAGTTTATGGGAGTTGAACAAATTTCTCTAAGACATCTAGAAGATCTGTACTGATACTGAGGCAACATTTGCTGAAATTAATGTACTTTGTGGTGGCCATACATTTTTTTTTTACATACAAAGTTTTTATTTTATTTTATTATCTATACGACCAATTAATAATAGTAGTACACATGGGCAGATCTAGAAAATAATTCTTGGGAATGCAAGAGGGAGGCACGAAAATGCATCATTGCATGGCTTTTTTTTTAAGCATACCGCTTTAACAATTTTGCAGTTTAGTTGTAATTAGCAAGCAGCTACTTCAAGAAATACCAATGTTATATTTGTATTTGTCTAATTCCTAATGCAACATTCTTTATAAAGTATAATATTAATTCAGTATCTCAAGTTGATGATGTGATGTAAACTTAATTTAATCAAAATTTACTATAACTCGCTTTAATTCATGAAGTACAAGATAGTTTGCACTGCTATTGCCAAGGATTAAAAATTGGGATCTGGGAGAGTTTATTATTATTATTACTTTTTAATTGTGATGTATTAATGACTACAAAGAAAATATATTTGAAAAGTTTAGATGCAAAAACCTCTAAAAGCCATTTGATATTTTCTTCTAAAATTAGCATTTTTCTCAGACTCCTGTATGTAGGCTCAGTTATTTTACTTTTGTAGTGACGAATAAGTACTTTTCATTGCCATTCAAGTAAAATAACTGAACATAAACATTGGAGGCTGAGAAACATAGGAGAACATTTTAATAGGCATTTAGAGGTTTTAGGATCTGAAATCTCCATTTATAGTTTTGTTTCATGTAGAAATACTTTAATATTTTGGTGCAACAATTTTCAGTAATATTTGGTATGTAAAGGACGATTTATGCTCTATAACTTATGCTCTATATCAGGGGTGCTCAACCTTATTCCTGGCGATCGACCTACCTGCAGTTTTTAGTTGCAGCCCTTATCAAACACACCTGCCTGTAATTATCAAGTGCTCCTCACGTTCTAAATAATTGGTTCAGGTGTGTTTGATCAGGGTTGGAGCTGAAATCAGCTGGAAGGTCGATCGCCAGGAACAGGGTTGAGCACCCCTGCTCTATATGATTTGTATAAATGTTTATTGAATGTTTATTGTACTAAATAGTCTAAATCCTCCTCCAAAATCTCCAGTGTTCTAATTTCTATTTTCAGCAAGAGAGTTGTTTGATCAGACTACACTTTAATAGATGAGATTTATTTTCCTTATTTGCTGGTATATTGTATTTTTATGTCCTTGCAATGATGCATGTCCCTGCTGTAAATCAGTCAAGCAAACTGATTTATTTATATTTAATACACTGTCTGGGTTACCAGTATTGGGGTGGTAGATGAGGTGATGGGGTGATATTATTTACCATTTGGTAATAATTAGATAACATTACTACATTACATTATTTTCAGATAAAGTGAGTTATATATCTACTACTAATATCAAAATATATACAGCTGAAGTCAGAATTATAAGCCCCCCTGTTTATTTTTCCCCAAATTTCTGTTTGACAGAGATATTTTTTTCAACACATTTCTAAACATAATAGTTTAATAACTCATTTCTAATAACTCATTTTCTAATAATATTTTTCAAGACACTTCTATACAGTTTAAAGTGACATTTAAAGATTTAACTAGGCTAATTAGGTTAACGAGGCAAGTTAAGGTAATTAGGCAAATTATTGTATAATGACGGTTTGTTCTGTAGACTATCAAAAAAAAAATATATAACTTATAGGGGCTAATAATTTAGACCTTAAAATGTTTTTTTTTTTTTTTTTATCTAGCCGAAATAAAACAAATAAGACTTTCTCCAGAGGAAATAATTTTATCAGACATACTGTGAAAATTTCCTTCTCTGTTAAACATCTTTTAGGAAATATTTAAAAAAATAAAATAAAATCAAAGGGGGGCTAAAAATTCTGACTTCAACTGTATATATATATATATATATATATATATATATATATATATATACACACACACACACACACACACACAGTTGGCACGGCGTGGCACAGCTGTTCAGCCTGACACCGACACAAGGAGTCATAATGTTATTTTGTTTCTTTTAATGACGGCAGTAAAAAACTGAACAATTATTTGAACTGTATAACCGTACAAGCTAAAAATTAACATTTATTTTTAAGTCTTTTTTATCTACAAAGTGTGCAGCTTGTGTCACTGCAGTGTATCTTAATGGGCTTATTTACTTACTATATAAAGTAAACTTTTATACTTGACCTTTACTTAAGTATACTTCTTTTTCCTAAGGGTGTATTTGTACAGCCAGGGGGAGTATTGCTGCTCTGACAGCCAAGTTGGGTCAAAGCTAGGGATGCTCCGATCAGGAGTTTTGCAGCTGATACAGAGTACTGATTCCTTGTCATGGTGATTGGCTGATACCGAGTACCGATTCTAATGCTTCAAGCTTTAAAATGCATTGAGCACATTTTCCCTCTAAGTATGAACCATAGGAGAAGATCTTGCCTTACCTAAGAGAATAAATCAAGGATGCTGCATATACTCCCTTAAACACGTCTCTTATAACCATTTAGGTGTGAAGGTGTCATGGCCAGGAGCAGCCTTTCAGAAAATAATTCATTCATTTTATTCTGGCTTAGTCACTTATTTATCAGGGGTTGCCACAGCGGAATGAATGAGGCGATGAGGCGCCCTTATATAATGGTAGGGGAAACACTGTGTATATATATATACACATACAGTTGAAGTCAGAATTATTAGCCCCCCTTTCAATTTTTTTTTTCTTTTTTAAATATTTCCAAAATGATGTTTAACAAGCAAGGAAATTTTCACAGTATGTCTGGTAATATTTTTTCTTCTGGAGAAAGTCTTATTTGTTTTATTTTGGCTAGAATAAAAGCAGTTTTTAATTTTTAAAAAACCATTTAAGGGACAATTTTTTTTTTTTTGATAGACTACAGAACAAACCATCGCTATATAATAACTTGCCTAATTACCCAAACCTGCCTAGTTAACTTAATTAACCTAGTTACGTCTTTAAATATCACTTTAAGCTGTATACAGTAGAAGTGTCTTGAAAAATATCTAGTAAAATATTATTTACTGTCATCATGGCAAAGATAAAATAAATCAGCTATTAGAGGCGAGTTATTAAAACTATTATGTTTAGAAATGTGTTGAAAAAAAAATCTCTCCGTTAAACAGAAATTGGGAAAAAAATAAACAGGGGGGCTAATAATTCAGGGGGGCTAATAATTTTGACTTCAACTGTGTGTATGTATATATATGTATGTATATATATGTATATATATATATATATATATATATATATATATATATATATATATATATATATATACTGTATACAGTGAGGGAAATAAGTATTTAATCACACTGTGATTTTTCAAGATCTCCTACTTAGAAATCATGGAGGGGTCTAGAATTTTCAGTATAGGTGCAATTCCACTGTGAGAGACAGAATCTAAAAATAAAAATGCAGAAATCACATTGTATGACTTTTTAACAATTTATTTGTAAATTACTGTGTGAAATAAGTATTTGATCACTTGCTTTTCAGCCAAATTTCTGACCCTCAAAGACCTGTTACTTTGCTTTAAAATAGTCCAGCTACACTCTGCTCATGATTCTAATTTAGTAGCACTTGTTTGAGGTCACTAGCTGTCATAAAGACACCTGTGCACACCACAATCAGTCAAAAGTCTAAGTAGCAACATGGCCAAAACCAAAGATCTGTCAAAAGACACAAGAGATGAAATTGTAGACTTTCATAAAGCTGAAACTGCTATGGGGCAATTGCCAAGAAGGAGCAACTGTTGGAGCAATTGTCAGAAAATGGAAGAGGCTAATGATGACTGTCAATGTCCTTCAGACTAGGGCCCCACGGAAGATCTCTCCTCGTGGGGTATTAATGATGCCAAGAATGATCTAGAATCAGTCCAGAATTATGCGGGAGGAGCTGATCAATGCCGTGAAGAGAGCTAGGACCACCGTTTTCAAGGGTACTATCAGTAATACAGTAAGATGTCATGTTTTAAAAACCATGCATCGCACGGAAGGTTCACCTGCTTAAGTTAGCCCATGTCAAGACCCATCTGAAGTTTGCCAGGGACCATCTGGATGGTCCAGAGTATTCATGGGAGAAAGTCCTGTGGTCAGATGAGACCAAAGTAAAACATTTTGGTCTTAACTCTATTCACCGAATTTGGAGGAAGAAGAATGATGTGTATCATCCCAATAATACCATACCTACAGTGAAGCATGGGGTTGGAAGCATCATGCTCTGGGGTGTTTTTCTGCACAGGGGACAGAATGACTGCACTGTATTAAGGAGAGGATGAACGTGGCCATGTATTGTGAGATATTGGGCAAAAACCTCCTTCCCTCAGTCAGAGCATTAAAGATGGGTCGTGGCTGGGTCTTCCAACATGACAATGACCCAAAGCACACAGCCAGGAAAACCAAAGCGTGGCTTCGTAAGAAGCATAACAAGGTTTTGGAGTGGTCTAGCCAGTCTCCAGATCTAAATCCAATAGAAAATCTTTGGAGGGAGCTGAAACTCCATGTTGCTCAGTGACAGCCCTGAAACCTGACAGCTCTAGAGAAGATCAGAGGGCAAAATCCCTCCTTCAGTGTGTGCAAACCTGGTAAAGAACTACAGGAACCCTTTGACCTCTGTAATTGTTAACAAAGGCTTCTGTACTAAATATTTAAAATGCTTGACTCAAGTGATCAAATACTTATTTCACACAGTAATTTACATATAAATTGTTAAAAAATTATATAATGTGATTTCCTGATTTTTTTTTTTAGATTCTCTCACAGTGGAATTGCAATTATGCTGAAAATTCCAGACCCCTCCATGACTTCTAAGTAGGAGATTTTGAAAAATCACAGTGTGATTAAATACTTATTTCCCTTACTGTATCATACATATATTGTCACCTTGGAATTATAAGGTTCTATCTGCGTTCTGAATGATTTTGAGATATTGAATATGTCAATAACTTAATATGTCAAAAAGAACCTTATAATTCTAAGGTGATGATATATATTTATTTTTTAACATTTGTCATTGGTCAATATAACAGGTACACTGACCCAAACTTATGGCATTGGTCAAGCCAATATAGCTGTGATGATTGATTAACATAGTAATAAAGACTTTGTGTATGGATGCAAAGATTACTCACTAAATTTAAACAAATTGCAAATGGGACAAGAAAATTTAGCATAAAGGGATAGTTCACCCAAAAATAATACCATTTACCAACCTTCACTTGTTGAACCTGTTTGACTTAGTTTCTTCTGTTGAAGACAACGGAAGATATTTTGTAAAATGCTGAAAACCGGTAACCATTGTATTTTCCATAGTATTTGGTTTACCTACTATGGATGCCAATGATCACTGGTTTCCAACATACTTCAAACTATCTCTTGTGTTCAATAGAAGAAAAAAAAACTCAAAGCTTTGAAACCCCTTGAGTGTGAGTGAATTTGTATTGTTGGGTAAACTATATTTTAATAAAATACATATTCCTGTAAATTATAGCTTTCACAAAGATTGCTTGTAATCAGGATTTTAATGTTTACTCACTAAACTTACTGATAAGGCATAAACCAGTTTGCCAAAAGATAAATGCATTCAAGACATGTTATTTGCAAACAAATCTTAATATCTTATGCAGTTTTCCTTCTCGGTGTTGTTACGTAAACAAGATTAAATGAAATACTGGTATTTACCCGCCTCAGAGGAATACTGTATGCCTACAAATTATAGTGTCCCTGCATGTTATGTTGGGATAACAAAAAGTAGTTTAAAATAAATGCCATCTAAATGCTGACAGAAGGAATAGATGAGCTGTAGCTATCAAATACATCTTTAAAAAATTATGAATAAATAAATACACGCACGCACGCACGCACGCACGCACGCACGCACGCACGCACGCACGCACGCACGCACGCACGCACGCACGCACGCACGCACGCACGCACACACACACACACACACACACACACACACACACACACACACACACAATGCTCAGCATAACTGAGTGCACCCTATTTTGAAAATGGATATTTGTATCCATTTCTCAGTCAATATAAGCAATGTATTTTGATGCATTTAAACAAAACAGGTTTATTAAACAGATATATTTATTAAAATCATATTTTAGTCACTAAACATATTTAGAAATTTAAAGAGAATACAATTAAATTCAAGCATAATAATGTAAAAAAAAAATACAACCTACAAAATTAAAACAAATTTTCTATAATTTTTTTTGCTTCTCTTGATTTTTTTCTCTTTTTTAAATTTGTATTTAATATTTTTCTATAACATATAAAATTGGTTGTACTAGTTTTTGGACCGTTATTGTGAGTTATTTTGTTAGATAAGCTTCAGATTTGGCTTCAGTACTGACTAATCTAATGTATATGCACAAATATAATAATGTACAGCTTCCTATTAAAATATGAATTTAAAAGATAAATTTGTGAGGGGTGTACTTATATATGCTGAGCACTGTACTTACATAAACACAAAATGATGCCTTTTTGAGCAATAAAGGAGGAGAGCTAAATTAGTCAGGCTTTAGAAGAAACTGAAAATAGAGAAAGCCTTCACAGCAACTGTATGCTGCCTGAACAGGGGCCCTTAAGCGTATCTGGCCAGAAATGATTGTGAGAGAGTTCAGTCAGTTAAATTGGTTGACACCGAATGCGGTTAAGTCAAACGAGCATGTTGGCTCAGGAAAGAGTAAATACGCTTGGATTAGATGCAGCAAATCAAATAAAGCTACAAAGAGGCTGAAGCTCATGCTACCAGGGCACAGAAAGCTGAACCAAATGGCCTGTTACTGTGCTGCATGATACTGAGACCTGAGACTGAAAATAAAACACACAAGAGAAAATGCAGGTAGACTTTAATTTAAGATTTAGGTATTTATGCTGTATCAAAAATGTCCATTCATCTAGAATTCACTTTAAGCAGAAGAGTTTCATTAAAATGCATGAACATAGTTAATAAATAAACAAATATTATTTTTTTCCTTTCTTTTAAATATATAATGAATTAACATCAGAGAATCAAATAATCATATACTTTTAACCAGTATGCAAATTATACATTGATGAACGGGGTGGAGGGTGGTGAACGGGGTCTACTTTTTCGGTAATGTTAGTTTGTGTAATGTTTGTGCATGCTTCAGTGTATCAAATTTATGTATTTATTTAAATTACATCTAATTTATTCCAACTATTTTTTTAAGCTTTCAGTGTTTTGTGGAATAGGCTATTTAGTGTATTCTGACCTCATTAGCTATTTTCGGTTAACTTTAGGTCAAACTATACAAATCATGCATCTAATTTGACTTTACTTTTAGGCTTTATGTAGAAACGAACACCTATTTTATGAGAAATCAGTCTTGTGAACTCTTACAGTGTTTATCGGTGCTCTAAATCTCCCGGTTTCAGACTGTTGAATGACTTTTTTGCATAGACTGATTGGCACGGATATGCATTCACAATGGGATGAACTGTTATAGGGGTGGGCAAATAAGTTTAACAACTTTATGAATCCCACCAGGGGCAATTAAATTAGGGAAATAGCATTTCATTATACAACAAACACAAAGAGACAAATCACTTACAGACAATATACATAAAAAAACACAATCCAGCATGCTTCATACTAACTTCATAAATAGTACTAAAAAAAAAGCATAGGAAGGACCCATACATTAAAAATTTAAAACTTGCTTAAATTTAATGTTGTAAAGCCTTATTGCCTCAGGGACAAAGGTGAATTTATATTTGTTAAAAGACCTTCTTCCAGAGGGCAACAGAACAAAAAAATGCTTCAGAGGATCGGAATCATCTTCTATCACACTGAGTTTTCTTTAGCATTTGCTGTTCATGTAACTCTGCTAGACTCCGCAGAGGCAAACCAATAATCTTGGTGCAAGTCCTGAAGTTTTGAAGCCGATTTTTGTCTCTAACAGAAAGTCAGGAGAACCAGCATAAAAAGGAAAAGCTTAATATACTTTCAATATAGGTAGTATAAATATCTATTATTTTAATTATTAACATTATTCTTTAAAATATAGATCAGAGTGAACTTTTTCTCAGATTCAAAGGGCTGATCCCCCCATACATCTTGTTTTGACGTCCTTCAGGGGGGGACCAAGTCTTAATTAGGGGGTCAATCCCCCCCAAACCCCCCTGCAATTCGCACCCTTATTTTATCCAAATTATTATCAATAAGGCATCTAAATGTCAGGTATATTATTATACATAAAGATTTTATGACATTTTAAAATAGCATAGTATTATACTATTAGTATTATAATCACTTTACAGTTTAAACACTGGGTTTTTGCTATTCGTCAACATGTTTTTAATTATTAAAAATATAATATGATCATAAATGTTTTTATACAATTTGGCTACAGGACAAAGTGGTTCCATTTTTAAATAAATATATATATATATGCTGCATTGACGGTCATGCAAATTGTCCTCCATATTACGATAGTTTATTTTCATCACATGAAGCATCTTTTTTTAAATTTAATTAATTGGCACACCAAAAGTGCTTGATTTTTCATTCACATACAATTCGTTACCCATTTTGAATACTAAACTGAACTGAAAATTAAAAAAAACTGAAGCTGTTAAGATACTGTATCTGTTGTGCAATGAGGGAAAGAAAACATATATTGTCACCTTAGAATTATAAGGTTCTATCTTACATTTTTGTCAAAATTGAGTTATTGACATATTCTTATTAAATGACAACTTATTTACATTATGGGATGCTTTTTTAATACATTTTTTTAATAAAAAAAAACAAACGTTACACACATACTGTTTGCTATATGGAATGCAAAAGCTTTGAAGCTCAATATCTCAAAATCATTCAGAACGCAGATAGAACCTTATACAGATGTTACTACTTCAATTTGCTCCCTTTGCCGCCGTTCATACCACTGCGGCGGCGGTATTTCGTGCGCCAGCAGCTTTTGACCGCTGGGTGGCGCTTTAACCACAGATTTTCAGTTTTGCCTTTTCACAATACTAGACAGACGGTTCTGTATATGTACCTTATGTGATGTGATGTGTTTATTTAAAATATAATTTTGTTTTAGTTTTCTTAGTAATAAACATGTTTTTACACTATACTGTCTGTTTTCGAAAAGATACATGGTGAGATGTATAGCTCTAGGCTGCAAAAAGCAAATATAAGAATTAATTCTTTAGCCTTTATAGTGGCCTATTAAATTGCGTTGGGGTGAAAGCAATGTTTCAATTTCTTTGACCATAATGGCGATGTTAAAATAATATTAAGATTATTGTGCCGGTGGAGCACTTCACCTTGTTATATATCTTATCAGTAGGCTAATTATTATTTATAACAGGCTTACAAATATTTGACCAATTGCCATTACATGTAAAACACTCTCATGCACTCAGAACTAGTGGCAGTTATAAATTAAATAAATGGGCATATGCGCACGCAAAGTGAGCCGCATATTATCATCTGTTCATTTTCTCTGTTCATTTCTCTTTCACACGCATGCTAAGAAAGAAAAAAAATCTGCTTGTTTAAAAAAGCGCATTATATCCATTAATGTATAATAATAACAATATTATTTAGCTAATATATCCATAACGGCGGGATGCGTGGTGCTTTGACTTGATATCTAGGTCAAAAGCAAAACTGTTACCTGTTGCACAGCAAAGGCTAGCCTATAGTGTGGAAAAATATAATTCACAACCTGAGGTGCGTTTCCCAAAACCATCGTTAGCCAACTAAGGTCGCAAGTTCAGTCGTTACAAACAGTTCGTTGATTTGGCGTTTCCCAAAACGATCATTTCCAAACTGCGTCGCAAACTTGTGCACTTGCAACTACACCTCTGGAGCTGTAAAAACAGAGTTCCTGGCTTTGTTTTATTCCCACTTACCCCCCTATGCCCTATTAGTTTCGTTTAGAACATTCTAACATTTAAACTTGGTATGATTAAAAATAAAAATATTTGAACAAAGCTGTAGGTGGCCTAGGTATTATTTAAAAGCGGACTTTACCTTACGTCTTCAAAGCTTGTGAAAACAAAAAACAAAGCATACGTTAATGCTTTTAATTTATGGGTTATTTATTAAGTATCTGTACTGTATATGACATGGGCCTGTTGGTTAGAACATTTCTGCAGGTTTGCATGTGTCAAATTGTAAAAGTATACTTTTCAAAAAATAAATAATCAATATCTTACTTCATAATAATAATAATAATCATCATCAATAATATTATAAATATTATTATTAAAGTTATTATTATTATTAATATTATTATTATTATTACTATTATGCATTTTGCTGTGATGGCTGTGCTGTGTTTGACTGCCAATAGTTTTTAGATTACTATATGTTTAAAAGCGAAATTGTTACATGTTGCACATAAGTACAATGTCGAAAAATATGATAAATGCACTGAATGCAAGTAACTGCGGTTTCATATTTTAGAAAAAGTAGTTCATCAAAAACAGTTATCGGTTCAGTTTGAAATTAAACTTGATAAACGGTTAATGATGGCACCTGATGTCCACAGAAACATTAGTGGGGCGTCGATTAAGAATGCGCTGCACTTCGAGCTTAAGTAATAAATCTTGAAAAAATAGATTTAGATATACACTTTTCCCCTACAGTCATTATCCAACATTATCCTGTTATCTCTTTTGTAAAAATGAAATTTTAAATGAAGCTTGATTAGAAGGATACTTATTATTTTACATTTTGCTTTGAGTAGAATGAGATAGTGGAGATATGCTATTCTGAAATATTTAACACTGCTACTTTTATCAAATGATGATTTTTTTTTCTTAAAGCCGATGCGAATTGCTGTGGCGGGAGCGCATATATTTTATTAATCAATTTGCTCTGAAACACTTTTCAGTTTTATTTACTTAATATAAATACCATCCTTAAATCATTTTCTTAAATAAAAGGGACTTATCTATTAAGTTTCATATAGCCTAGGAAAAAATATATGTTTCAGGTCTCTCTGGAGCATTCGGGCTGACTGTTTGACGGCGTCAACCGAAATAGGATGTTATTAAATACATTTTACAGAGTTATTACCGGAGAAATTCTGTTGCTGTCGGTTGAATAAATGAATATAATGAATGAAAATACATTGGCTAATGCATATACACATTTAATGTAGCTAAACATGTACAGTAATGTGAAATTTGTTAGCTTCGGTTGTCACCATTTTAATAGTTTCATGACGGTGCAATGGTGCGCTTCTGCGTGATTATGATTTGACATTCTTTTTCTGTCTCTCTCTCCATGAGGTCAGAGAATATGGGTGAAGCAGGGCGACTAACATTGTAAATACAGATTAATTATATTAAGATGTCGCTAACATTTAACAACAGGTGGAAAATAACTGTTTAGGCCCTATAGAATTATTTATTATTCTTATTATCCTTATTAAATACCTTGTGACTCATTTTATATATTTTATATACTTTATTAAAATTTTTAAACAAAACATTTTCTTTCTATTGAAAATAAATGTATTTCCAATCTGATATGTAATGGGGAATAAAAGAAGAACGTGTTCATCAGTCGCTAGATTCGAACCGGGTTCAAAACGCCTCAAAACATGTTGCCAGGCGTTTTACGAGCTACGCCACTCCCACTTGCTCTCTACTGGCGGAAAGCACACAACTAGCTTATTCCAAGGAGGTGCGCTATTTGGGCAGCAGCAATTTAAATATAAAATAATAATAAAAAAGGCCGCTTGCACGGCATCTGTGTGTAAAGATTATTACTTTATTTTTATATTACTATTATTATTCATTTATTCAAATTCTTTTCGGCTTAGTCCCTTTATCAATTTGTGGTCACCACAGTGAAATGAACCGCCAACTTATCCAGCATATGTTTTACCAAGTAGATGCCCTTTCAGCTGCAATCCATCACTGTGAAATATTATTTGTAGTAGTAGTAGTATTATTATTAATAATATTATTATTGCTGTTAGGCTTTTTTTGTAGCAACCCTTGTAATCCATTTCAGTGTTTTGGGGTTGTTGTTTTTTCCGGTTAAAGCACAATAGGCCTTGCGCTATTAACACCTCAGACAGACAAGCATTTGGTTTGAGATGGGGGAAGGGGTATGTCTCCAGTATTTTTCTAGGCTAGGTTACAAATATTTGACCAACTGCAAAACGTAAATGTAAAACACTCTCGTGCACTCAAAATAGGTTCCCTTTTGCTATTAATGGCGGTTATAAAATTAAATAAATATATCCGCACACGCAGTTAGCCCCATGTTCATTCTCAGTTCATGGAAATGTATGTTTCTATGCACAGCAACTTGGCTCGTAGCATTCGCCAAAACTAATATATTTTTTTACGTCAAAAACACAGGACATAACTGAATGGCGTGTTGCCTGCTGAGCAGGAGCGACAGCAGCAGAGAATTTCGCTTGGCCATAATCATGTTAAATGGACCGTGGAGTTTGTGTACCCACACACAGAGAATAACTTTAATTATGCTAGATTCTAGCAAGCTTTAAGCATGGCAAAGTTGCTTGAGTCTATACTGTATGATCTGTCCCGCGACATTTGATTCACATCCAGATAAATTAGTCTAAATCAGAGATAATCGAAAGCCACACTGCTTTAGAAAATAAATAACTTTAGATGTCGAAACCACGCATTTTAGACAACTACGAACACACATTTAACACATTTGGGATTATTATTTTACCAATGATGCAGCATGGGGAGATTGCTAAATTTGCAGTAACTGTAGTGAAATGAGAACACAGCACTGGTCTGCAAAAGCACTTCTCTAGCGTGTAGCCTATCTGGGGTGCGATTCCGAAAACCCTTGTTAGCAAACTAAGGTCGCAAGTTGTGTCGCTACAAAGATTATTCGTTGATTTGGTCCAAATCCGTCGTTCCAACAAACATTTGCAAACTGCATCGGAAACTTCCATGCTTGCAACTACACCTCTGGAAATAGTTGCTGGCTGTGTCCTATTTCCACTTATCCCCCATATGCCTTATTTGTTTAGAACATTCTAACATTTAAACTTGGAATTATTTTTAACATAAAGCATTAAAGTCATCACTCTTAGGTGTAATTTGCTTTCAAAGCATTTTTACAGTTCAGTTTTAGCAATCTACATGTTTACAAGTGCGCTCCCTTTGCAGTGCACTTGAAACATACGTCTCCAAAGCTTGTGAAAATTAACACTACAATGGCCAAACATTTGGTTTGAGATGAGGGAAGGGGGATGTCTCCAGTATTTTTCACAAACTTGGAGAGACAAAATTCCTGGTTATCTTTTACCTACACCCAGGCCGCAGGCCTATGTGAACTCTGAATCTGCGTCTCATTTCGGATTCTGCTACTGTCCACCGGAGGTCGCATTTCGGTCACAGACACATACTTTGAGAGCCTTTCTGAATGAATGAATGAAATGTGCTGTTTTCCAGCAGGCAACCTGAAATATAATTGGCAAAACTGGCATTGGGCAGGTTAAAAGAACAAAAACAAAGACAGTGTTCCGGCACGGAAAACACATTTTCAGAGCAGAATATCTGACTTTAGCATTGTTTTGTTAGATAAACAAGAATGTTCACTTGGCATGTTTCTTACATATCTGCAAACATATGCTATTTTTATGTAAAACGTACATACAGCACCTTAAAGCATGTTAAATCTAATGAAGTTCAAAGGCACACAGTAAATATTTGATCATGGATTTTCCAATAAATCTAACCTTCCTGTCAAAAACATCTAAAATATCACTAAATCTTTATTTAGACTAAACAGACCCGGTCCTGCCTCTGTTGAGGAAACAATGTGTGGTTATGTATCGACATAAGCCTTCAAACAACAATCGATTCAGTCGGCCTGAAAAGCTGATGCAAGTCCATTGTCAAACACAAGCTGAAACATTGCCTGCCGTCAGCGGATGAGTGCAAATCTCAGCGATAGAAGAGAAAGACAGAGCCTTGGCATAGTGGCAGGGCTGCAGCAGTGCATTCTGGGTCTCCAAAGAGGTCGACATGAGATCTCATTTCATCTCATCTGCTCCAACATAATTGCTTTGGGCCTCCTGAGTAACATAGTGCTGATTGGTAACTCAATAACTCCTTTACAGATGATTAGATGAAGCGTCAGTGTGTTGGAGTTTTTCAGGGTGTGCTAAAATCAGAGGGACTTCAGGGACAAGTGGACAACTCCATCTCCTGTCTGCCTGTCCTGAAGATTTAAGATGTTCGGTTTTGCTTTTTGACAGCCATTTTAAACTTAAGTGTTTCTGTCATGACAAGTGAACAGGGAGGGCTTTGTGTTGTCAACTTTGAATTTGACAGTAGTTCTATAGTTAAATTACACTAAAGGCCACATCATTTTTGCAATGAGATAACTTGACTAGATTCATATTATATGTGACCCTGGACCACAAATCTAGTTAGTTTGGAAATAGCCCAAAAAGTACATTGTAGTGGTCAAAAGTATACATTATTAACAGTATACATTTTCCCTAAACCGGCATCATGGTGGCGCAGTGGGTAGCACGATCGCCTCACAGCAAGAAGGTCACTGGTTCGAGCCTGGGCTGGGTCAGTTGGCATTTCTGTGGAGTTTGCATGTTCTCCCCATGTTCACATGGGTTTCCTCTGAGTGCTCCGGTTTACCCCAGAGTCCAAAGACATGCGGAATTGGTGAATTGGGTAGGCTAAATTGTCCATAGTGTATGTGTGTGAATGAGTGTGTATGGGTGATTTCCAGTGACGGGTTGCAGCTGGAAGGGCATCCGCTGCATAAAACATATACTGGATAAGTTGGCGGTTCATTCCGCTGTGGCAACCCCTGATTAATAAAGGGACTAAGACAAAAAGATAATTAATGAATCAATAAATTTTCCTTAAACCCAGTCTCAATGGAAATATGTGCCCAGGGACACATTTTTGAGAACTGTTTTTTTGTTGTTTTGGTTTCATAAACCCCCTAGAGGCCACCGTGTAACTATCTTGACATTCTCAACTATAATATTGGGGCATGTTTTCAATATTTGTGTTGTCAACTTTGACTTCGACAGTAGGTCTACATTTAAATTACACTGAAAGACACATCATTTTTGCAATGAGATGACAACTAGATACATATTATATGTGACAGTCAGTTTGAAAATAGTGCCCAAAAATACATTGTATACAGGGCTTTACATTAACACCCGCCAACCACGGGTAGGTTTCAGCTCTGGCGGGTTAGACAGACACCTCCACTAGCCACGTTGGCTGGTTGGAAATCATTTTTAAATTGTAGTTTTCTTAAAAGCAGGGTTTGAAAATAAGCGTGGCCCAATATTCGTGCAAATGTGAACTTAGAATCGAGAAGCAGCACAACTGACAATAATAAATACCGAACGAGAGGATGATCACTTGCACGCACAGATGATTTGATGCGCGCGATTGTCAAAAAGCACGCGCGCGCTCCCGTTTACTTGCGCGAAGCAACAGTCACCGTGTCAGAGGAAGCGCAACTGGTGCGATCGGTTCCCTTTGAAATAGACTGGACAAAGAGCGTTGATCGTGCTCCCACAGTCCTGCTGCTTTCAAGAGCTCAAGATTAAAATAAAAATACACATATTCTTTTGTAAGCAGCAGCGGTCACTGCTTTCATTTACAGGCTTATATTAACCGTGCGCGTGATTATCCTTTCATTATCAAACACGGTATGTTTCACCTGCTTTCTTTTGCTTACAGTTATTTTTGTTAATACAGTTTAATTATATTTCTTTATAATAACATTCCTTTAATGGGAGATTAATCCCAGTTTATGCGTAGTTAACTGGTGATCTGGGAGCTTTAGCCAGGACAGATTACTGTGCATACTTTAGATACATGACAATAATTATTTTTTTATATGTAATGCTTTTTTTAAAGAAAAGTTTTGTTGAATTAAAAAGTGCACCTATACAGCTATATTTTCCTTGTTTTGACACAACAAAAATTGTGGCTAAGAAATACTTATTTGGTGTGGTCAGAGATTCATTCATTCATTTTCTTGTCGGCTTTGTCCCTTGCGGGGTCGCCACAGTGGAATGAACCACCAACTTATCCAGCACGATTTTACGCAGCGGATGCCCTTCCAGCCGCAACCCATCTCTGGGAATTTCCACACACACATTCACACTCATACACTATGGACAATTTAGCTTACCCAATTCACCTGTATTGCATGTCTTTGGACTGTGGGGGAAACCGGAGCACCCGGAGGACCCACGCGAACGCAGGGAGAACATGCAAACTCCACACAGAAACGCCAACTGACCCAGCCCAGCCGAGGTTCGAACCTGCGACCCAGCGACGTTCTTGCTGTGAGGCAACAGCACTACCTACTGCGCCACTGCGTTGCCGTGGTCAGAGATACATTTGGTAAATCCTTAATTTTGAGCCCTGAAAAGTCATGTGAAATAAAAACTGATTGCATTGCGACACAACCCATTTGCTCATGCACACTGAGCAAGCTAATACACAATACACACAAGAAGATTAAATGAATGAGAAGGCATGTGGACATAACACATCTAAATCAAGTCATTTTAGCATGTCAAAGTCAAATTTAAGCATATGAAGTACATTTTCCCAACAAGAAAATTGTGGCTAGTGAAAATGGCGAGTGGCTAGTAATGTTGGAAATCTACTAGCCACTGTGGCTGGTGATCAAAAAAGTTAATGTTAAGTCCTGATTGTATATATAAAAAGTATACATTATTAACAGTATACATTTTCCTTAAACCCAGTCTTATTGGAAATACGTGCCAAGGGATACATTTTTGAGAACTGAGAAGTATGTACCCTGGACTACGTTTTTTTTTGTAGCTTTGGTTTCATAAACCCCCTAGAGGCCACCATGTATATTTTTTGACAATTTCGACTGCAATACTGGGACACTTTTCTCATCTTTGTGTTGTCAACTTTGAATTCGACAGGAGTTCTACAGTTAAATTGTACTGAAGGACACATCATTTTTGCAATGAGATAACTTGACTAGATGTGTTGTCAACTTTGAATTGGACAGTAGTTCATTCATTCATTTTCCTTCAGATTAGTCCCTTTCATCAGGGGTCGCCACAGCGGAATGAACCGCCAGCTTATCCAAAATATGTTTTACACAGCGGATGCCCTTTCAGCTGCAATTACATTGAAAGACACACAATTTTCACAATGAGATAATGTAACTAGATTTATATTACATGTGATCCTGGTCCACAAATTCAGTCTTATGTTGCACAGGTATCTTTTTGGAAATAGCCAAAAATACATTGTATGGGTCAAAGTCATTTATTTTAATTTCATGCCAAAAATCAGGATCAGAATATTAATCAGAATCAGAATATTAAGTAAATTCTAAATATTATTCCTTTGCTGCTTGCAGGTTAGTGAATGAGTCTTCATATATGCATATAAATAATAATAATAAAAACAAAATCAAAATACATATTAATTTTAACAATCACTTTCATTCAGTTGCAAATAATACAACTTCAAATAAACTTTACTTAGCAGTCTAATACAATGTGATTAAAGAAAGTGTTGCTCCCTCCTTTAACTTGATCCAATGAAACAAACTGAAACCATAATGATTTACCTGTGCTCTGTAGTGATGTGCAGTTGACCCAGATCACAAGACAAATTTGCTTTGGTCCAAAATGTAACTTTAGAATTTGTATGTACATAAATCATAGCAATACAATGTGAAATAAAGTAATTAAATATGGCTGCAAAGGGTGAAGATCATATTCCATAAAGATATTTCAAATGATCTACTGTAAACATATCAAAATTCCATTGTTGGTTAGTAGTGTGCATTCTATTTAATTAACTTTTAATGTTTTCTCAATATTTATTTTTAATTTTTTTTATTTTGGAATCCTCAGATTCTTCAAATAGCTGTGTCACGGCTAAACATGATTATATCTTGGCAAAGCATACATCAATTAAAATATGATTTATTCAGCTTTCAGATTATGAAAAACAAAACATGAATGACTGGTTTTGTGGTCCACGGTCACAAATTTTAATCTTAAAAGAGAATATAAAAAAAAACACTTTGGTCAGTTTCTCACATAAAACTATTTTGTTGCTTTATAAAGCATAGAATAAAGTGCACAAGTGGGCTGAGTTTAGGTATTTCTAAAAGTGCTTTTGTCATTCTGGAGAGCTGAATTGAACCTAATTTCTTTTGTGTAGAAGTCATACGTGCATAATGACATGCAGGCGACTAAGTGGCGACAATGTTCATACTGAATGAGCTATTTCTTTAAATCGCATAATTATGATGAAATTCTATTTTATAATAATAATAATAATAAAAATAAAAAAACATAAAAACTTACCATAGTATGTTTAAGATTGTGCATGTAGCAAGTCCTCCTAGCACAGATCTTCTGAACCATAAGACCTGTACAAAATATTGCATTAATCTAATATATAATACCATTTACAGTAGTCTTTCAATAACAATAGGGATTTGCATGATTTTAATTATAATATTACCTGAGATTTAACATTGGAGATTTCAGAAAACAAAAAAGGCATGACGTTGACGATCCCACCTGATTGCAGAAAAGAAAGAAAGAAAGAAAGAAAGAAAGAAAGAAAGAAAGAAAGAAAGAAAGAAAGAAAGAAATGAACAATTAAAATAACTCAATTAACGAATATAACTAAATGTGGGCTTTTGTGTAATTAAACTACATGAAATAGAAAAAAAAAAGTTTATATCAAACTACACATTTAACATTTAGAAATATAGAAATATGATTTTTAAAATATGAAATTATAAAAATGGCATTGTTGCATTTATTGAAATGTATTGCATTCTAAAGCCAAAGAAATTATGCTTTATTTTGATCACATTTGGCTTATTAATGACTACTGCACAAGAAAAAGTGTCATAATACTGTATATGAAGAGTTCAGATGCAAAAGCTTCTAAGTGTCATCTGATCTTTTCTTTTAAAATTAGCATTTTTTTCCCAGGCTCCTATATCTTGATTCAATAATTTCACTTTTATGGCAAAAAAATAAAAAAAAAATAAAATTCCACATGGCACCTGTTTTTGCATCTGAATTCTTTATATATTATTTTACAGTAATCTGTGCTGTGATAGGTCAATTAGTACAGCGTTATAAAAACACTCTGAAAAACCAAAACATAGTTGTAAGATTGCTTTCCTCAAAATAACATCAATTAGGTTCATTCCTCTGGCTGGCCCTTGAAGAAATCTTAATTATTAATTGTGAATTTAAAAAAAAAAAAAAACGAACTAAAATATATTACAGTATAATATTACTTAGAATAGGAATAAGCTTTTCAGTAATACATTTGGTATTTTAGAGAAGACATTAATGAACAAACAAACAAACAAACAAACAAACAAAATATAGAATACTACATTGTTACTTTAATCAGGACTTTAACTAGGAATAAGCTTTTCAGTAATAAATTGGGTATTTTAGAGATGACATTAATAAAAAAAACAACAACTAAAGACTGTAAATACATTTTCAGTAACCCTTTACAATAATGTCATATTACTTAGGCCCAATTCCAATTCCTTAGCCTCCTTACTCCTACCCCTCGTTTTGCTCATTCACGTGAAGGGGTAGGGGGGTCCTCTTTAGTTTGAAGGTGTAGGGTTAAGAGAAAGGACTAGATAGCTCTTGAAACAGATTTTCCAGGACCACACTCGAAAGCAAGAGGTACGAAAATTTCCCAGAACACACCTTCTACAACGGCAGCATGGCTGCACACGGAAGTAAGGAGACGCACAAATTAGTATTTTGGGGGTTATTAAGAATTTTTACAACAAACAAGCATATGTTTTAATACATTTATTACAGCGTTCGTTTTACGATCATCCTTTTTAAAAATAAAACAATAAAAAAGCTAAATTTAATCTATAATCCCTAATAATAATTCAATTCATTTTTATTTATATAGCACTTTTACAATGTAGATTGTGTCAAAGTAATAATAATAACTCCTGTATAGCAGTCCCACAACATACTTTCACATCTGTCACTCGAACACCCTGTCAGAAAAGACTAGTGGGCAGTGTCTGCTATAATGTTAGTGTTCATTTCTTTTGCATAGATGAATATGGCCATGGTGTAAAATCACAGTACAGTTGAGTGCTTATTGCCACATAATATCATTACGATAACATGATATCATTGCCTTCTGTGATTTCTTTAAGATAAACACCAAAAAATAACACAACTGGAATAACTACAGCAGTCGCGATCATCGATTTCATGAAGTAAGAGATTGCGATGACATGATACCATGTGCAGGTGTTGTAGTGGTCTCCCATTTCCTAGGGATACATTTGAAGCCCTTCCCCTTCACACTCTGTTTCAAGAGCCAAGGGGAAGGGGTAGGGGTACAAAAATAGAATTGGCATTGGGCCTTAACCTTCCTGTCATGTTCGAGTCAAATCTGACCGATTTAAGCACTCATATGAAAATTCGAGCACTCAGTACACAGGAAAGAATACCGTTTTATTTGTGCTTTGATAATCATTCAGATGGATTAAAATGAGCTTTTCTTTGGTCAGACCCTGTGATAGTTATTTTAGCGAGCTGTCTATTGGTAATGAAACAAAGTATTTTGATTTCTGTCATCTATTGTTCATTTTGTAATACATTTTCAGTGCCTATTTGTATTTTCACTGCAACTATTTAATTTCTAACATAAATTCATGATAAACACTACTTTGAGACATTGTTTAGAGCTAAAGAATGTTTTTTTGTGCTAATTTAATAGCAGGTAAAATCGACCGGTCAATTTTGACAGGAAACACTAAAGTAAGGGCTGGGATGTGTACACGACAGGAGGGTTAATGTTAGTTTATGTATTTACTAACATGAAAAAACAATATATATAATCATATTTGTTAAGATTAAGGAAAATAAAGTTGTTCATTGTTAGTTCATGTTAAACAGTGGGTAGCACGATCGCCTCACAACAAGAAGGTCGCTGGTTTGAGCCTCGGCTGGGTCAGTAGGCATTTCTGTGTGGAGTTTGCATGTTCTCTCTGTGTTCACGTGGATTTCCTCCGGGTGCTCCGGTTTCCCCCACAAGTCCAAAGACATGCGCTATAGGGGAAGTAGTGTACAGTAGTGTATGAGTGTGAATGCAAGAGTGTATGGGTGTTGAACTATGATTAACAAATGCTGTACAAGTATTGTGGAATATTTGTTCACATTAGTACATTAACTAAAGTTACCTTATTGTAAAGTGCAACCAAATATTCTATAATATATACATATTAAAACAATGTTAGTCTCTGTGTGCATGGAATAATTTGCAGCCATTCAGCCGTGATCCCATATTGTCATGTCAGGTTCACACAAAACATGTAGCAAACATGCTTACTTGTTCATTTGCTGTAGTTTACTCGAGGGATGTTTTTCACCTTCATGTGAATTTTCTGCTCACTTTGAAATGTTAACTTTCCCTGAAGATGCAATGGAGGCAAATTCTGCTTTTTTGCAGCTCTGATGTCTACACACACAAATACTTAAAGGGTCATGAAACCCCCCTGTCTTAGCAGGGTGTTTTCACACCTCTAGTTGGAAAAAAGTCAGGAAAGTGGGCGTGTCCAGCTCTGTTTAGGTGGGAGTATCGGGGGAGGGAAAGAGGGAAGGATTTGCAAATATGGGAGTTTCCGTTTGGGCACGCAGACGCAGGGGAGAAAGACAGTGACTGTTTACATGAACATCAGTAATCAAATTACTTGCCAAATTATTATTTTGTCGACTTTAACTGCAGTTTGGCACTTTCACTTTTTATTCAGGAACATTTCCTGCATGTTGCCCGTGACAAACGAGATATTAAAAGCGAGGAACTGCTAGAGAGTAGAGTTTTAATGGTATGTTTGATAGCGCACGGCAAATACAAGAAAAAAAATCCTCTGCATTTCTCGAAAACTTAGATGCATCCGGTAGGTAGCGTCAGAAAGCCGCGTGTATAGACTATCCTGTCACAAAATGCGGCGAAAATCCTACACGATGGGAATAGTTTGATTGCTGTGTTTACATGTTTACATTCGGAGAGCAGCATTTACAGAGGATCTTTCAGTCTATAATATTGTACTATAATATTGCAGTGATATTAACATACTGTAAACTTAGCAACTACATCATTTTGACTATGTCTTTAAAAACTGAAAGAGTACTGCTGACAATACGAACTAACTTTGCCATCTGGGTTAAACAAAGGCACTGCACACACTTACCAAATCTGTAGAGACAGGACAATCACACTGGAACTGTGTCTTTTTTAAAAGGAGACGAGCGGCAAATCCGGATTTCATCATTTACAGATGCGAAAAGCTCTCGGGTAAAAAATGTTAATTACAAACGCATTTCTGTCACGTGTACTGTAATCCACATATGAGTCCAGCAGTGCTTTCATAGCGGGGAAATGAAAACAAAACTTTCGCTGCAGCACATTAATAAACGCAGCACACTAATAAATAACACTGACGACCCATGTCTCCAAATTCTTGTTCTTTCACTTGTTTTGGCAACACAACGTGGCGTCTCTCTGTCGTCTAAACACTGTAACAGGTAAAACAGTCTCATGTATCTCATGGCCATGACGCAGCTTCAAAAATTAGTTTCAAACCGCAAAAAAGAATTTGCTTAAAATAACGCAAAAACAACCATTTTTCACTTTTTAGAGCAATATATGTGTCCTAATAGTTTTTATAGCAGCGTGGGACACATATATGACTGTCAACAGCTCAAAAAATGTGTTTTGGTGTTTTGTGACCCTTTAATCTCACAAAAATACAACCAATGTGTTACGGCCGTAGCCATATATTGGTTGTATTTTTGCCTACCGTTCTCTCTCTTTCTTTCTCTCGCTCCCTCCATGCCTGTCATTTCTGTTAGGTCCACCTTCACGACAGCTGATTGGTCAGGAGACCAGTCCATCATCATTGGGCAAAGCGGCACGCTCACAGAAAAAGGACATCAGGAAGAGCGGAGGATAGCGCATTTTTTCTTTGATCTGGTTTTTGTGTGTTTTTGCTGACATGATTTTGTTTTTCTTTCGTTTGGGTAAAATCCTTTTGCATTATTTTTACCCAATTTGAGAACTTTGTGATTTTTGTACAAGTTTACTTTAGTTTGTTACTTTTTGGCCCAGCTCTTTCCCCTCAATACTGAGCTATACCTCATCAAGTTCACTCTTTTCTCGGAGTAAGGTGGATAGGGAAGATGTCGTAGGACTTCCATTTTGCAAACACGTAGGAAATTTATTGTTAAAAACATCAGGTAAGAGGTGAACACCACACTTGTTTTTTATTTACTCTACAGTTGAGTATAGGGAAGAATACGGTGCAGAAGACCTTAACTTTTCTTTTCTTTGCACATGTTTCTAGCGAGGTAAGGGGTTATTCATGAGTTAGAATTGTTTTGTTATATTTCTTTCCTTTGGCTTCACTATCGTCCCCTTACTCCTGAGTTGAACACATTTTTTGTTTGATACTTTTAAACTTGCTACATCATTACATTCTTCTCATTGCTAATATTTCTGTTTGTATATATATATATATATATATATATATATATATATATATATATATATATATATATATATATATATATATATTTTGCTGGCAGTTTCATTGTCAGTGTCTTTTGCTCACACCAGGGGTGTCCAAACTTGGTCCTGGAGGGCCGGTGTCCTGTATAGTTTAGCTCCAACTTCCTTCAACACAGCTACTTGGAAGTTTCTAGTATACCTAGAAAGAGCTTGATTAGCTGGTTCAGGTGTGTTTAATTGGGGTTGGAACTAAAATATGCAGGACACCGGCCCTCCAGGACAGAGTTTGGACACCCCTGGCTTACACCATCACATTGTAAATATTACCACACCTTTAAATGTTATTCCTTTCTCCCTAGACTTCAAAATTTAATCGATTTCAGTTTATTTATAGAAAGATTTTAAAATCAAATATTCTAATATTGTAAATTCAATTTATTAATAAAAGAAAAAACAAGTAATATTGTTCCTCCTTTCAATATGCAACTTGGCACTAACACAAAATGTCATCTAGTTTCTAAGTTTACTGGCATGTTAAAACAGAATGAAACTCATCCAATCAGATTTAGTCCAAACTGCATCGTCCATTTTATAAGTCTACTATCAGTTTTCGTAATTGTTAATAAAAAACTAGTGGATTGAGATCAGCTCTATAAATGTTCTCTTAAAGTGCTGACAGTCTCAACTGTGTTTTCTCTTGCACCGAATGAAAATCATCAGTAAGATAAATACGAACGAGGAGCAGGGGACTAAACTCAGTACATTACAACAGATGGCGCACAGCGAAAGGTAAGAGCCCTTGTAATTGCAGATGCTCCCAAGAGCATGGAACCGGATTTCAGACAAATAAACCAAATGGTGGGCCCTTGAGAGATTGCTCCATTTTTTGTACATCTTCTATAGGATCAGCATAAGCAAAATAGTTGCTAACAACCTTGTGACCTCCGCACAGTATGCTGACACACATGACCGTAGCCAAGCTTTGAAAACTAGAGTTCAGGGGGTTGTTAAGAATTTTGTAATAATAATGTTACAATGGCTATCTTAGTTTCATGAAGCATAATGTTAATACTTTTTACGGTACCAATTAACATTAGCAAGAAGAAAAGCACTGTGTTGTACACTTCCAATGGTGAAACATCAAGTTCATCACGTGACTCACCAGCACCAATGATTTATGAATCATGCTGACACTACAAACCTCAAATTTGTGCTTTGCAATCAGAAAACCTAGCTGAGAGAGAAGGTGGGCCTGAACAACTCACACTTCTCTCTTACCTAATAGGCTGAACTTTGGCCAGCACTTAAATTTTGACTATAAAGGTGAGGGTTTCTTGATGAAACATTGAAAGCATAGCCATGGGATAAGTGCACATCGCCCGGCATTCTCTGACACATGTGTTGGTTTTCCAATGTGACTGCAATGGGCTCCTCAGTCTTTGAAGAGGAAAATAATGGCACGTCTCTGAGGTTGTTTATACTTACAACAAAATTGCTTGAAGTTTTATTATCTGTCTTATTTTATTATTAGCTTGATTAGTATGGTGCATTGACCGTTATTGGCGCCTTCTCTCGTCGATTAGCACCACACATGTCTCACTTGCATAAACACAAACCATACTAAAACCTTTTTGGTATGCTGAAACATTTTACATACTAAAATTTGGGGCATACTTAAAAATGGATAAATAGAAAACGATGTTGGTCTCTGTGCATGGATCTAGTTGCAGCCGTGATCCCAAACTGTCATGCCAGATTTACACAAAACACGTAGCAAACATGCATATTGTGTCATTTGCTCAAGTTTACTCGAGGGATGTTTTTCACCTTCGTGATTGAATTTTCTGCTCAAGTTGAAATGTTAACTTTCCCTGAAGATGCAATTGAGGCACATTCTTTGTGTTTGCAGGACTGATGTATGAAATTTACAAACCCAAATATTTAATTTCACAATAAAATTCAGCTTCAGGCATTTAATCGCTATAATTTCAGAGTTTTTATTTACAGAAAGAAGGTACAAAAAGATACTGCCTGCTCTACCAAACGGTTGACCATAATTTGACTGTTTTTAATAATGACTGTTAAAGTCATTTAAAGAATGACTGTTTTAAATAAAGGTTTACACTACACAGCATTGTTGGTTTACAAACTAATCAAACATAATCCTGTTGTACTACTACACTTGATTTAGGTTTTATTGTAAAAAAATAAAATAAAATAAAATAAAACATGTTAAATGAAAATCTTTAAAATATATTTTTTAAATGAAATATTTTATAGCATACTTCAAAAAATAAAGATAATTTAGTGTTCAAAAATTATGTTTTATTTTCATTATGTTTTTAAATATAATGGTCTTACACTTAAAATTTTCAGATTTTCATAGTACATGTATAAATTCCAGTATTTTTACCATAAACCGACATCTACCATTTGGTAGAGGTTGATATTTTAGAAATTATGGGATGTGTTGAAAAAATAAAATGCATTGAGTATGTTAACTAGTGACATTGAAAGTTAGGAAATGCAATCCAAATTACATTTTCTTAGTGGGGCAGTTAAAGGGTTACAAGCAATTATGACCTCATGTAGACTTGCTATGCCATGAAATTTCCAAGCAACATCTCCATGTACTCCTTTGAGAACCCGACCAAAAATGCTCTGTGCACCCCTGGTTATTACACCACTGCTTTGATCGCGTTTGACAGTTTTGTAAAAAATCAAATCAAATCTTACAAATAGGACACAGAGTTGCTAACCCCAACCTTCATCATCTTGCTTTATTAACACCCTAATTACTTTATTAACACTGTCACATTGAGTATTAAAAACAAGCCCAACGGAGCAATGCTTACAATAATTAGATCTGGCAACATGGCGGAGCGAAAGCAGCAGCCGCACCCTCTAGAGCGAATCAGCATCATTAATTTATTCTGTGACATGATTTGAAAATTATTTTTCATTCGTATTTTTGAACATTAAACTTACAAATTCATGTTACAGATGTATAGACCTCAAAGTTGGCTTGGGCCTGCTGGCACGTGCATTATAAGCATGTTTTTTCCTTCTTTTATAAAATGCGCTCGGTTTGAAACTGCGCCAGCTCATTCCCTTCTTGTCAGCTGCACCAGAGAAAGATGGACTCCCCATGCTGTCAATGTAAACAAAGCCTGGCCTTGTGACTTCTTAAAAGCACATGGCCCAATAGGTGCCTTGAGGTACCGCAGGGGCGTATGCTGAGCTCTTTAAAAAAAGCCATCGAGCAAGCAGCTGTCTATTCAGAGGTGTCACAGTGGCTTTGGCTGCAAATGAGAGCAAGGCGATGTGTGAGACGCTCGCGGGCGGATTTTGTTTGTTCTGTTGACAGAAGCCTCCTTGCGGGCCGGCGAGGTTTGGCTGCCTCAGGACCTTACAGCTCTGAGTGTGGCAGCCAATTAACAGGATTAGAGAGAGGGACAGTGAGAGAATTCCCTCGACTCCTGGCTAACATCTACATTGTCACAGTGATAAGGTTCGAGAGGTACTTTCATTAACTGCTCAGCACACCAGCTGTGATGAAGCCACACACTGGTGTCTCTTCACTTACAAATCCCTTCACTTCACAGGACCCAAACACACTGCCCACACACTATATGAACAGAGGGAAAACAATCCATCTTCTTCCTGGAATTCAGAAACATCAGAAAGAATTTGGACACTTCGGCTCAATTTTAAAAATGTATTTATATTAGAACTTAAAACAGCAATCCAAGTGTTGGTCATTTAAAGACAAGAATTTTACAGTTTTTTCCAACTGCTTACACACATTTTCAAAACAGTCACCACCTTTTTTTCAAAACTCTTCAAACAATTCTCAAAACTGCACACACAAAATGTCTCACATTTCCTTCAAAATGTAACTGCATTCAAAAATGCCATCATAATCAGAATCATAGACTGTAAAAGATATGGACGTAGTATCCGTGACATCACCCATAGATTTCTGAAGAGCGCAAATTAACCTACAAATTGGTGTGGCCATCCCCATTTTGTTCACGCCTCATCGCACCGACCGAGGGTCACCAAATAAGGGCAAAGAGGCAGAGCGTGAGCAGAGTTACAGTCAAAGCCAATTGACTGTGGCCACATGAACCAAAACAAAAATATGATACATATGCCGAGTTCAGAGGCTATTCGGCCGGAATGACATGACGGCAACCAGCGAGACCTAGCTGTCACTCAACTGGCCACGCCCTTAATTATGCAGACTTAATATAGCTTAATAAAAATAAAACAGAAGAGTTATAAAAAAATTCACCCTCCTCACAGCTGTCATGACGGGTAATATTAGCTATATGAACCGAAACCATCTTTTGTACCAAGCTGTAAACAGATTTTTATCAGTTGTAAAATTGGCCAATTTAGCATTGCAGTCAGTGAACATCTGGGGCCTCATCAACATGTATCACGCTCGCGTTTGGATTTACTAGCGATGAAATTAACGTGAGAATGTGCGTTGGTCCACGCCAACTTCATGTCTGGCGTACGTGCATTTCTTGTGTGTGTTTGTTTTATGTCCATTGACGACTCCTAGAGGCAATTATGTTAAATTGCATACTACAAAGTATCTTTGAGCCGTGCAATGGCAGCTGTATGGGATGGGATCATCCGCATGTCTAGCAGGTATATAAGGTTTCCATACCATGCAGTTGACAAGCATTTTTAAAATAAATGATATACAGTACATATTTCTAGTCTACAAATATTTAACTGATTTTTAAAGCATTTAAAGCATACTTTGAAAAAAATAAATACTAATAAAACAAATGAAAATTAATGGATTTTAATATACTTGTTCAGGTTCACTGAAGCAGTACTAACATTTATATTTAAGGGTATTTTTAATGTATAACTTCTACAAACCTTTAATGCATATGATATGAATATAATAACTCTCCAATCCAGTTCAGTTCTATGAATTCCATAATACACACACTTATTAGTGATTCCTACTTGTCTCCCTAGTGATTAAGAGTAGGCAAAATTTGATATGTAGTGCGGGAAAAAAGAAGAATAAGGTCATCAGACGCTGGTCTCTGCATGTCTGTACATACTGTATGGCAGAATTGACAAAGCTATGACAGGATGAGATACCATGTAATAAGTTGGCTAAAGTTTAGCCAAGGCAATAAACAGTATATTGAACATATGAGCCAATGAAGAAACAACAGATGAATAGTGAAAATATGCCCCACTTTAGTGAAGTCAACAAAGAAAAAACATGCACATTGGGTCTTATCCTGTTCTTATAATAACATTCGTGAATTCTAAAGCAAACCATGCATGACGTTTTGTAAACATTATTTTGTAGACATCTGTTGAAAAGTGGAATAACAATTGTGTAAGTGTGAGGGAATGATTATGTTAGTGTTAAAGTGATAGTTCTTTAAAAATAATAATAATTTTGTCATCATTTAGTCACTCCACCTGTTCCAAACTGGTTTCATTTTATTTTTTTTTTTTGGCTTAGTGCCTTTATTAATCAGGGGTCACCACATCGGAATGAACCGCCAACTTATCCACCATATGTTTTACACAGTGGATGCCCTTCCAGATGCAACCCATCACTGGGAAACACCCATACACACTCATTCACCACAGACAATTTAGCTCACCTAATTCACCTATAGCGCATGTCTTTGGACTTGTGGGGGAAACCAGAGCACTCGGAGGAAACCCACGCAAACACGGAGAGAACATGCAAACTCCACACAGAAATGCCAAATGACCCAGCCAAGGTCTTGCTGTGAGGCGACATCGCTACCCACTGCGCCGCCCAAACTGGTTTCAGTGTCTTTTTTTTGCTTTGGTTAAACAACAAGGAAGACATTTTGGTAACACTTTATAATAACTGCACAGTATGAATCATATCTAAAGCATTAGCAAATTCATCATTTGTTAAGGATTATCTCTACATTAAGATAAATTAGTAAACTGTTTATAACTACAGCTACAAATATTGTGTTCTTGACTTCTATAAGCACAGAAACACTTTATAATAACTACACACTATGAACCATTTATTAAGCATTAGAAAATAGTGAAATCATCATCTGTTAAGCATTACCTCTACGT
The DNA here is from genome assembly GCA_903798195.1 of Danio kyathit. Classification (NCBI taxonomy): domain Eukaryota; kingdom Metazoa; phylum Chordata; class Actinopteri; order Cypriniformes; family Danionidae; genus Danio; species Danio kyathit. The sequence continues at coordinate 18,902,476 of LR812529.1, read as the reverse complement.
TAATAAGCGTTAGTAAGCAGTTTATAACTGCAGCTACAAATGCTGTATTCTTGACTTATAACCACATTTATAATGTGCTTAATAATTGTTCTCTCATACTTTGTTAATGATTTATTTTTCATTACTAAATTAAGTATTTCATTATTTACAAACCATTTGTATTTAAGAATAGTTGGTGACTTTTAAGATCATTCAGAATAAAGGATTAATAAACTATTGAAATCAACGATTATATATTTTATTATTCATGCATATAGTAATGGTTTCTATGTATGTTAATAAATGCTTTATTAAATCAACTTAATACAGTTTTGTGACCTAATCTAAAGTGAGGACTATTTATGCTTTAAATCCCTAATAAATGACAATTAAAGACTCGATATATCAAATGAACAATAATCTTTGCAATCTTATCTAAAAAGTAAAATTACTGTAAAGTTTAAGCATTGCTGAATAACAGGAGTGTCAAAATATGACTAAAGAATAAAGTCATTTATGTTCTTTTTTTCTGTCTAGAATATAACTGAGCCTTTAATTGTCATTTATAATGGATTTATAAAGCATAAATAGTCCACACTTTGGATTAGGTCACAAAACTCGATGAAGTTGTGTTAATAAAGCATTTGTTAACATACAACTTAAATATTACATGCCTGAATAGTAAAATGTGTAAATGTTAATTTAAATAGTTTATTAATCATTTACTAACTCATTCCGAATGATCTTAAAAAACAACCAACTATGCTTCAATAACCGGTTTGTAAATAAGGCAATACTTAATTTAGTAATGAAAAATAAACAATTAACAAAGTATTAAAGTACAATTATTAAGCACATTATAAATGTGGTTGTTGGTCAAGAAAAGAGCATTTATAGTTGCAGTTATAAACTGCTTACTAACATTTACTAATGTAGAGTTAATGCTTAGCAGATAATGAATTCACTATTTGCTAATGCTCAATACCCAAAAAAAATGTGTGCCCCCCCCCCCCCCCCCCCCCCCCCCCCAAAAAAAAAAAAAAACACAAAAAGGTCTAGTGAGGACAATTTAGGCTTTATAAATCCTTTATAAATGACAATTAAAAGATCTGTTTCAAATGAAAACAAACAAACAAACAAACAAACAAACAAACAAACAAACAAAAACATATTTTGATGACAATAAAATTATATTTTAACAGTAAAACAATTTGATAAAATATGCCAACATTATTCTGCAATGTTTAAATTGTAGAGTAATATTATTTTAGATGAGACAGCATTTTCACTTGATACAGTTTAATTTGTGTAATGTGAAATTCGTATTGTTGGTTTTGAAACTTTGTTGTTCATTTTCCTTTTCTTTCCTGTTTAGAACTGAGATTTTAATTGTCATTTATAAGGTATTTACACAGCAATCCTCACTTTAGATTCGGTCACAAAACTGCATGAAGTTGTGTTAATAAAGCATTTATTAGCAAAGTAACCATTACTATATACCTGAATACTAAGATGAATAAATGCTAATTTGAATAGTTTATTAATCATTTACTAACTTATTCTGAATAACCTTAAAATCCACCAAGTACTCTTAAATAACTTTTGTTTAGCAGAAAAAATAATCTCAGTATGGTTTGGAACCACTAAGGGTGAGTTTATGGTCATATTTTTTGTGTGAATTTTCCTGCAATATAATTTATATATACAATTTTTAATACATAAAAAAGTGCCATTTTTCCCCACCGGAGCCCCCTGCCCCTCAAAATATCTCTGCACGTCCCTGATGTTTATATTAACTGAATGGCACATGGCTGAAAACATGGCACCGTTTTGTTATGTTATGCAAAAAAAAACCTCTCAATTACAACATTCTCATTGTACATTTGAAAGAAATGTCAGTAGTTCAGAGAATAAAACACTGTTATAATAACACAACTGTTACTCAAACCAATGCATACAAAGTAACTAGTTTCCAAGTATGTTGCTGTGAAATGCTGTTAAAATATTGTCAAAAGTTAGTTCGTTTTAAGTGATGCTTTAAATAATGTTAACTAATGGACCCTTTTCATACTGCTGCGATGCATTTAACGGTCATCATAATCTTAAATCCTTGAAAGATTTTAGTTTTTTTTTTTTAAAGTATGGACATTTATATGTATTTATGTATGCATTTTATATCTTTTCATTAAATTACAAAGAACGAATTACCACTTATGCGAGGTGTTTCTAGTGCAGTGTATATGGGGCAGGTCAGTACATTTGATGTTGTTATCTCTTTCGTCTGTCGTTATCAGTCTCACATACATTTTTCTGAAAGTCTTAACACCATCGTGGACTTTTACTTTTATTATTTCAGCAAATGGGATTATAAAAAAAAAAAAATGTTTTGTTGTATTCTCCTTTTTACCCAACTATGATGACTTCCACAGCTAAGAAACTTGAAAATATGAAAAGAGTCCACTGGACGTTATTCTGGGGTTAACTGATAGCACTACACTACTACTAGTTGTACTACTACAATTGGCTCTATGCACAGCTAGAGTTTTAAAGCCAACGATAAACTTCAGGTGAAAGCTTAACGTGACTATTTTCAATTTCACAAGGTTGTTTTTACAGCATTGATGTTGTAATGTAATTCAAATACATTCAGTTAAATAGACTTAAGCATTCATTTAGTTGTTTAAGTGTAAAACGAGATGAAAGACCGTTGTAACCACTAGCGCCATCAGTAGCAACAGGCTAGCGCATAAATTCCATTGAAAATACTGGGGTAAAATAAACTGTCATATTTTAAAGACATGGCAGGGGGAAATGAAATTTAATGCAGTTCTTCTTGTCCGATCTGACCCACTTCATATCGTATATCTAACAGGCAGTGACGATCGCTGATTTTTTAAAGAAATCAGATCTTAAACGTGACAATTTTGTAATGGAAAGACAGTTCACTGGAAGCCCTTGGGCTGCCTGGCTGAAAATTAAAAGTCTGTGTGCATATACCCCTATTTAAAAAGTCATAATAATACCAATATCTATAATAATAACTTACATACATTAATAAAAAATAAAATAGACAGAAAAAAAAAAGACAAAACCACATCAAATGACTAAAACTTTAGGTGAAATGTTGTGTTTTGATATTTAGTTTCTGATTTTAGGGTTTTGGATGGTGGGGGAAATGGACAAATCAAGCAAAATTGGTCTTACCGAGAGCAACTGTTCCCATTAGAAAAGGTTTTCCGATTTGAGTGAAGTCATTCGTGGTCTCTTGGTGAACTTCCGAACCCACAACAAATGTCACGGCCACCTTGGGGCAGAGAAATTATGACAGGCTGTAAGGCACACGGCGCAGAGCATCTGATGTAATCCAGCTCACCAATAGATTCTCATTTCAAATGACATTTGCAGGGATATACAAAAGCAGAGGAAAAAGGCGCAATGACAAATGTCTTGGTGGTTTCTGTCAAGGGTTACTGGAGGTGCCTTGGGGGAGGCAAACCAAAAAGTGTTTTACCACAAATTGATAGCTTTTAATGTCATGACCACCGAAACTGAGAAACAGATGAGATACAATATGTGAGAGGTGAGAGAGAGTGTGCAACTGAGAGAGAAGAACAATAGTCCTTGACCTGGATATTTGTGGTGCATGTCTAGCTCACAGCTGAAATAATATTTACAAGCTCCGTGCAATAAACACGCCGCATCATTGGGGTAATTTTTATTAGCTAAATGATTTGAGGTGAAAAGCCATAGCAGACCAAATTTAATCCAGAAGAATTAAATCTATTTGTATTGTATTTGTGAACACACACCCACACGCACATTGACACACACATTGTAGCCAAGCAACCATATTGCTTGCCATTTATCTGAATGGCCACTGTCAGCTGAGCTATCTATAATATTACCATATTTATATGACATGGTCAAAGTAAATTGTGTTTGCTACACTGCGAAACTCAACAGTCAACTTAATCAACTGAAATGATTGTAGTTCACTCAAAATTTACGGAAAGTTAATTCTACTCATTTGAAAAGAGTTTTGAACTCAGTGTTGAAGGTAATGAGTTAGATAAATACTTAATTTCTTCAACGTAAATGGAGTAAGTTCACAGTACTCATATAGATTAGTTTTTAACTCATGGTTTGTAGCAATCGATTTCCTTAAATGGTTTGAGTTGCCTTATTGGGTTTTACAGTACTCAGTTGGTTTGAGTTCTCTTTATTTATTGGGTTTACTGTGCTTGAATTGCTTCATTTACTCATATGGATTAAGTTCACAATACTCATTAGGATTAGTTTTTGAACTTAAATGGTTTGTTGCAATAGGTTTCCTCAAATGGTTTGAGTTACCTTAACTTTTTGGGTTTTACAGTGTACTCAAGGGGGGAAATACAAAATTATTTCCAATTGTTTACAATAGAATCCTAATTCATGTAGCCAAATTTCTGATGTGGAGTGGGTTTCAAGCAGCAGCCAACAGCAAACTACTATGAAAAGCACTTTCTGCCAGTGAGTGGGCAAAACAACAACAACTCTTGAAGACTTTTTTGTTGCAAATGCACTGGACTCATTTCACACAATGTACTTCTTGTGCTCAAATAAATCATTCATACTATATGCTTCTGTCTATTATTTTACAAGTAAAACGAAGTGGTATGTGAAAAGACTAAAATAGTTGTTAGAAACCTTCAGTACACGTGTGGTCATCAGACTCCACCAACAAGGAGAGGGAGAAAATCACAAGACGTTGTCTCAGAAAAATAATTCCAGAAATTGCATTTTGCATGATATTGACATCAAATTCAAAACATATACTCAGGAGATGTGTGGCTTTTGACATATTACATTTCTGTATTGCTCCAGGACTAATTTCATATATTTGTTCATGAAATAATAAAACGTTTAGTTTTTTTTTTTTACATTACTTAAGCATCTATAACTTTTTTTCATTCTGAGCATTTTGAACTCTAGATGATGGATAATCAAGCCCAACTGTGAATGTAGACCAAATTATTCAGTTACTGTTTTAGTTTGGGAAGGTCATTTTTGAGAAAGTGCCTCTGACGGTGAAGGAGAGAAGGACACACATGTAGCCTCGGAAATCTTTTTACAAAAATCTAATTTTGCATGCTATCTTCATCAAATTTTAAATATTTCAAAGCATATTTTCTAGGTCATTACATTAATGTTTTCCTGTGTTTGTATATAGAAAAACAAATACTAAACACAATAATTTTTTTTCTCATGACTTCATAATGTATAACTTTTTATATTTTTGAGCATGTAACTTCCCAGGTGAATCACAGTAAAGCTCAAAGTGTCTTCTTTTCAATGATGCCTAACTGTTGTTTGTAGCTCATTGGGGAACTGTTACTATTTAAAGTTAGGTAAGTGTAAATCCCCAAAAGTGAGTGCTGGCTAACAGATTCAAACAGCTATATATTGAAAATAAAAAAATACAAATTTAAATAAATAAATAAATAAATAAATAAATAAATAAATAATCAAATAAATAAATAAATCACCCGCCGTGAACACACTGGACCATTTGCAGAGACTGTGGATTAAGGCTGATAATGTTGTTTAATTTCAGATCGATCTTTTTGCTCACAGACCTCAATGTATCATCAGGGTATTAACTTTATAAAATATTGTTTATCTTCCTTGATGTTCTACAAAAGAAAAACAGCCATGATTCCATCCAATGTTCCGGATTGCAGAAATCATAGCAGCCTCACAGCCTATTATGATTGAATCACTTAATTGTTTAGTTGAGTGATTAATTCTTAAACAGATTCACACATGAGCTTTTGGTTGTTGATTAAATATGTGAAAACATGATGCAAGTGCTGTGTCTAAAATGTTATTATCACAGTATCCACTATTTGATTGGATAACCCTAATTTTGAATCACAAAAATTACAAATTAATTTTTTTAATTTATTACCGATTTAATTTTTTTTCAGAAAAAAAAGCTATAAAAATATTTTGTTTTAAATTTGGAAGGAATGTTGTCATCTGTTGGCCTCGCTAATTAACCTCAATCCCCCTTTGAAGTAATGTCAAAACAAGATATTCAGAGGTTGGGGGGGTTGAAGGGGTCTGCTTTTTAAATACAATACAAATGTTTATTGTAAAAGCATGATCATGCCAGCAGGCTTCAGAAGGAAAATATTTAGTCTGTGGTATAAACACTGGCAAATAGCCATATGACAGACGCTATAAGTGTTCAAAAGACATTTTCTTGTAAATTAAGAGTTTTTATCTATATAGAGCCCAAAAGTAAAGTAAACTTCGACTCATAGGGCCCTATCATAAACGCGGTGCAATATGGTGCCAGGGACGGCACAATTGATTTTTTGCTGTTTTCAGACTCGCACAGCTATCATTTTCACATTTTGCACCATGTTGTTTAACCCATGTGTGATGTTGGGGATGTTTTCATCAACTCTGGTGCTTTTGAGTCTTTCTCAACTTTCTCTGTTTCAGCAAATTGAATGATATCTAGCGACAAATCTTATTTTGACACATATTATGGAAAAATGCTTTGAAAATATATATAAAAATAAAATAAATAAATAAATAAATACATAAATTAACAATACACTCTGGGCAAACTTACTGCCCTTTCATTTTGTTTGTGGTTGTTTATGCCCCATAGACGTTCATTAGAATGTCATTTATTTATTGCAAAGCCATGACATCATATAATCATGCATTCTTGATTGTCAAATTGATTTATTTACTGATGATCATCAGTTGCAGTGCAAAAAAGGTTAATTTCTGCCTTCTATGTGGAGTATAGTGTGTTTGTGTTTGTCTCTGTGTGACACCTTTGCACACTTATTTTGTCATGCCTGAGAAAATCAAAATAAGCAGCTCAACTCTCAGAAAATAGTAAGTGTATTTATGCACACACACTATAATCTTCTGTTTTATTCCATATAACGCCATATAAAAGCCAGAAACATTTTTGCACAGGCCTATCTAAAGGGTTAATGTTGTCGACTGATGATTAACAGTAGAAATTACACACTTTACCCTTTCCCAACAGGAAAAACCACTTACAAACAAGAAAGAATGATTATATGCTGTCATGGCTTTGCAATCAAAAAATGCCATTTTAATGGAAGTCGATGGGACAAAAACAGCCACGAACATAATGAAGGGTAGTATATTTGAACAGTACACAAGGGTAAAACAGCAAATGTATTTGCACCACTTTGTAGACTCATGGGCGTGCTGGGCGCTGGACGTGTTAAGGCGCATTGTTGGCACATTGCTATTTTAAGGCAACTAAAAAAGACTGCACCATTGACCAACTAAAAGCTTGTCCAAAGTCAATGGCACAGAGCTTTTACTATTTAAAAAGTGAGATGGTGTTATGTGCCCATGCAGGTCCAAAACATGCATACACATTGCTTAATACACACATGGATGTACTGCCATTCACAAATACCTTTTTATACTGTATAAAAAATAAAGAATCAAAATGTTAACAAAGATATTATTTTCAACATAAATATAAAAACCACTACCTCCTCCCATGCCGCCTTCACCTTGGGGGGCTTTGGAATCCGGCTCTGTTGTAATAAGTTTATTCATTATTATTATTATTATTATTATTATTATTATTATTATTATTATTTTTTAGTAGTAGTAGTAGTAGTAGTAGAGGTAGTAGTAGTAGTGGTAATAATATTCATAAATATGCATATTTACACTTGTTTTAACATTTCTTTGTTTAGATTTGGCCATCTTTCGGGTTTTGGAGATGTATGTATCACCAAATGAGGCATAGGAATTGGAAGTGTGTTTGGATATAACTTTGTTTTTTGACACCACTTCCTTATTAATTTTCATGTATTTGTTTGCTGTAAATTGGAACTTAATTTTGAAATCGCTTTTAAAAAAATCTTTGCGCTTAAAAAACTATGTAAAAAAAATGAATAGGCTATGTGATGGATGTCTTCAGTGGAGTGTGTCCACTCCTGTTACCTTAATCCACGGTCAAAAGTAAAAGGCCAAATGAAAGGGCCACGATCCGTAGATGGTCTGTAACTCTTTTCTCGCTAGTGAAGCATTCAGTTTTTCCACTTACAAAGTCTGTCACGTAAATAGCAAATGTGTCATGGTGTGATGCAAATGACTCTTAAATGGAATGGGAGATGAGACTCTGATTGGTTTAATGCACGCTATGCTCAAAACACACCCATAACCCATTAAGAGAATAAGCACAGGAGACAAACCACAGGAGAGGGCAAATACTTCAGCAGGATAGTGTTCCTTCTCATACTTCAGCCTCCACATCAAAGTTCTTGAAATCAAAGAAGGTCAAGGTGCTCCAGGAATGGCCAGCCCAGTCACCAGACATGAACATTGTTGAGTATGTCTAGGGTAAGATGAAGGAGGAGGCATTGAAGGTGTAATTGGGAACTCTGGGAGTCCTGCAAGAACACTTTCTTTGCTATGCCAGATGAATCAGACCTTACTGTCCTAATTAAATAATTAAAAATCAAGGCCTGATCATATTTTATTTTGGTAAAATAAGCATAATCTAGAACCATTTGCCTTTCATATAAGCCCCTTCTTATACCAAATGATCAACTAGAAGTCAAGTTATTATTTGCTGTTCCTAAAGACTCGTCAGGTAGTGTAGATGCCTATGATAGCACATAGAAGTCAAACAGTAAAATAGTAAATGTGATCTTTCATGATCATCGGTTTATTAGTGCTGGTTTTCCTCTTTAAAATTTATATCTCTTCAAAACTTCCTCATTATCCATTAAAACACAGAAAATTTAAACAAGCTTGATTAACCAATGAGATATAATTGAATTTAAAGTATGAATTTGGTTTACTGAAGCATGTATGACACAAATTACTGGAAAAAAATACCCACCCCTTATAGTCAATTAACCAAAGTATATATTTCACACTGTTAAAAACCCCATACATTTTCTCACATCACACTAAAATAAATACATAAAGTACATACAGTACAGTACAGTACAGACATGCATACATACAGTACATGCATACATTCACATAAAAAAATACACTCCAACCAACACTGCTGCAAATGTACGGTGTCTGTTCCTGGTGATATGCAAAAATAAATTGTGTTATTGTGTTCCAGGAAGTGGCAGGACATTCCTGTTGTGTTAACCCCATTTCTCACTGTAGTACATGAGTGTCCACAGGGGGACGGTGGTCCGGAGCAGAGGGAGAGATGACAGCCCACCTGTGCGGACAGACTCAGTGTGCAGCCGTGGCTGAGCTGTGAGATTGTTAATGGGATTTTGCAGCACTACGTGCCTGTGAGAGAGCAATGAGAAGCTCCTCAGAAACAGTCTGCCTACGACTCACTGCCCACACATGCAGAGCCAGAAAATGACTCCAAATGAAGGGGACATTTTACTTCTACTATACAACAGCTCAGTAGAGAAGAGAGAGGATGATAAATCTGTACACTTAGACTGATGGATGGATGGCGTGGAGGTGTTATTTACTGTAAACACTCTTGTCTTTAATATATTATTTAATTTGTATTACAAATTAAATATATTATGTAGGGGTGCAAATGGACAATTCTGGATCTGTTATGAAGTAATGACTGTTTTCTAATGTCATTTGTCAAGGTAGCATACTATGGAGATGGAGACATGATGCAAGCATAAGTGGCACTATAGTGTGAGGCGAGACCCGTGTGCGAGTAGCATAGTATTGTATTGACATGAGCACATATTGCAGCTTTTTGAATTTGATGGGACAGTCTTTCACAGGTAGAGAAGAACCCAAGATCCCCCATATTACTGCTGAGGACACTTTGTAAAAAGCTACATCTTGCCCAGTCACTTTTATTTGAGCAGGTAAAATTAAAGGTTCAGGTCACACTGTATATCTGATTGCTTGCATCACTTGTAACACAACCTCTTATAATTCATTGGACTGCTTTTAGCTTTGATTAAAACACATTAGCTGAAGTATTATTAGTTTCAATGTTTTGGAAAAGCAAAACATTTATTTGTGCATTCGTTTTTCGCCAAGAAAAGATATATATGGATATATATGATATATATGGAAGATTATATATATATATATATATATATATATATATATATATATATATATATATATATATATATATATATATATATATATATATATATATACATACACAGGGAGTGCAGAATTATTAGGCAAGATGTATTTTTGAGGATTAATTTTATTATTGAACAACAACCATGTTCTCAATGAACCCAAAAAACTCATTAATATCAAAGCTGAATATTTTTGGAAGTAGTTTTTAGTTTGTTTTTAGTTTTAGCTATTTTAGGAGGATATCTGTGTGTGCAGGTGACTATTACTGTGCATAATTATTAGGCAACTTAACAAAAAAACAAATATATACCCATTTCAATTATTTATTTTCACCAGTGAAACGAATATAACATCTCAACATTCACAAATATACATTTCTGACATTCAAAAACAAAACAAAAACAAATCAGTGACCAATATAGCCACCTTTCTTTGCAAGGACACTCAAAAGCCTGCCATCCATGGTGAACAGATCAAAACACTGACAAAATCCATCAGCATTGCGTGCAGCAGCAACCACAGCCTCCCAGACACTGTTCAGAGAGGTGTACTGTTTTCCCTCCTTGTAAATCTCACATTTGATGATGGACCACAGGTTCTCTATGGGGTTCAGATCAGGTGAACAAGGAAGCCATGTCAATTGTTTTTCTTCTTTTAGACCCTTTCTTGCCAGCCACGCTGTGGAGTACTTGGACGCTTGTGATGGAGCATTGTCCTGCATGAAAATTATGTTTTTCTTGAAGGATGCAGACTTCTTCCTGTACCACTGCTTGAAGGTGTCTTCCAGAAACTGGCAGTAGGACTGGGAGTTGAGCTTGACTCCATCCTCAACCCGAAAAGGGCCCACAAGCTCATCTTTGATGATACCAGCCCAAACCAGTACTCCACCTCGCTGGCATCTATATATATATATATATATATATATATATATATATATATATATATATATATATATATATATATATATATATATATATATATACATACATACATACATACATACATGCATATATATATATATATATATATATATATATATATATATATATATATATATATATATATATATATATATATATATTAAGGGTGTAACGATACGCGTATTCGTATCGAACCGTTCGGTACGAGGCTTTCGGTTCGGTACGCATACGAACCGAACGATTCAGACTAATATCTAAAAAGATAAAAGAGAATAAGTCCCAAATGACGTGACAGGCAACATCTGCCTTCCCCGCCCACCTCCAAACGCTACTCTAGTCAGGCACACACTGCACTCAGTGTCGGAGTAAGCTACTGGCGCTCAAACCGAAAGTTATGCCGCTTTCAATCCAAAAAAGCCGGCGGAGCTGGGTGTTGAGATGATGCGGGGTTTGTCGCGGACAAAAGCGAAGGCCGAGGGGCGCTGAGATGATGCAGGGTTTGTTGCGGACGAAAGGGTGGAAACGCGCCGCGGACTGACTGCACTACAGCTAAAGGGCTAGTAACATTAATGTAATCCTCCTAAAACCAACAGCGGGTCTGGCGTTTGGGAGCACTTTGGTTTCCCTGTAGACCTTAATGCTTAATCGGTAGTGGAAATTTCGGGTTTTAAGAAAATGTTACATGTAATAGAGCCTCGTTTCATTATTCCTTCATAAGCCCATTGCCCAGTTGACGGTCAAATCAAGCAGATCTCGGTTTATTCCACATGTGCTGCCGTTAATCCGCGAGTCAGGTAATCAAAAAATAGGTCGCATGATATTTAAGTATAAGTGGGTCACGCGTGGGTAAGATCAATTATTGGTGATGCAAACTTTAACTATTTACTCTAAAATATTAAGGTGTTTTAAGCAATCTTGACAGATTGGCACAAATATGCTTTCATTTAAAAAAATCGCTCCTCACGGCTATATGCGGTGAACATCTCCGTTCTCACAGGTTTCTCAGTTTTCTCATCATCAATCACTTTCAGTCTGGGAACATGTTCAGTGCTGCGAATTTTGTTAAGCCTGTTCTGCAACATTGTGGTCAAATTATTTGATTTAATAGAGGATATCATGTATTGAGGAGGATATAGGCAAAGATATTGCAGAGAGCTGAGACATATGACGACTTTAAAGATGATATTTAGCTTGTTTCGCATTAATGTAGATATATTACATGTTTTAATTACATTATTGAATAAAATAAATAGCATTATTATTTTTAATCATCATCATTAATAATAAATAGGCTAAACTAAAAATAATTTGACAGCTTCAGCTGTTCACATCACCGGCACTTTCGGACTTCAGCACCACGTGTCTTTAGCATGAATTGAAATAGACTTTTCCTCCTAAAGGAAAAAATACAATAATTTTTAAAATTGCAATGCGATTATAGTCATGTATTCGCAATTTCACATAAATCAGCATGCGAAAATTTAATTGTTTCTATTGCGCTCTCTCTCTCTCTCAGCAGCAGTTCACGCGCGCTGGCACTACCATACACAGCCACATCTCGTAGCACATTAATTTGCAACTTTGTTGCATAAAAAATAAGCTAAATAACAAAATTTAATTAACAAACAAATTAAATAAAATTATTTGTAAAAATGAAACTACAGAAAAAAGAAAATGAAAAGAACTGAAACTAGCTCAAATGTTCTGTTCTGAATAACAGGTGTTGCGATCAAATTAATTCGATTGAATGATAAACACAGACAGGCGCATTTTTCAGAAAATAGCCTATTTAATTTTATTTAAAAATATGTTAGGCCTATATTTATTATATATATATATATATATATATTTTTAAAATAGCCTATATTTATTTACCATTCATTTTGGCTTTAACGAATTATTGAACAGATTATTAATAACTTATCAAAAAACATTTACTGAGCTCAGTGTCGGCCGTCACCGGATAAAGTCCAATCTTTCTTTAATTTTTTGGACTTTTGTTTGAAAGCTTAGTGGCATTGTAGAGGTCCAATTTACTGTTGTTTGATTTAAATTATAGCCTATATACTGTATGCGTCAATAAACAAGTCAAAGGAATGAGTGAATTAATAAAATTATTCTTAAATGTCGATATTGTTTTTACTCAAAAAAATAACAAATGTTTTATAAAAAATGAACGAGCAATTTTCATCATTTATACGATTCAGTTAAATATAAGTTGGACATTTATGGGGCCATGTAACATGTTTTTGTGTTTGTTTTTTTGTTCTCGGTGATCTTTAATATATACTGGGTTGCTACGCAAAATATTTTCTAAAATGTCAAGCAGGAATTTGTCAATAGCTTTAATTATGAAGACAAAAAAATATTAAAAATAACAAAAATAAAATGATAAAAAATACAAAGATAAAAAGAGCAGCATTTTGCTAAATATAATAGTCCTTTATATGCTTTAAATCCTGCTATGTGTTGTTTCATATTCGTTTTTATTTCACTTGCTGCATTAGTTATTTAATGTTTGAATGCTGAAAGAAATAACAGCCGTCGTTTAAATCATTATTTTACCATTAAAATGTAGTATATTTATATTATTATCAACTTTTGATATAAAACCGCTGTGTAATTTAATTGATTGTTAAAAATGAAATAATTGTATGGCATAACAGTGTTTAGTTGCTTTCGCTTTCGTTCTTCACGGAAGCTGTAACAGAAGCGTGTGCCGCATTCACCTCTGATGTATAGGTTACTCAGCCTGTAGCCTAGTTTGGGATTTTTTCGTTGTGACGATTAAGCAAGGATCATAATGCATTGCATATTCAGCTCATTCTTCAGTAGCCTCAACACAGGCTGGTAGCCTAGACTTAAACGGATCTTTTATAAGAATGAGCGATTAATAGCTCAATTGATCGTTAATTTAAATGATCATTGATCACAGGATTTTGTAGAAACTGACATCCCTAGTTCAAAGTAAAAAAAAAAGAGAGAGAACATGCTTTTATTATGTTAGTTTTCATACAATAAAAAGATTTCAATCAGAGAAATCCTCTGGCTTTTTTTTTTTTTTTTTTTTTTTTTTTTTGCTGTATCGAAAACATACCGAACCGTGACACCACTGTGTCGTATCGAACCGAACCGTGATTTTTGTGAACCGTTACACCCCTAATATATATACATGTGTATGTATACGGTCACATTAAAAATAATGAGCTCAGACTGAGAAACTAGACATAGTGTTGGTTTCATACTGATTACTTCATCAAACAATATTTGTTTTCAACATGCGCTCGCTGCATTTAAAAGTAGACACTTCAAGCTTTCTATAGATATGTCTCATGTCTGTGTGTTTTATTTTCACAGAGTTTCAGTTCATTTTAGTGAAATATTTTGCAAAAGCACACGCTTTTGTTGTTATTGTGAGTGTACACAAAAAATTAGACACCTAACAGATTCGATTTATGTGTTGTTTTTATCTGTACAATCAAAACTGAAAGTGTAATGTAAGTTCATTTCGGCGTTATCAGGAGAACATGCCTCAAATTGCATATACGAGGTTGAAGACCCCAGAGGGTTAGGGTCTGCTCCCTGAACCACTCTTTCACAAATTTTGCCTAATAACTCCCGGCATAGCCATCTTAGCCAGTGTCATCAGGGAAAAAAAAAAAAACATTGATGGAATAACCTGGTCATTCACTCCCACAAAATAATAAGAGATAAACCTTGATCTAAAGATTAATGTTAGCTCTTATTATGCTGTGAAGCTGCTATATGTATATGACCTATCTGAGAGAAACCTACAGGTGACAAATATTACTATTAACATTCATCCATCCTGCCTATTATTTCACAACTAAAACAAGAAAATAAACATGAACAACATGAAGCCCTAGTCTCTTAAATAGATTTTCTGTGTAACCGTAACGCTGACTGTGAAAAGAAAAGCTGCCATATAGAGTATCTATTGTCTGTAAGTAAACATTTCACTCTTAAGGACCGGAGAAGAGTGACCTGGATTACTGAGAAGACATTCCATTAGATGCACACATGGCTTTTGAGCTCTGCTTAAAAAAACATGATAACATAAAAATGCCTTTCAGTTTCCTTTTAAAAGGCCTGTATGGTGGAGGGTGACTGAGAAAATACTGTGATTAGTCTCTTTCTAACTTGACATTGTCAGAAATCCAGAGTGAGGTCTAAGAAAATGAAGTGTAAAAGCACATATTACCTAACAGAGGCTGTTCGCTCAAATCTCATGGCTTTGTCTGAGAGTGCCCATCTATTCAGCCCTTCAACATCCATTCTCAGCTTTCTGTACTCTCTCCACTGTTTTGAGCAAGGATGAAGATGAGGGTTGGGGGTGAATGGAAGCGGTGCTCTTTCACAACAAACATGTTGACTGCCAATCTGTCACATACAGTATGAGATTACACAAGAGAACACTTTTATAGTTCTAAGAACTATTGGCTGAAGTAGTAGATTTTTGTCATGTCCACACAACAAGAACTGGGAATGATTTTAGTAATAGAAAAAAAAAATCAAGGCATTCAGTTAAATGTCTAAACAATATAGAAAATAATATATCCAACACAATAGTCAACTCAACAATTATTCTTAATACGGTAATTAAAGAGAGAAAAAAAAAATATTAATACAAATAATAATAACGTCAAACTGTGAATTTTGTGAACAATCATCACTGAATATAAACAAAGACTTGCCAGTTTATTGAGTTTAATACAGCTTGCCATAATCATGATTTAAATCCACCAACTCCAAAAACTGTTCCATTGAACTGAGATTTGGTGACTGTGTAGTCAATTTTCAGAGATGGCAAAAGTACACACATGCTTTACTCAAGTAGAAGTACAGACACTTATGTATAACACTAGAACCGCCGGAGGTCGCTGTATACCTAAAATCGCCAGTGTGGGTAAATTTTACCCAGCACAAATTTTGTTTAGAAATTGATAAAAAAAAAAACAAATCATTTCACAGTTTTTCGCCACTGTTGACAAAAAGTGTCTAGACTCATGAAATGATTATTTCAGGATAACAAGATTATTTTAGGAGTAGGTTATGAGCAAGTTAAAATATCTAAATTCGAACCATAATACTCTGATGCATAACTTATTTCTCCAGATTCTCCATCATTCATTGCATTTTGTGTTTTTAATAGCTCTACAAATCTCCTTCTTTTAGTCATTTATTATAACCACTAATTCAGTAAGTGAAATTGAAAGTAAAAGTCATTGGTGAGTAATTTCAAACATAAGCAGTGCATAAATACAAGCATTTTTTATAGTGGGTAAATTTGACCCACGCTGGCGCTTATAGGTATAAATATCCCACTTTTTAATCTATTTTTATCTAAACATTTTTTTAATATCTGGGAATTGTAAATAAGGCAATTTTAGTAAAAGTCAGTGACTGGGAGGCTTGAATGTTTTATTGAAGGTCTGTTAAATACATTTGAATAACAGTGATGGGTAAAATTGACCCCATGGCGGTTTTAGTGTTAAAATGACTCTGGTAAAAGTTGAAGTACTGACTACATTTTTGTACTCAAGTAAAAGTAAAGAAGTATGGCCTCAAAAATGTACTTAAGTAAAAAGTATTCATTACTACTACATGTTTTAGTTTCACTAGGTGGATAAATATCCAAGTTCCCCCCATGTGTCATCATCCTGATGCAAACTTACAGCATTCATTATATAGTTTTACGGCTGTTG